>CAJNDS010002344.1:312882-465382 GCA_905221605.1 Symbiodinium natans
CGAGATGTTGCAGCAGGTCGTGCCAGGCAACGTCGACTGGAATCGAAACCTCTTAGAATGTGAACTTCCGCCACTTTTCCTTGCGGTTGTTAACAATGTGTGCGACCGAACCCCGGCTCAACAGCAGACGCGGCTCCAGATGATCAGCTGGATGGTACGGTCAGGGGCAGATCCCCTGCACAAGGTTTCTTCAAGCATCGTCAAGACATTTTCTGCAGCAGGGGAACAGGCCTTCAAGGTCAGTTGTAATGGTCACAGTGCAATCTCAATATGTTGTGCCTTCCTTCGGCTTTTGCAGCAACAGGATGATGGCGAAAGCTGGTCAGCAGCGATCAAGTGTGTAGAAGAAATGTTGACGACCCTCTCGCGGGCTCCGATGCGAAGACCCCAGCTAGTTTCGGTGCGGCAGGGTGTCGTGAACTTGTGGGAGTCGATCCGGGACATGGACTCCACGTACGATGTCATCTTCGAAGCAGCAGACGGGGAGGTAGCAGCCCACGACCTCATCCTCATGGCCTCCTCACCTGTGTTGAGGGCCATGTTGGAGTCCGCCATGAAAGAAGGTGCAAATCGCCGCATTCGGGTCGGAGACTCGTCGAGCAGCGGCGTGACGCTCTTCGTGGACATGCTGTAGCTAGGTGTAGGACCTGGGATATGGTGCAGTTCCTTTTAGGGTGTTTAACAAGTATCTTGCTGATGAATAGGGCCTTGTTTTTCACAGAGGGTTCGAAGGGCCAAGCTAAGCTAGGCACAAGCTAGGTACACGGGCTCAACGTGCCTCGAGCTCGACTACAAGACCATGCTTACAGCCTTCGAATTGGCCCACCGCTGGCAAGTGCAGCACGTTGTAGACATTCTTGTGGATGGATTGTGCAGGCTTGTCGGTGTGGACAGCTTTGTGGAAATCGCAGAAGCCGCGATTCTCAAGGACTCCGCCCCCTTAAAGGCAGCTTGCGCTGCTTTCGGGGCGAAGAACGCCGAGATCCAGTCGATGCTGAAGAAGAACAGCGTGCCCCCAGCTGTGAGACAGCTGATGGGCGAGCCTGAGACAGAGAGGCCAGAGCCAGGAAAGCCCAAACGGCGAAGGCTCTAATGATGTGAATGCACACTTTCAGTCGAGTTCAGCAACACTAGCGAACAAGCATCCAGGTTTCATTGGCGTGGGGTGCCGCTACAGTCTGCGCAGAAGGGAAGTCACGGCGTGCAGCGCCACTTGCCTGCGCAAACTTCGCTTCACGGACGGGCTGCGCATGTGATTCAGCAAGCTCCCGGTGTTGAGAACAGACGCTGTGGGGTGGAATTAGGGAATAGAAGCGTTCAGGGCAGCATCCTAAACCCTAAGCTGCAGGTTCCATTGAGAACTGAGAGTCCCACCTCAGCTTCTTAAGCACCCTGAAGTTACGACCGATCACGCTTGAACCCCCTCAACCCCAAACCCTAAACCCGACTTCTGCCGGACCGGAACGACAGTGGTTTCGGGCCTAAGGTTGCTTGGGAACCCGTTTGAAAACTTGAAATCGTTTCTCGCGAGCGCATTAGATACACGGGGCATTCTCTTTGGGCCTTTGAGAGGTCCCTTTGAATAAGGGGTTTCTATTGTATTTGGGGTGAAGTGTTTACAGTTTGCGCACTTGAATATCCCAAAGGCTCTAAACAGCCCAGAGTAGGTGATTAGACCCCAATGTAGGTATGGAGTCCGAGGTCCTATAGGGTATTATAGGGTATAATAGGGCCTTTTAAGGGATTATAGGGAGTAATAGGGCCTTTTAAGGGAATATATGGTATAATAGCGCCTTTTAAGGGTATTATAGGGTATGGGGGGCTTCTGTAAAAAATAAGGGGCACCCTTTTCGCGGATCCCTTTTCAGGGATGCTTTATGTGATGGATGATTCAGGGTTTTGTGGGTAAGGGTCGTTTAGCACTTCGGGTAATAAGCTAGTTTGGAGTGTAGGGTCAGGTTTTTAAATGGTAGTTATGAATGTAATAAAATCCACTAGTCTCAACTTCGCTCGCCATTTGTATCCTCGTAGCTTCACATCGCTCTGTAGGGGTTTTATGTGCGCAGGTTGTAGTACTAAAAATCCAATGTTTTTTGTTAACTAGCCCATTGACTTTCATGTCGGCTTCTCAGAGGCAGTTACAAAAAGCTCGGAAACTGATCAACAACCATATGAACACGGTCAAAGAATGAGTCGTGGGTTTTCGACCGTGAGACAGGGTTCCTTGTCAAGAGAGTTCCTGTCACGTAGAAAGACTCAAGATGGTACGACTGCTATGTCGGGTTCTCTTGTGGCTTGGACACAGAAGCTGGGCCTTGCCGAGGGTGGGTTCCTTCTACAGTGGGTAGAAAGACTCATGATGGTAGTTTCTATGTTGGGGTTCTCCGGGTCTTGGGGGCGGGTGGAAAATCCGTTAGAAAGATGCGCGCGGCATGCGAGTTAGGATTTCGCGGGCGAACTCATGGTTCTCACCGGTGCACGGAGTGGATGAGCGATGAATCCCTAAACCCTAAACCCTAAACCCGAACCCTAAACCCTAAACCCTAAACCCTAAACCCTTATAAACCCTAAACCTTAAACCGCTACAGAAAGCTGTACGTGACACAGATGACCCAGATCCGTAGTTGCGGTTCCATGGTTTGTTCATGTGTGCCGGAAGCCCCCCTGCCCCCGATAGCTGGGTATCTCGGTCGGCCCCCGGGTTCAAGGCCTCCCTCAACCTGAAACCCAGAGTCCTATCAAAATTTCAGCCCTAAACCCTAAACCCTAGCCCTAAACCCTAAACCCGAACCCAGGACCTTCACCCCAGACCCTACACCTTAAACCTGAACCCCTACACCCCACACCCTAAACCCTAAACCCTACACCCTAAACCCTAAACCCTAAACCCTGAACCCTGAACCCTAAACCCTAAACCCTAGCTTCTTGCAGGTCAGGGTTGCCGGTGACGAGCAAGCGCGAGTTGTCCCCTGGTTCAAGGTGGGACATAACCTGACGGGCTTGGGGTTTAGGGTTTAGGGTTTAAGGTTTAGGGTTTTGGGTTTTGGGTTTTGGGTTTTGGGTTAGGGTTTATAGGGGTTCACGATCTGTAGGTTGCTTTTGCAAGAGCACACACAACTTTGTTCCTTCGTGGGCTACCTGACAATCCTTCGAGAGGCGTTTAGGCTTTTCAGGCAGCGGGTAGATGTTGCTCGAAACCCTGAACAAAATCCCCCCAAACTCTTTGAGTTTCGCGGGTTCCTGCAAGTTTTGCACAAGAAGGTGAATTCATCAGCGCTTGTCCGTTGCTTTCTGAGTTGCGTAGGGCACCCACGAACTTGAACCCTAGAAGCTAAACCCTAAACCCTGAACCCTAAACCCTAAACCCTACACACTGCTTGAGCCGGCGCGCCAGGACCCAGCCACAAACCGTAAACAAACCAACAAAACGTGATACACCGGTCGATCAACATCTGTGACTCTACGTATTTTTGGTTTATGTCCATATATATATATATATATTGTATACGTGTTTTTGGTTTATGTACATATATATATATATATATATATATTGTATACGTATTTTGGTTTATGTACATATATATATATATATGTGTTGTATACGTATTTTTGGTTTATATACATTATCTATATATATATATATATGTGTGTGCATGAGGCTATTTGGGGCCTACTTAGGTTTTGCAGTATTTAGGGACAGTATACTGTGTATGTGTATATGGTATAACTTCTGTGTATTATGTAGATATACAGGGGGGGCCAAGGTTGGAAGAGTGGGATTAAGGGTTAACCCTAAACTGGTTCACCTTTTCTGTAAAGGTTGCCCAGCGTTTTGCTGTCATATCCTTACCCCAAACCCTTACAAATCCTAAACCCTGAACCCTGAACCTTAAACCCTAAACCCTAAACCCTAAACCCAAAACCCTGAACCCTAGCCCCCAAGCCCCCAATAAATGGAACAGCAATTGGGAGCGGGTCTTGCGTCATAGCCGCTCCTTTTGTCCAGCCATCCCGACATCTCCAATCCCCTAAGGGTAGGATCAAGGTCCCTTGATATACTAGTTGCTTAAGAAGTCCCCAAAAACATCGAAACACATAAGCAAACATATTCTTCCTTATAAGGGCATTATCGGGATCATTATCTGTCATTTTTGGGTGGTTCTTTGGCAAATAGTAGCAATATCTTAAACCCATGTAGTTCCTTGGCCTAGTCAAGGAGTGTATGGTCTCGGAGTTTCAAGGTTTCAGGGTGTCAGGGTGTCAGGGTTTCAGGGCTTAGGGATCTTAGTGTGGTCCCGTACCTTCTTTAAAGGGTTTCGGAGTATGGGCCCTTGCTTATAGGGTAAAAAGCGTCGCAAAGCTAAGCGCCGCGCCCATGTTAGGGGGCCATGTAACTGCCGGATAGCTTGGGTTTATGGTTAGAATGGTTTTGGGGTTAGCGGGTTTAGGGTTTAGGGTTAAAGCGGTTTTTGTGAAGATAAAAGATGAGCTACGCATCTTACCGAGGCGGCCTTGAGGGGACCTCAACATGGCCCCTTAGCTCCCTTAAAGAGTTGTTTAGGGCTTTAGCGTTTAGGGTTTAGGGTTTAGGGTTTAGGGTTTAGGGTTTAGGGGTTCTGATGTATGGGCCCTTGGGTTTTATAGGGGATTTGAGCGGAATGTGTGTGGGGGTCCCCGTTTAAGGGGTCCATACTCAGGGACCATGTAGCTACCCGAAGACCTTGTCCCCATACACCCTAATTCGTCAACCCAAACCCACGCTACTGCTTCTTAGTCTAGGTCCTCCAGTAGGACCCTTAATTCGCTGTTTGTTTTGGGGGGTTCCTTACTACAACTGAAGGGCAAGAAACAAAAGGGGTACCCTTATAATGAAGGAGTTACTGGGGAACCTAGAGGAATGAGGAATGATGGAATTAGGTACCCTATACAGCCCTGTAAGGGTTATAGACATACGGGAGATCGAAGGTGCCTCTTTCCCTCACGCTTAGTAAGAACCAGTAGGTAGACCCTCGACCCGGCGCGGTTTAAGGTTTAGGTTTCTAGGTTTAGGGTTTCGGCTTTATAGTTTGTGGAGGCTGCCTGCAAGATGCTCGTGGCAGACGGGGCGCCAGCTTTCTTGTTGGCTAGGGCATTGGGAGGTTTAGGTTGACGAGTTCTGAGGGCTTAGGGTTTACTGTAGGTCTTGGGGTCTTAGGTTTTAGGGTCATAATTAGGGCTTGCGTAGGGTTGAGAAAGGGCTTAGGTTAGGGCTTAGGGTTGGGGGTTTAGGGTTCAGGGGCTAGGGTTTACAGTGCTTAGGCTATGGAGTTTGGTATGAGGCAGCTCCGTACGGTTGCTTGGCTGTTCCAGAGGCTTGTCTCGCACACCATCGTAACCCCTTCGAGAGGGAGCGCTGCTTAGGGTTTACGCAGACTGGGAGTTGTAGAGCTCATAGGGCATATGGCCCCTTGCATTCAGCATGGCAACCCAAAGCCATAAACCTAGAGATTCATAAGGGGATTCTCTAAATGAGGGTCCCTTTTGGGAGTCCCTCCTATGTTAAGGGCGCTTAAGGGTGCCGTACTTTGTAGGGGACCCCAAAACAGGGACCCTGATTTCGAGAACTACCCAACAGCCTCAAAAGCAGGTGCTCAGCAAGGTCGAGGCTGAGGAAGCGGCCAACGCGAAGAAGCTGAGGCGGGATCAAGGGTAGCACTTGCACCCTCGAATCATCGGACCCGGGATCTTGTTTCGGTGCGCTTTAAGGGCGAACCGGCGAACCCAGCTATGGCCTCAGTGTGAAATTGAAGTTGCCAATACAAGCTTTTTCCATGCCTTACCGCAACAGCTGAGAGTGGCGGGGCCTTCCTCATGCATGGCCTTGCACCCCACATTAAGCCATAAATTGCATCCTATTCTTCATGGTGCTGAGGGCGTCTGGGGTGTAGAGTCGCTAGCCACAACTGTCGGGTATGACCTGCTTGTATATAGGGGATAGGGTCTAGCCCTGGGGACCGCATGAATCCCAAAAGGGTTATAGGATGTATGATTGCAATTTTGGGGTGAACATTTGGTCCCGCCAGTCTTCATGCGCAGGCATGGCGGCTCTGGAATTCCTGACTTTAGAGGCCAAAAGTGCCTGACTCAAGGCGCCTCTCTCCACCCCAAGATGCTGCACATCCGCAAGCTGTCGGGCGAAGAGGTGACCGCCGTGCCTGTGGAGGAGACGATGAGTGTGAAGGGAGTGAAGCGGCGCTTGCAGGAGGAGCATGGCCTGCCGCCCCGCTTCCGGCAGAGGCTCGTCCTCCAGGGCGCCAATCTGGACGATACCGATAAGCTGGACTCACCACAGGACCTTGAACTTGTTGTGCTTTCTTTCTCCGGCGCTTCTGAGAAGCAAGGGCGCGAGCTGATAGCCGCTGCCTTAACCGGTTCCGTGAAGGAGGCGGGCGTTTTCCACAACTACGGGGCGAAGCTGAAACACATATTGTCGTCAATATTCGTTACCGGTTTCCCTCCTCCTCCTCCTCCTCCTCCTCCTCCTCCTCCTCCTCCGCTGTTTTGTCATCGTCAACGAAGGCATCATCCTCCTCCATCTCATTCATCATAGGGTCATCATCATCATCATCATCATCATCCTTATATGGGGGTTTACGAAAATAGGGGATCCCAATATAGATCCCCAAATTGTAGGAGCCCCCTATAATAAGAACCCCAATAAAGTACCCTCAACGTCGGAAACCCCCCAATGTTGGCGGGGGTGCTGTTGGACGTCACGGTGAGGACCCCCCAGGCCCCAGGACCTCCCTAAGCACCGGAAGCCAGTAGGTCGAGTCCATGCTGCTGCTGCCCCTGGACCCAAATGTGGCCGTACCTTGGGGAGTACATAATTGAGTTTGGGGTTTAGGCTTGACGGAGCCTATAGGGGGGGATTCAGGGTTTTTGTGCTTCAGGATGTCTAGTTTTAGGGTTTAGGGTTTTCTGATGGAAACGAACTCAAGAAGGGTCTTCGGTGACCTACGATCCTAGCTTAAGCCTCCAGGTAGTCCGCAAGCTAGGATGCCCAGTAGCCCTTTAAGCAAAAAAGGGCACCCTTTTTAAGCCTAGGCCTAGGTTACTGGGCAGCCTAGCAAGGTAGCTGGCCGGACGGCGCTGTTATGTGCAGCGGGGAGGGGCCACGTTGAAGTCCTGCATTTGTTGGCGGAGGCGGGCGCCGACATCAACTTTGCCGACGAGTGTGGCAACACAGCCCTGATCCTTTGTCATAGTGGGGTAACATTTTACATTTTCAAGGGTACTTAGACTCAATAAGGAATAGATGTTTTAAATACTATCCCAACCATGAACTAGGATCATGGCAGCATGCATGGGCCGGGCTCCCGTCACACGTTTCCTGGTGGAGGCATGTGCCGACATGGACAAGGCCAATGTTGAAGGCCGCACGGCCCTGATGCGCGCTGCTGCATTCGGCCATGTTGAAGTCGCACGTATACTGGTGGAGGCCGGGGCCAACAAGAATGTGGCCGAGAGCAATGACCACGGCCTCACAGCCCTGATGAGTGCAGCTATGTGGGGCCGAGTTGAAATTACGCGATTGCTGCTGGAGGCTGGCGCCGACAAGGACTTGGCGGCTGCCCCCAATGGTTTCACAGCCCTGATGTGGGCGGCCGGTACTGTTATGGATGCAGGTATGCGTGGCCATGTTGACATTGTGCGTTTGCTGGTGGAGGCTGGGGCCGACAAGGACTCGGCCGACAGCAGTGGCCGTACAGCCCTGATGATCGCGGCTACTCGCGGCCGGCTCGAAGTCGTGCGCGTGCTGGTAGAGGCCGGAGCCGACAAGGACGTGGCCGACCACAAGGGCCACACGGCCTTGATGATCGCAGCTATCCGTGGCCATCTTGAGGTCGTGCGCTTGCTGGTGGAGGCCGGCGCCGACAAGGACCTGACCGACAAGGAAGGCAACACAGTGATGATCGCAGCTGGGGATGGTCATGCTGAAACTTGCCGGTTGCTGGCAGAACCGGCCGCGAAGCGAAGAAGGCTCGTCTCACCAGCTTAGACAGTACAGAGTTTCGATCATGCCTGAGGAACAAGCCCACTCCCCCGAGGAGTGATGATGGTATATCTCCGATAATTTTGGGTTTCGACCTTTCCCGTAAGCGTCCATGGACCCATATACAGTATACTTTTGGGCCGGGAAGGGGTGACTATATAGTAGCTTTATGCTATATAGGTAGATGGACCTTTGGGGCCTGAAACCCTAAACCCTTATAATAAGGGTTATATTGGGGGGCTCTTGAGCAAATAGTAGTAGCTAAAGCTTGGAGACCAAAACCCTAAACCCCAAAACCGCATGAATCCCCGAAGGGTTTACGGATCATGAACCCTAATAGGGGATGACTGTGGCAAGACCAAAACCCAAAACCCTAAACCCGAAAACCCGTAGAAGGGTTTATGGATCATGAACCCAAATAGGGGATGACTGTGACAGAATATGGCATCTGATCCCAATTTTGTGCCGCAGCAGCCCTGACATCTGGTTTAGGGGTTTAGGGTTTAGGGCTTGGGTTTCGGGTTGAGGGTTTACAGTTTAGGGTTTAGGGTTTATAAGGTTTAGGGTAGTTTAGAGTTTAGGGTTTAGGGAACATAGCTGGTTCGTGGAGGTTAACAGCCCGATACGCTTCTTCCCGGGCTTAGGGTTTGGGATTTAGGGTTTAGGGTTTAGGGTTTACTAAGCAGACTCGGGCATGTCTTGATGAAGCAGGGGACAGCAGCCTCAACAGTTTTGGCCGGGGCTCGGGAGGGGCCAGGGGACCGCTCAGCCCACGAGCCTTGGGATGTTCCCCCATATACTAGCAACTAACAATCCTTAATCCCTAAACCCTAAACCCTAAACCCTAAACCCTAAACCCTAAACCCTCGGGATTACAGTACCCCCTAATTCTTCGTCTCCCAATTAAGGACTGTTAGTCAGGGGGCACATCCACATGCCTAAATCCTCCAGCCTCCACCATGTCTACAGCAAAAAAACAGGTCAATTCCTCAGCCTTATCTGAACCCCAGTAGGGTTTAGGGTGGCTTAGGATTCAGGGTTTAGGGTTTAGGGTGTACATCCTAAACGCCCGTGAACACACTTCAACTCCCGACGCCCCGGGCCCAAATATGGTAGAGTCACCATTACTGGATGCCCCAACAAATTCCTTCAGGACCAAATGAACCCTAAAATTGGGATCATGTACCCTATATCACTTTCGTGAGTCCGGATAAGGGGCACTTGGTGTGATCCAGAGCCCCGCAAGCTCACGGACGAGGAGCTGAAAGGCTTAGCCTGAAGCTACTACGCATGCAGTTTACCTAGGACCCAGACTAAGCCCTTATTCCCTTGTCTTACGGTTTGGGTTCCCTTGCAAAAAGGGCATGCTTGGGTCTGTAGATACCAAATTTGTCAACCCACACCGCAAATCGTAAACCCTAGGACACGCACCTTCAACCCCAAAGAGTCCTAAACCCAAAACCCTAAACCCTAAACCCTAAACCCTAAACCCTAAACCCTAAACCCTAAACCCTAAACCCTAAACCCTAAACCCTAAACCCTAAACCTTGACTTCACTGTCCAAACTATTAGTTGAGTCGGTGCTAGAGCTTCGTCCAAGGATTTGTTGTCCGAAGACTTTCATGTCTCATGGCTGCCTAGACCGACTCTAAACGCTAAACCCTAAGCCCTAAACCCCTAAACCCCTAAACCCCTAAACCCTAAACCCCTAAACCCTTTACCCTAAACCCTAAACCCTAAACCCTAAACCCTAAACCCCTAAACCCCTAAACCCTAAACCCCTAAACCCTAAACCCCTAAACCCTAAACCCTAAACCCTAAACCCTAAACCCTAAACCCTCGACACTAGCCCGGTTCCAGGAAGCAAAGCCGCACCGTCGCAGTGAATGAGTGCCGCGTGGACACCGTCTCGAGGCGCTCGGGATGGTTTTCAGATTCAAGCAATCGACTCGCGGCCTTAGAAGGGGGGGTTTAGGGTTTAGGGTTTAGGGTTTAGGGTTTAGGGTTAGGGTTTTCAGGGTTTTCAGGGTTTTCAGGGTTTTTGGGTTGAGGGTTTCGGGTTTGTGGGGTTGCATGAGGGTTTGGGGTTTACCCTAAGGCTCCAAGAACTCGTGTTTCAGGGTGGTCGGTCGGGCCCTTTACCCCCAACTTTAGGCTTAAGATATAGGTCTTTTGTGGTAAGTGTTTAAGGTTTTGGGGTTCAGGTTCCGGGCTTTAGGGGTTTAAGCATGTCGGGTTTCGGGTCAAGGTCTTGAGGTTAAGGTTTCGAGGTTGTTATGGCTTAAGGTCGACGGTTTAGTGCTTACGGATGATGGCTTGAGGTATTGGGGTTCTATACCCCCAATGCCCGAAACCCCACCCCAAACCCTAAACCCTGGACCCGGCCTCCACACGCCTAGGCCCCCCACGCCAAAACCTCACTTCCCATGGCCAATGGGTCCTTTGTTGTGAATCCTTATCTCCTGAACATAGATGGTGGGACCAAAAATATATGTATATGTGTATATATATGTACATATATATGCATCTCTCTCTCTCTCTCTCTCGCTCTCGCTCTCGCTCTCGCTCTGTCTCTCTCTCTCTCTCTTTCTCCCTCTCTCTCGCTCTCTCTGGGCTTCGGGTTTGGGGTTTAGGGTTTGAGGCTTGAGGGTTTAGTGCTGAACGACTTGGGGGGGTGGGGTTTAGGGTTTAGGTTTTGGGTTTGGGGGTTTTGAGGCCTGGAGCTTTGGGTTTCTCAGCTTCAGGGTTCTGGTTTGGTTCTCAGGATAATAAAGGTCTAGAGTTTAGGGTTTACATAAGGTTCGGGTGTAAGGCCGAGGGCCTAAGGTTTTGGGCTCCAGGCTCAGAACTGATGGTTCAGAGTTTAACATGCCATGTCGATCGCGCGAGTTGTTGAGCCGGTGCCCGCAAAGTCCTACTGCTGTGATGTGACCTCGGAGCACAACTGGGTTTAGGGTTTAGGGTTTAGGGTTTAGGGGGTTTAGGGTTTAGGGTTTAAATTTACGGTCCTGTATACACCTCTTCCTCACGCAAAAAAAGCAAACACAGGGGAAAGGGGAGGCGGGGGAAGGCGGGGGAGGGAGAGTGGAGGGGGGGGGGGTGTGCGCACACTTCTGGCGCCCAATCTTACAAGCCGCCTCCTAGCCCGAACTCCAAATTTGAGCCCTACAACCCGAGAACCTAACCCGAATTCCCGCCACCCCCTGCCGCGGAGGTGCTACCACGGCGTTTGCGGGCCTGGCTTTCAGGCTGTCCCACACTTCGTGTCCCTTTCCGACGCTTGATTCCCTGAACTTAAACAGATAGTTCTAGGGTTGTGCCGTGTTTTTGGGGGTTTGTAGGGTTTTGGTTGGTTTAGTTTTTAGGTTTTCGGGAGACGCGCGCAGAGGTGGAAGTGTCGTCCCACGATGCTCGCCAGAAGCTCCACCTCTTCACGAACCATCAGGCTGGGCCTTACCTCGAGCTGTCCGTTTAAAGGTGTTCGGTGGTTGGCTTCACGGTTGAGGGTGTAAACAGGGCTTGCAATGGAGGCCAATTAGAGAGCGAGAGAGAGAGAGAGAGACGGAGAGACCGAGAGACAGAGAGACAGAGAGAGAGAGAGAGAGACGGAGAGACGGAGAGACGGAGAGACGGAGAGAAGTAGAGTGGGCCAGCATTTTTCGAAGCTGTGGCTTCGGAATGGGAAGTGCGGCTCCAGCAGTTTCCAGAAGTCGCTGATCCGAAGTCGCGTGCTTCTTGGAGTTAAAATTCCCTTATGGTCCCTTGTGGATATACCATAAGAACCCCCCCCCAAAACCCCATTCTAGTTGTTAAGGCCCCTACAGCAGTTTATTAGGGAAATTGGTTCTGCTGTGCTGCAGTTTATTGCTGGGAGCTCTCCCTTGCACGCTCAAGCCTCAACATGCAGGCCGGGAGACGTCTCATGTCCTGGCAACTGAAACCACAGGATCACCCTAAACTTGCCTTCAACAGCCACTCGAAAAAGCTTACACGCCCCAAAAATACCAAACCCTGGATAGTAACACCCTATGAACCCTAAACCCCGAGATCTGAAGGTTTTGACGACCCAAAGATGGCACGAGTGCCTCTCAGAGGCGCGCGGTGGCAGGTGAGGATTTCGGGTCTTTGGGTTTAGGGTTTATAGGGCTTAGGGTTTAGGGTTTTGGGTTCAGGGTTACCTTGGGATGTTCCCCCTTGTACTAACAGTCCTTAATAGGGATTCCAGGTACCCCCGGTTATATTCGCCACTAAGGACTGTTAGTATATGGGGGAACATCCCAACATATACCCAAGGAGCCTTCCACATGCCCAAAACGCTTTCATCAAGGTGCCCGAAGGCGAGAGAGAGAGAGTACGTGCGGGCGTACAGGTAGAGTTAGGGCAAGTTCAGAGTTTTAGGGCTTGAGGGTACAAGCGCCCCCCGCTTTGTGGCGCAGGGCCCCATGCAAAACTAGCCGTAGCCCCCCCCCCCCCTCTTAAGCTTAAGTCTTCCGAAGCCTCAGATTTTTGCATTTCAAGCCCAACTGGCCCCTGTATCATCTGCATATATAACGACTTCCAAAACCCTTATCCCTTAAGAAGGGAATCTTCCTTTAAGTTGTACTGGGGATCGAGACCCCATGGCATGGGTGCAACATGCTATGACGATTCGAGGGCTTAGCGGCTTAGCGTTTTTTTAGGGTTTAGGGTTTAGAGTTTAGGGTTGCGGGGGCCTAGGGATTAGGGTTCAGGGTTTCGGGTTTCGGGTTTAGGGTTTAGGGTTTAGGGAGAGGTTCGAGTAAGAACGTGCAGCAAAGTTGGCTTTGAGCTGCCTACGGTGGACTGCATCTTCGTAAGCAAACCTGCCGGGTGATGAGACTCAGGACCAGCGAGCCCTAAATTCAAAAACCTTGGGATGTTGGCATTCCTTTTGTTATTGCATATGGGTGTTTCCCGAAGAAGGAATATCCTTCAGATGTACCGCAAATATGTAGAGAGAAGTTGAAAAGGATGCCCCAAAAATAGATGCCCCAATTTGGTGAAAGTCCCTTCCACGAATTTTGGTTTCCCAGGTCCTCTTAAACACTAAAGTTAGGGGCCCTTTTGGATTTCGGGCTTCGGGTCTGTTCGTGGTTGCTTACAGGAATCTACATGAAGGAATTCGAGGTAGGCCCTTGCGAAACACTGCATTCCCCCGTACCCAGCAGGGGACCCAGGGTTTAGGGTTTAGGGTTTCGAGTTCAGGGTTTCGAGTTTTGGGTTTAGGGTTTAGGGTTAGGGTAGGTTCCTTGGTATAGTAGGAGTTTCAGGGGTATTTGGTTGCCTTCACTGGCTTTAGGGTTTCGGCTTTTAGGGTCTAGGGGATATGGTTTAGGGTTTAGGGTTTAGGGTTTAGGGTTTAGGGTTTAGGGTTTAGGGTTTAGGGTTTAGGGTTTAGGGTTTAGGGGTTAGGGGTTTAGGGCCTAGGTCAGCCGACCAGAGATGAGCTTCATCCATCACAGCCAAGGCAAAAACTGTTTTGCAGGCAACAGTGGCGGAGCATACATCGTTACCACAGGCGCAGGCCAGAGCGCCTGCGCAGTGCAGCTTGGCATTTTCTCGACGCAGCAGGCGATTACAGGCGTGGCCGGGTACCCCAAGCCAGGGATCACCAAGCACATCGTACTGACCGAGGAGGGTCCCGCGGTCGAGGCCCTTGTACGAGCTGTGGAGGGCCTCAGCGCCACCATTCACTGTCTGCCATCGTCGACGGTGCACCGGTTGACATCCTTAAGAAGGCTGGCTACTCCTTGGAGGGCCAGCCGGCTAGCCAAGGGGAACCATCCCGAGACAGCTGATGACCAGTCAGCGTTAGCCGTGTTGCTTGATGCAACGAAACGGCGTCCGCTTCGCCAGAGACCGAACCCTCTTACGCCCCCAGAGGCTTCCATCCTCCACTTCTGTCAAAGGGGTGGAAGCTGAGCGTAGGTTTTAGGGTTTAGGGCCCTTAAACACTAAATCCTAAACCCTAAACCCTAAGCTCCTTAGAGCTTCTAGGGTTTTCTGGCCCAATAAATGGGATGGGGCTCTCAACCTTCAATCTTGTTGTTTTTTCTTCTTTGAGGGGTTGGTTGCTAAGTAGTGTTGCGGCTTAGGGTTTAGGGTTTAGTGTTTTCGGGCTGAAAAAGCGACAACACGCTCAATCTGCGACTGTGAATCCTTAGCCTTGAATCTTCAAAGCCGCAGCTTGCGCACGCCAGAGAGAGCACAGTCCCACCCCCAAAAGAAATCAGGCCCGTTTCAGGTGGGTAGTTCCCACATATCGCGTGCGCAAGAAAAGCTGCAAGAGTCCCGTGCGAGGCCGTGAAGCGTGCATTCGGTCGAGTCTTCCTGGCTCAGGACCGGCTTTGGGTGAAGGCTTACCTTATACAAGGACGGGCCCCCCTTACTATACTAAATATAGTTAAGGAACTTATGCCCTAAGTTAGGATCCTGGTATCCCAATTTAGGTCCCCATAACTAAACTTAGAACTAGGGGGGGGGGGGGGGGGGGGGGGGGGGGGGCCTTCCTTGCAGGGACCAAATGATACTAAAAAGCGTATCTACCTTTCTAGGAGCTACAGTAGTACAAGGTATATGGCTTCAATTTCAGGGTTCATTTGGTCCCCAAGGTATTGTTGAAATCCATAACTACCTACATGAAAAATAGACAAGTACATGTACCATAACAAGGTGGTCCAATGATGATACTGGTAGCAAGAATCACAATAAACATTAATAGCGCAACAACAATAATAGTAACAACAACACTGTAACTCGGAATAGTAGCAGTAGTCTGAGAGCATGAGGACATGAGTATGATGATGCGATGCAACGTAATGATAATTCCATAGCAACAGAATACAAATGGGATACGAATGCACGCCATATGACAATGCTACGCCTTTAATATGACAGTGATATGTGTGTATATATACATATATACATATGTATATACATGTGTATATATATATATATAGAGAGCCTCTAAACACACACACAAATACATACATAAATAAATAAATATATATATATATATATACATACATATTTATGTGTATATATATATACATACATACATACTTATGTGTATATATATATGTATATGTATAATGAAACCCTGTACTTCCAGCGACCATTTCCAGAGGGATATTTCGTTTACCACCTAAGACCGGGGGCCGGGGGCCTAAGCCCCAAACCCTTGAACCCTCAGCGAACACCTTGACCCCTAAAAGCTATCCCTCCGCCCTCCAAACTGAGCTTGAACGCTGAACCTGAACCCTCAGCCCTAAGCCCTTTGTAACCCTAAACACTATACAGGATGTTGGCCCCCAGCAACACCCAGAGAGTGGCGACCTTGGCTGTGAGTGGGGGGGGGGGGGGGGGGGGGCAATTTGGGTGTGAAGGGGAGAGGGGTTCAGGGTTTAGGGTTTAGGGTCTCCTGGCAATTCGCTGCTCCAACCCTCGCAACCCATCGCTTCCTCTCGAAGATGTATAGGGGGTTAAGTTCAGGGTGCGCTGGGGACCAAACGTGGGGTCACATACCCTGTACTACTGTAGCTCCTGTTCAGGAATATGAGCCATAAACCCTTCTAGGGTTCATTTCGTCCCCACAGGGGTTGAAACAGGATTAGACCACATGCGCTGGGAATCCACTTCCACTCCTGCTTCATAAAGTAGTCGCGGCCACGCAAGATGTTGATTAGCCCGAAACGTTACCCTGAACCCGCCCAACTCCCACCCTAAACCCTCAACCCTAAACCCTAAACCCTCATTAGCGAGGCGAGGAGACTGGTGAAGCCGCGTCCTGAGCTTCCTTCGTTTGAGCCGGTTTTGAGGGAAAGCCCCCCAACCCCGAAAAGGCAATCTGAAGCTCCAGATCATCTTCAGCCTCCAACCCCTACCCCCTAGCCCTGAGTCCATGATACTCTACACCCCCAACCCCAAGTTCTAGAACCAAAAGCCCAGAACCCCAAACCTCTATAGGGTTAGGGTTTTCAATTTTGAGGCTTTTGGGGTTTAGGGTTCAGGGCTCCTAAGCCCTACAACCCTCACAACCTCCGCATCGAAGATGGGGTTTCCGCAAAAGGGCTGTGGGCGGGTCCCAAGAATGTAGATCACGGTCTTTTGGGTGTAGGGTTTAGGGTTCCTCAAGTTTAGGGTTTAGGGTTTAGTATTATGAGGGGCACGCTTGTTTTGGGAAATGCCCAAGTAGGTCCCAGCCTCTTGTTTTGGGGGCACCTGGGCAATATGGGTGGGGGCTGATTGAAACTGTGGACACCGCTCGTGTCTCAGGCGGTGAGGGTATATTCTGTATGTCGTTGAAAACGTGGGTACCTCTTGCGCGCACGAGACAATTGCAATCTTTCTCCAGGAGCTCCACAATAGGTCCCCTGAATTTCCGGAAACTCGACATGTCTTCGCCAGGTCTTGATAGACGCTGCGCCGGATCGGCAGCGAGAAGAAGAGGAGGCTTGATACGCACGGGAAAGCAGGAAGGGCTTGGGTTTCAGGGAGCTAGGGATCTAGGGTTTTGGCTTAGTGGTTTAGAGCACAGCTTTGTTGGGAGGTTTAACCATAGTGAGGCGTGTGGGCCTCCCAATTGGGAAACCCATCGAAACCCTAACCCCTGGCACCCAAAACCCTAAACCCTAAACCCTAAACCCTAAAAGCCACATGGTCGCCTAAGCTGAGCTCCCCGCCTATGTTAGCTGCAAAGCCCAAGAACTGCGAGATGCGCAGGCTTAGGACATCGAGCTTAGGGATCCTGTTTTTGCCTGTTTTTTGCGTTTAGGTTTCGGCTTTAGGTGAATCTGGGGGTTCATGGTTACAGGAATTTACCTCTTCAGACCCTGCGATGAACCCCGCAGTCTGACCTCTTAGGGCTTCCTGGGTCTGGGGTTGAAGTGGGCTTGAGGGAGGAACGCACCAACCCAAAGTCCCTAAACCCTAAACCCTAAACCCTAAACCCTAAACCCTAAACCCTAAACCCTAAACCCTAAACATGAATACAGAATATGCAGGTCACTGGAGACCTCATGGTAGCCCCACACCCTCCACAGTCTCTCGATTCCCAAGGCTTTCGGTTCGGTGGCTGGATTTGGGTTTTTTTTTGCCAAAGTAAGGGCCACGTAATATAGACCCCCAGATAGTAGGATTCAATGATACTAAGGGCCGGACCCCACATGTAGACCCCCCAAAGAGTAGGATTCCCTTGTAGTAAGGCGCCCCAAGAAGGTGCCCCCCCAAGATCGTAAACCACCAGATTAAGGGACCATGGAAGCTACCCCCTAGACTCGGTTGCAGTTCACAAGGCTCATCCCCTACTACCCCCCTCTATACTACCCCGCCTGGGTCCTCCCATCATTAAGGCTATTTATGGACAATTTAAGCTTGATTAAGGTTATTTTAGGGGGGACCTACAGGGCCTAGTATGGAGAGAGGGTAGTTGGGGAACCCATGAAAGGCCTGTGGCTTCAGCTCCTGGCTTGTCAGGCTCTTTATCTCGCCTGCCGCACGTCCCCGCAGCTCTGGCCTTAGGGGTTCTGCCTATAAACCCTAAACCATAAACCCTAAGCCCGAAGCCCTACACCCTAACCCTAAACCCTACTCCACCCCGATGATTTGCGTCCGCATGCTCGGCGGCGAGGTGCTGGAAGTGCCACTGCAGGACTCCAGCGATGTGAGGGCCTTGAAGCAGAGCCTGCATCGGTTGCACGACCTGCCCCCGCGGTTTCGGCAACGGCTGCTTCTCCATGGCCAGGTTTTATTGGGGGACCAAATGAACCCTAAAATTGGGATCATATACCCAATACTGCTATAGTTCGTACTGAGGTAGTGGAACCAGAAACCCTTTTAAGGTTCATTTGGTCCCCAAGGCTCTGGATGATGCTGCGAGCATTGACTGCCCTATGGCCCTGGACCTCATCCTGCTCCCGCATTGCGCGGCCTCTCCGCAGCAGATGGAGGAGCTCATCTTCGCCGCTTCCGGGGGCTCTGTGGCTGAGGCGCTGGGATCTGCCCCCCGCGCACCAAAGGGGGTCATCGTCTAGGACTCTAGGAAGGTTCGCAATTTCCAGGCCTTCGGAGTCTCTAGGCATGTGGCAAAAGACTCTTAAGTCTATTCAGTCTTAAGACTCGTTTCGGTACTTGGAGTTTGGCTTTGCCCCAGATTGAGTCCATGCTGCAGCACCCACACAATCCGGACGCGGCCAACAATCACAGCGCCACAGCTCTCATGGCGGCATCTCGATCCTTGGGGACGAAATGTACCCTAAAATGGGGGGTCAGATACCCTAGACTACTATAATTCCTATTAGGGTATATGAGCCCTAAACCCTTTTAGGGTTCATAATTCGTCCCCAAGGATCGGGCAAACTCGAGGTTGTGCGCCTCCTGCTCGAGGCCAAGGCACAGACTGACTTGACCAACGACAGCGGCTCGACGGCTCTGTTCCTTGGGGACGAGATGAACCCTAAAATTGGGGTCATATACCATATACTTCCTATAATAGTCCTATAATTCCTATCAAGGTCATATGAACCATAAACCCTTTTAGGGGTCATATTACCATATACTTCCTATAATTCCTATGAAGGTCATAGGAACCATAAACCTTTTTAGGGTTCATAATTCGTCCCCAAGGTTACTCGCTTCTCGGCAGGGTCACATTGAAGTCGCGCGGTTGCTGCTGGAGGCTGCTGCCCAGACTGACTTGGCCGACACTTAAGTAGCTGAGTGAGCACACTTTACACTTCTTGGGATACTATAATTACCTATAGAACTGAAAGTGCACACTTGTTTGGGGGCTTATGAACTCAGCACTTAAGGACAAGCACGGCGTCACAGCTCTCATGGTGGCCCCTATTGACGAACCTCAAGAAGGAATTATGAGCCCTAAAAGGGTGTATGGTTCACAAGTATTCCTTAATAAGGATTCTGGTAGCATAGGGTACATGAGCCTAACTTTAGGGTTCCTTGTGCCCTCAAGGAAGTGCGACTGCTCCTGGAGGCGAAGGCTCAAACTGACTTGGCCAAATACGATGGTTGGACCGCTCTGATACTGGCATCGGAGCAGGGTCGCGTGGAGGTGGTGCGCTTGTTACTGGAGGCCGGTGCTCAGGTCAACTTGCCCAAAGTCGATGGTTGGACAGCCCTCATGGCAGCAGCACAATTCGGCTGCGTTGAGGTCGTGCGCACGCTGCTGGCGGCCACGGCTCAAGTCAACTTGGCCACCATCTTGGGTGTCACAGCTTTGATGGCCGCATGTCGGCCGGGCCACGTCGGGGTCGTGCGCTTGCTGCTGGAGGCCGGTGCTCACACCGATTTGACCGACAAGCGTGGGTTCACAGCTCTGATACTCGCTTCTGGAAGGAGCTTTGACGGTAAGATCACGCGTTTGCGCGTTGAGGTCGTGAGGTTGCTGCTGGGGGCCGCTGCAGAGACCAACTTGACCGCAAAAGATGGTTCGACTGCGCTGATGGCGGCGTCACGAGATGACCACACTGAGGTCGTGCGCCTGCTGCTGGAGGCGTGTGCCCGCATGGACTCGCCCGATATTTCCGGCGATGCAGCTCTGATGCAGGCATCTCAACGGGGCCAAGCTCAAGCGGCATGCTTGCTGTCAGGCAGCAGTGCCAGTGATGGCTCCGACGTGGCTGCATCGAGCAGCAATGAGTCAACTCCATGAGCAAGGGCTGGTGAGCTTGCATGGCTGCGGTAGATGCGGTGCACTGCTGAGACTCGACAGTGCTGGCTTCGGAACGCACTCTGAGGGAGTTCCGATGCACATCGTGCATAGGTGCTGCAAGCCGATGAAACCGGAAGATCGCCTTTGCTGAGATCTCCCATGCCCCAATGGGTTGATTGCTTTGTGTGGCGCGCGGAAAGATGTTTTGGGTTGTGTAGTTCTTTTCAATTTGGCATATTGGGTTTAAACCAGTTTAGGTGAGCGAGGGTTTGCAGGCGACAATAATCACCACCACTAGATAGGACTTTCAGCCCTAAGCCCTGATAAGTTGCCGGGGATGCCCAGGATAGAGCCCTTCTTCCACTTCTTGGGAGCTGAAACTCAGCTCCTGCATGCAACCAGTGCCCCCTGGGTCGAGGGTTTAGGGTTTATCGGGCTCGAGGGATTAGGATACTCACTTAGCACCTGGCCGGCACCACCTGTTTGCGATATGACCCCCCCCCATTGAACGAAGCAGTTGTACCCTTAGTATCTGGCTACTAGGCTACCCCCGAACCACAGGCCCCCAAAATCCTCAACCCGCCAAACCCACAAACCCTGAACCCTAAGCCCTAAACCCGAAACCCTAAGCCCTAGGCCCTAAACCCTCAAACCCTAAGCCCTAGACCCTAAACCCAAAACCCAATACCCATCCCTTTTGCCCCCCGGACAGGCCTGGTTGGCATCCCTTTTGGCTTCGGAGCCTTGACTGACAGACAACTTAGGTTTCAGGGTTTTGGGTTTAGGGGGGTTTAGGGGGGTTTAGGGGGTTAAGAAGTTTAGGGTTTAGAGTTTAGAGTTTAGGGTTTAGGGTTTGGGGTTTAGGGTTAAAAGATCTCAGGCAGTTAGGGTTGGGGACTGAGGATGTATTTGGTGTCATGGTTGACCTGCTGCCTTTGCGGATTTGCCCGCGCAAGAACCTGAATGTGTGGACGTGGCTACCCAGAGGGTATCTTGATGAGGGTACCCTAAACCCCAAACCCTAAACCCTAAATCCTAAAGTAAACCCTAAACCCTAAACCCCAAACCCTAAACAGCGTAAGGGTGCTTGGCGAGGTTCAAGGATTGAGGTGCTGGAAGGGCGGAGGAAAGGGCTCCTCTAAGCCCCAAACCCATCGAAACCTAGACGCCTAGAGCCCCAAAACCCCGAAAACGCCAAACTCCCAAACCCCTGAACCGTAAAACTTGAACCCCTAAACCCCTGAACCTCTGAACTCTTAACCTTGAGCTCTAAACCCCTAAAACTCCAAACTTCTACACCCTAAACCCTAGCACTAAACCCTAAACTCTAGACCCCCCAAACCCTAAACCCTAAACCCCCAATGCATGTTGGACCGAGGTGCCCGAAGCAAAAGCAGAGGAAGCGCGTGAGGAGGCAGCGCCGAAGCAGGCGAAGTGCCTTTCAACCAGGGCCGTAGGGGTTTAGGGTTTAGGGTTTAGGGTTTAGGGTTTAGGGCCCTAGGGGTTTAGGGTTTAGGGTTTAAGGTTTAGGGTCCAGGGGTTTAAGGGTGTAGGGGTTTAGGGGTTTAGGGGTTAGGGGTTTAGGGGTTTAAGGGTTCAGGGTTTTATTAGGGGTCTAGGGGTTTAAGGTTGTTGGTTTAGGGTTGAGGGTTAACAGACCGTGGGAGTCTCCGCGAGACTAGTTGGCCGCTAGCTTGCAGCTGGAAAGGGCAGCATGGCGAGCATGTGACAGCAGCATCTAGGGTTTAGGGTTTAGGATTCAGGGGAAACAAATCCGTGCCTGCTGCATGCGAAAACCTTGTTGCCGTGCAGATTCCTTGCAAAAGACCCTAGAATCTTTAGATGCTTCCGAAAGCAAGTTTCCGTTTCGCGGTGCTTGACGTCTCCGGCCGACAGGCCTCAACGGAAGCTAGGGTTTAGGGTTTAGGTTTTGGGGTTTGGGGTTTGGGGTTTGTAGGGTTTGTAGGGTTTGTAGGGCTTGTAGGGCTTGTAGGGCTTGTAGGGTTTGTAGGGTTTGTAGGGTTTGTAGGGTTTTTAGGGTTTGTAGGGTTTAAGGGCCTCCCGAATCTGAACCCGACAGGCATCGCCAGATTTGAGGGGCGCTTTCAAGCGCAAGTCGGGCCTATCTTTGTACAGGAGCCCTTATAGCCTTACCCTAAGGGTCCATGTACCTATATAGTTTATACTTGGGCCTTAAAGGGGTTCCCATATGGTAGCTTTAGGGCCCAAGTATATACTATATAGGTACATGGACCCTTAGGGTTATAGGTGTTTCAGGCAACCCTGGTTCAGGAGTTCTTTAGGTCCGGCGTACGGGAGCTTTACACATTAAACTCTCCAGCCTGTAACCCCAAACTTTGTACAGGGCGTGGCACCCAGAGGATTTCGAGGTTGCATTGATGCAGCCCACACGACAATTGCGTGTAAGTTCTTTCAGGTCGGTCTTGGGCAAACTCAACTGCGTCAACCAAATTCGTTGTCTTGCTCGCTGCTTGTGAGGCCGCGCCCCACGGCACCAGGGAGGTTCGAAAGCGTTGGGGTGACTACTCGGACGAGGTGCGCTGGGCAGGAACCACTGAGGCTCTGGCAGTTTGGGTTGGGTTTAGGCCAAACCGAAGCTGCAGGCCGTGCCTGATTAGGTTTGGGGTTTGGGGTTTAGGGTTTAGGGTTTAGGGTTTAGGGTTAGGGGTTTAGGGTTTAGGGTTTCGGGTTTAGGGTTTAGGGTTAGCAGTTTGCCGTAGGGTTCCCCATCTGTTCTACGCCAGGTGTACCTTATTGGGGTCCTTACTACAAGGAGATCCTACTATTTGACCTAAACCCTAAACCCTAAACCCTAAACCCTAAACCCTAAACCCTAAACCCCAAACCGCAAACCCTAAGCCCTGAACCCTAAACCCTAACCCTACCCCCCTACACCCTAAACCCTAAACCCTAACTATTTCGCGGCCTACATTAGTGGTCCCTTCTCATCGTAAACTCCCCCCACATTGAACACCCAAACCCCTCAGCGCTTGCAGGATGAGGTGCCAGAGACTCCTTCCAAAGAAGAAGAGGCATCGGGGGGGTGGCCAGGGGCCGGGGGGGGGGGGGGGGGGGGGGATTAAGCTTTATCTCGATCATGATGATTGTTATACTACCATTAATATTATGCGTTATGATTATCATTTTTGGTCACTGAGCTAGGCTGTTCAGTAGTCTACTTTTTCATTTTTTGGGGGGTTCTGGGTTCCCTCCATTAGGTTCTGTACTTGTTTTTCCCTGGGTCACTGAAAACCTTCGACTGACACCCTGAACCCTGAACAGGGGTACCACGTTCCGGAACCTCTTGTCAGCTGGTTTATACTTGTTGGGGCTCAGCCCGAACCCCTTTAAGATTCAGAGCCCTTCAATCCCTTGAATCCCTTAAGCCCTGAACCCTAAACCCTATAAACCCTACACCCTAACACGCAGGCTTGGCGCTTAGCCCAGGAACGAAGGCAGCAGCTCAAACTGGCGAAGCAGGCCGGGGGAAGGAACCTTCACCCTAAACCCAGATTCCTAAAACCCTAGACCCTACGAATCCCCGTAAGCCCTGATTCTTGGGATGTTCCCCCTTAAACTAACAGTTCCGAATAGGGGGTATTATAATCCCTATCAAGGACTGTTAGTATAACGGGGAACATCCCAACCTGAATCCTCAAACGCTAAACCCCACGAATTCCTAACAATCCCTCAGCCCGGAACCCCCAACGCAAAGAAAGTTTTGATGGATATTGGATAGTGTGGGATGTGAAGCTTCGGAAGCAAGACAGCCGACCCCAACTTGTTCCAATACTCCCCCTCTTTTGCTTGGAGGATCGGGTCCCTAAACCCTAAACCCTAAACCCTAAACCCTAAACCCTAAACCCTAAACCCACATAGTAAGTAGTAGGTACAAAGTAGAGTTAGACTAAGAGTCCATGTAGCTAAATAGGCAATACTTGGGCCTTAAAGGACCTCCTCTCTAGCGACTTTTGGCCCAAGTATACAAGAATGAGGTACATGGACCCTTAGGGTTAGGAGTACCTGAAAGGCATGTGCTGTTGTTGCCCCGTTTCTTTGGGTCACCCTTGATCCTCGAAGTACACACAATGTCGGCAACCAGCATGATACTGTTGGACTTCTTGTGATGTGGTTTCACCCAGAAGGCTTCGCACAGCCTACGCTGGGGGTTGGAGATTGCTTAACCCATGGGGCAGAAACATGCAGTCTCTCGAACACCGGCTAGCGCGCAGGCTTTGCATCAACACTTCCACACATTAGTCCTTGCGCTTGGGTTGGGCGGGGGGGTTACTGACCAAAGGGGTCCCCAAAGAAACAGCGCAGCCCCCTTCCCCCCTACTTTCCCCAAACCCTAAAACCTGCAAAATCCCTAAACCCTAAACCCTAAACCCCTAAGCCCTTAAACCCTTGTAGGCACTGCCGGCAGCTCCACCGCCCGCCGAGCCAAGCAAGGTGCCTTGTTTAGCCCTATACCTCCCGGGGGGGTTTAGGGTTTAGGGTTTGGGGTTTCGGGTTTAGGGTTTAGGGTTTAAGGTTGGGTTTAGGGTTCAGGGGCCGAATTTGTATGTCCTTAACGGCTCCAGCAACCTGATGAGTAGATCCTCGGAAGAATTCAAAGGAGTCATACTTGGATCCGTAAGGATGTACCACTAAGAGGTTCCCTTAATCTACACTTGAATTCCCGTAGAGGATCTGAAAAAACAACCTGTCCCCAAGCCCAAGACTGCGACTTTATGGGTCCAAGGTAAAAGTCCGTGCAGTATAGGGACATGCCCATCGAGGTGTGTATAGCAAACGGTGGTTTTGGGTTTAGGGTTTAGGGTTTTGGGTTCTTTAAATGTTGCCCTAAGCACCCGTGCACCTCAATGGTATCTGCTTGTACAGGCGCTCCGCTTTAGGTACAAAGACCCTTTGGGTTGACCTTGGACCCTACTTACACACAGTTTTAAGGGTTATACCTACAAACTAGGGGGGGTGGTACTTACTAATTACATACAAAATGGGGGGGGGGGGGGGGGGTACTTACCAATTACTCATCTGTAGTTAAATGGGTCCCAGGTAGGGTTTATAGGCATTGGTCCCGACTTTCCGAACCCAAAGCCTACTTGACTGGAGGCTTGAAGGTGTTGATTAAGCAAAACCTCCTGGTCAGATTCTTAAGAAGCCACAAAACAGTAGGTCTGTAGATTTTGAAAGGCATACTCCATATCACAGCTCCCTTTCCGCTGAAACCATCAAGCCGCATATCCGGACCTGAACAAGAACCCTAAACCCGAGAACCCGAAACCCTAAACCCTAAACCCCAAACGCTAAACCCTAAACCCTAAACCCTAAACCCTAAACCCTAAACCCTAAACCCTAAACCCTAAACCCTAAACCCTAAACCCTAAACCCTAAACCAAAATCCTTTAACCCCCTCAAACCCCAAGACACCAAACTAGGCGACGGCTCCAGGTCCTGAGCAGAGGCGGGTCGAACTCCTAACTTGTGGGTTTAGGGTTTTGGGTTTAGGGTTCAGGGTTTAGGTTTACGGGGTTTGGGGTTTAGGGTTCCGGGTTTAGGGTTCAGGGGTTCAGGTTTAGGGTTTGGGGGTTCGGTCCTCAGGCTAACACCCGAACTACGCCCCTCAAAATACCTGAGGCAGACCTACAACAAATGCGCTCTAGTCTGAATGAGGCTCCGAAGCCCTAAACCCTTGAAACCCTTCTAACTCTAAGCCCAATACCACACCTTGGGGTCAAGCCACAAGCCCTAAACCCTAAACCCTAAACCCTAAACCCTAAACCGAGACACCTAATACAGTCCAGCCCTCAACCCCAAACCTTGGTCAAACCAAAAGCCAGACACCCCCCAGTAGTAGAGTAGGTAACATTTGACCTTTTTGGGGTAGTATGACCCCCTTATAATCCCAAAGGTTAACCTTTGATTTCCCCCTGGGTTGCTGGACAACTCAGCACCCTAACACACATCCTTAGCCCCTGCAGCCCAGCACATTGAGGCCTCAAGCCTCTAAGCAGGGAAGGGGATGAGGCAGGGTTTCGAGTCTAGGGTTGATAGCGTCAACGTAGAGTTTGTAGGGTAGTCAGCGTGAATATAGTATATATATATATATACATATATATATATATGTATATATATATATATACATAACTAAATTAAAACATAGGTAAATAAATAAATAAATATATATATATATATATATAATATGATATATATATATATATATATATTATGTGTGGAGGGTTCTCAGCTTGCATAATTCGTAGCAACGTTTGTAAAGTTTACAGGGTTCTCAAGGTAGAAAAGGTTCTAAGGGTTTATGGTTGATAGGGTTTGTAGGGTTTCTAGGTCATGTTAGAGTTATAGGGCTGTATTCGCACACTTCCTCTAGGAGGCGGGCATAACGACGGATATGACCGAATGTCCCACTTCATTTCGGCTTGAAGGGATCTACTATTGGGGTATAACGGGCCTCGATACAAGGGGGATTCTGGAAAGCCCCCTAAACCCTTAACCCGAAGCTATAAACCCTAAACCCTCAAGCCTAAACCCTGCTTGTAGAATCCTTGGGGTTTCGGGTGGGTTTAGGGTTTAGGGTTTAGGGTTTAGGGTTTAGGGTTTAGGGTTTAGGGTTTGGTTCTTTGGCCCCTAACATTTGCGTGCACGGCGCGACCCAGAACCTACGGAGGCCCCAGCCCAGCCATGAGAGTTTCGTTTTTCAGATCCGACAACCCCATAAGCCTTGCTCCTAAACCCGAAAAAAACCTTAAACCCGAAACCCCTAAACCCTAAACCCTAAACCCTAAACCCTAAACCCCAAACCCAAGCCTTTTGAAGCAATACCGGGATCCTGAGCTCGGCGCAGGATCGAGCTGGCACTTTGCAAAGTCCAGGATGAGGCCCACCAGAGGGGCTTCAACCTATCCTCCCACTATACCTGCAGCCCCGCCCTAGGAAGTTTTAGGGTTTAGGGTTTAGGGTTAAAACCCCAAGTCCAAGTTAAACATGTTTTTTTTAATACAAGATTCTAGGGGGAGTATAGTATGAAGCCCTAAAGCGTAGGGTTGTTTTGCTCCAGAAAACCTCAGTCACGCCTGCCCCAATCACTTTGAGGATTGCCTTGCGTGGTACTTGTGAGTTCTTATGGGGGGGGGGGGGTACGGAATTCGGCTCGGCGTTTATCACCCTATCAGTTACGTACGGCGTTGTGCAAGAATGACGTTGCAACGACATGTAAAGTTCTTAAGGTCGGAGGTTTCAGGCTGAATCCTCCTCCATCACCGGTGACCGAATGAAGATTAAAATTATGGTCACACGCCATGTCCTCCACACGCGGAACTACCCTAAACCCTGCACCCTAAACCCTAAACCCTAAACCCTAAACCCTAAACCCTAAACCCTAAACCCTAAACCCTAAACCCTAAATTCAGGCTTCAGGAGAGTGGGATGTCCCCCCCTCCTACTGCCAGTCCTTAATAGGGATTATGACAGGGGGTACCTAGAAATCCCTATTAAGCACCGTTAGTTTAAGAGGGAACATCCCAAGGTTTAGAGTTACAGGGTTAGAGGGCTCATGGTTTACCCAGAACCCTAAACCCTTCCGCCCAAGGCGCCCGTTCTGAAGCAGCAGGCATATGCAGCTCAGCCCGGGGGACCCGGATCAGACAAGTCAGGCTACGCCCTATCTCCCCAAACCCTAGATCCTAAACCCTAAGCCCTATATGAACTCTAAACCTTGGGATGTTTCCCCCTTATACTGGGGGGGATGATAGCAGGGGTACTAGAATCCCTACTAAGGACTGTTAGTCTAAGGGGGAACATCCCAATTTTAGACCCAAATCGCATAGCCAGGAGAGGGCTGCACTACCCCGGGGTTGTCGTCTTCATCATTCCGAAGATTCAGGGGGCAGCCAAACCTAGGTTGGTTTTTGGGACACATGTTATTTTCCTTATTTGTGTTTAGAAGGGACCCGATATATAAATCTTTTTCAGAGGGTTTAAAGGCCAACCTAGAAACACCCTAAGGGCGTATGGGTGGGAGGGGGGGGGGGTCAGGGGTTTTAGGAATTAGGGTATTAGAGTTCGTACTCGGGCATTAGGGTATTGAGAAAGGAATTGCGGGTTAGAATTTGCTTGGAGCTGCGCATATTTCAACATGGGCTTTCGGCGTCCGAAAGAGCCTCCGTCGGTGTCCGTACAGTCTGCTTCAAGCGACTTGTCTCGCTCCAGAACCCCTGAAAAGCCACCCTAAATTCCTTATCCCTAACCCTAAACCCTAAACCCTAAAACCCCTGTAGCAACAAAAATGGAAAGCCACTCAGCCCAAGGTGGCCCAGCAGCAAGTTGTGGGCGGCCGACAAAGGAGCCCGTGCAGACCAAGTTAGGCTTTAGGGTTCAGGAGGGTTTAGGGTTTAGGGTTTAGGATTTAGGGTTTAGGGTTTAGGGTTTAGGGCAAGTTCTAGGCTCGCTCAAAACCGGGGTCTAGATGGCATGGTCATCCACCAACATCCAGCATGACAGGGCATGATGCACAGCATTCCTTGCGACGTTCGAATCCGGACTCTGGCCTCTGTCCTCGTACCTTGCGGACCAAATGGACCGTAAGATTGGGGTCATAGATCCCCTACTACTATAACCCTTATTAAAGCATATGAACCATAAACCCTTTTAGGGCTCATTTCGTTCTTAAGGTAAAGCCCTCCTGGCCGCGCCCTGGCTACTGAGTTGTTTCTCCCCCCCCCCCCCCCCCCGACCCTCTTTACCTTCAGTTCTATTTAGTAGGTATACCCCTTAAAACTGATGGTAGATAGGGTCCCAGGTCTGGATTTAGTGTTAGCCGCTGTGTGGCATTCTGGCTTCAGGGTTCGACATTAAGATTGTCAGTCGTGGGCTATCATCTCAGCCAGCGAGCGTAGGATCAATAGTAAAAACCACAGCAGCAACGCTGCCATGAATCCGCAGGAGTCACTTCTCCCTACGATCTTCGCCGCAAAAGCCCCGAGTGACTCTGCTCCAAGTTTATTTTTTTGTTGGTTTTGCTCCGGTGTTCCGCTTCATGCCTACAACCATTGATGGCTGAGGAAATCTAGTACTTGCACAGGTCATGAGCCAAGGAGTACCAAGGAGCCAGCTTAGTGCAGATACTTTCTTCCTAACTCCCTTAAGCCGCAAAACCCCAAGACTTATTAAACCCTCAACCCCATACCCTGAACCCTAAACCCCAAACCCTAACCCCAAACCCTACGCCCTAAACCCTAAACCGCTAGTACCCAGTCGAATTGAATAGACCCCTCTGTTTCAGGCCTGCGGGATCCTAGAGTTCAATAACTGGATCTGGGCTTTGGAGTACTATACTTTAATACTTTTTTTGGTTTTGGGTTCCCATTATAGCTACTTATACCTAAAAAGTATATACTTTTTTTTCCTGGGTCTACTCCAGAGGTAGGGGATCACACACCCAACAACCACCGCAGGGTTTATGGTTTAGGGTTTGGGGTGTAGGGTTTGGGTTTACGCATGCTCCCTATGAGGGTGAACGCGCAGAAAAAGTCACGCTCAGAACATAGACATATCGACGGAAGGTCAAACCCTCTAGGGTGTACTGGAGGTTTTGCTTGTAATTCTCAACAATGACCCCGCCCCTTCTCTGAAAACGATGTACTTGAGGCGTTCTCATCTCTGGGTCGGAGCTTGCAAGTAGATCTCAAACCATCAACCCTCTACTACTTCCGCTACTGTAGCTGCGGCACCCCGCCGGAAAGGCTGTAATAGGGGCCCTCGAGATCCATTCGATCGAGAACTTGCGGGACCTTGTGCGCGCATCAGCGTCCCAACGACACTTTACTTTCCAAAACCCTTCCACTTCTTCTTTCGGGGGCCTCAGCAAGTATTTCCTTGGTTGCCCTTAACACTAGCCATGCAACTAGGTACTCAAATCAAAGGAGCTACAGTAGCGGATCCCTTCGGGTGTTGTTGCGTGACCAGTGCATGTGCTTGGCATAATCCACTTTTCACATATACGTAATTCTTCCGACCTCTATCGTACACAGAGGCCTCCTACAGCAGAGCAGCTGCCCATCATCGACATCGACGACGTGCGCCCTGCTGCCCGGGGTTGAGGTTTATAGAGATTTGAGGGGAGCTTCCGCAAACTAGGGGCGGGTTTAGGGGTTTTGGGGTTTAGGGTTTATAAGGTTTAGGGGCGCGTGGAAAAGGGAGTGGGGGCATGAAACGTGCATAGCAGACGCTGCTTGTCTAAAGTTTGTTCTTGCACGTGTATGCTCGTATCATTTGTTGATTGTTCTTGGCTTCTCTATTCTCCCTTATTCTCCTAGCAAAGGGGCTTCGTCACGAATAGTTATGTAGACTGGTTTTGTTTCATGTGGGCTGTACCCTTCGAGGTGTAGTCAGGAGTAGGACTCCGTTGTGCAGAGACACAGAGCCCCAACAAAGGCGCCGTAGTTTTACAACAAAAACCCAAAACAGTTTATGGTTCAATACACCTGCATAGGAATTGCAGTAGTAGAGGGTATATGGGTACAGTTGGCCCCTAGGGATGAGGTTGCACAGGTTGCCGGTCGAAAGCCCTAGGGGCCCAAGGGTTGAGGACTTCGGGCTCAAAGCCTCAGCCATATTCCCCTGCTGAACAGATTGGTGCTGGTCCCTGCTAGTCAGTGCTTGAAGAATTACCTAGTCCGTCTTCTTCGTGCATGAGGGAAGTAGATGGAACTAGGCATCTTACACTAGTGTTTGCTTCAGAACCCCCCCCCAAAAAAAACATCTACAGGATGATAATCTGATAATCCATAGACGGAAGAATGTTTGTATTGTTTTGGGGGTTCTTAAACAATGAAATAGTAGTACATCCCTCGAAGAAAGCCCTTGAAAGGATAATCTTCTGTACCAATTTCCCTTATTTCCTGCAACTAGAACAACTAAGAACCGGAGCCTCCCCCAAACTCTGCGTGCTAAGCACACTCCTAGCCCACCGCAGCACACCGAGAACCCTAATCCTCCCCCCGTACTTGGAAGCCCTTTCGACATAGTAAGTGGTTAGTAAGTTGGGTTATTTGGAGAACAATAGGGTTTCTAGGGGTACTAAATAGACTTACTAGGTCGACAGAGCTTCCAAGTAATACCCTAAGTTCTCCCAAGCGCCCTAAAGCCTATATCCTTAACCCTATAACTTCTCGGGTCGAATCTGGTTTGAACCCCTTGCGCTCTTGAGCCCAAAACTACCCCACCCCATCCCCCAGAATCTCCAAAACCCTCTCTAAACCCCAAAGCCCTAAACTCCTAAGCCCCTAAACCCTAAGCGGCCCAACAAAAAAGCACGCACACAGCCCAAACACTGAGCCTATACCAAGCGCAAACCTCATAGGACCCCAGAACCCCGAAAGCCTGGGCACCCAACACCCCTGAGCCCAAATCCCGACCGGTACAGGCATTGGGGTTTAGGGTTTGGGGTTTAGGGCTTAGGGTTTAGGGTTTAGGGTTTTTAGTTTTTAGGGTTTAGGGCTTAAGCCTACACTCATCAGACGGGGTTCGGCGCCTGGGCCGAGCTCGGCTGCTCCCCGCCTAGGCTCTGGGAAGGGCTTGGGGTGTTGTTTCAGGGTATAGGGTTCAGGGTTTAGGGGTTTAGGGTTTAGAGTTTAGTGGTATACGAACCCTCAAAGTGGGATCATATACCCTGTAATACTATAGTTCCTACTAAGGTATGTGAACCATAAACCCTTTCAAGTTTTTTTTTGTCCTCAAGGTATAGGAGGTTTAGGGTTCAGGGTTCAGGCATTGGAGAAGGCTTCGGGGGAGAATATGTCCCTGTAAGTTTGTAGTGATTATTGAGAAAGCAGGTTGGGTTACAGGTAGCATCACTTGAGTCATAGTTCCCTTAGCTTTGGGTCATCGTGTGGCCTCTCCTTACACCCTGAACCCTTAATCCCGAAACCTCAACCTGTCGGGAGGCAGGGCGTGCCCCATTGCTATGCTAGTAGACTTTACCTAGAACCCAACCTTTCATCAGGGCCCTTGTGGAAGCTAATGACTCGTACTTCCCTAGAATAGCAACGGCCCCAATATGTTCTTGCTCTGTTTTAAAGTTGTTCTGCTCTTCACAACAACCCACCCTGAAACCCCATGCCCCAAACCCCAAACCCCAAACCCCAAACACCAAACCCCAAACCCCAAACACCAAACCCCAAACCCCAAACCAAAAACCCCAAACCCTGAACCCTAAACCCTAAACCCTAAACCCCAAACCCCAAACCCTATCCTAACCCTATCCTTAGACCTTGGGCGTCCGCAGCCGCCCTGGCTCGAATCTCGGGAATCAGGGCGGCTCCACGTCGAACGAAGTGGTGGGCTCGGTGCCGGCTTTTGTTGGGGTTTAGGGTTTAGGGTTAAGGGTTTAGGGTTTAGAGTTTAGGGTTTAGGGTTCAGTGTTGAGGGTTGAGGGTTTATGTAGAGTCATACGGGTTTGGGACTCTACTTGGGTTCGCTGCAGGGATTCAGGGGTGGAGGGTCTAGGGTTTAGGGTTTAGGGTTTAGGGTTTAGGGTTTAGGGCTCGCCTCCGAAACTCCGAACCCTAGAGCCGCCGATCTGCAAAGCTCAGGGGTCGCAAGACTTCCATCCTACTCCTGGGGACGACATGAACCCTAGAAGGGTTTAGGGTTTAGGGTTTAGGGCTAGGGTTTAGGGTTTAGGGTTTAGGGCTAGGGTTTAGGGTTTATGGTTCATATGACTTCATAGGAATTATAGTAGCATAGGGTATATGACCCCAATTTTAGGGTTCATTTGGTCCCCCAAAACTTCTGACAACGGCACTTAAGAATAAGCCAGAAGGTCCCTATAAACCCTATAAACCCCACAAACCCTATAAGCCCTATAAACCCTATACGCCCTATAACCTATAAACCCTATAAACCCTACAAACCCTAAGCTCTGTAATCCCCGTAAACCCTACACCTGCTCATCACTTTGTCTGTTCCCCTAATGCCCCCTCTATACTAGTTTAGGGTTTGGGGTTTAGGGTTTAGGGTTTAGGGCTACCCCCAAGGGTTCCCCCCCTTAAATACTATCAATTAGCCTTAATTATCCATAAATAGCCTGAATTATGGAGGGAACCTAGGGGGGGGGGGTAGTATAGAGGGGGGTATCACCACTTCGAACCCCCCCACAACCCTCCATTCAGCCTTCGACACCCAAGCCCCAAACTGTAAACCCTCTAGACCCCAAACCCTGAACCGTAAACCTTTTAATATACGGTATAATATACCCTGAACCCCTGAAGTGCAAGACTTTTCAATAACGGGGCGCCCTAAACCCTAAACCCTAACCCTAAACCCCTAAACCCCTAAACCCTCCCCCCACCCTCCCTTTAACCCTAATCCCGAAACCCCAAACCCAAAACCCTAAACCCCCCCCTCCCCGGCTGCAGAATGCACAGGTCAAGGCGCCATGGCACCCACAGAGGTGGACCCGCTGGTGGTGGCCAGGCTCCGGATTCAGGGAGTTAGGGATTTAGGGTTTAGAGTATAGGGATTTAGGGTTTAGGGTTTAGGGTTTATAGTTTTTTCGTTGAGGGTTGAGGGTTGAGGGTTGAGGGTTGAGGGTTGAGGGTTGAGGGTTGAGGGTTGAGGGTTGAGGGTTGAGGGTTGAGGGTGCGGAATTGAGCTTTCAGGGCTCTGGGCTTGGGGAGTATACAGAGCTTATCAGGGGGCAGTATTTAGGGTTTAGGGTTCAGGGCTTCGGCTTTGGCATACACACCCTAAACCGCTCTAAACCCCAAACCCCAAGCCCCCTAAATCCTAAGGCCCAAATCCTAAACCCTCAACTCTCAACCTAAACCCTGAGCCAGCCTCCTCTTGGCATGCAGGGCTCTGCTCAACACTGAGCCGGAGAATCGAGCCGAGGCCGGGGCACTGGCCAGGCTAATGTGGGGGTTTGAAAGGTTTGGGGCTTCGGGTTTAGGGTTTGGGGTTTAGGGTTTAGGGCTAATGTGGGTGTCCGAAGGGTTTAGTGTTTGGGGGTGGGGCTTTATAGGGCTTGGGGTTATAGGGTTTAGGAATCAGTAGTTTTCCCCTATGGCCCCTGTTCAATTATATTACAATATCTCCCAAAAAAAACGATCCTCATGTTGAGGCACATCTTCAGTGTTTCCAGGGCCTGAAAGGTCTTTAGGGTTTGCAGGGTTTAGGAGTTAGGGTTTATAGAGTCTTTTGGTTTCGGGAGGGTTGGAAGTTTCGGGTTTTAGAATTGTTTTTTGCAAGACGGTAAGGGCTTTGGGTATAGGAAGCTTTGGATCAAGCTTCAGGCTCTTTAGTCAGTATGGTTATGTAGGCTCGAGTTGGAGACAAGCCTTTGAAGAAAATCTACAGAAGCCCGATAAGCCGTTCAAGCCCCCCAAGTCCTAACCTCAAACCCTAAGCCTTTTAACCCAGAAGCCGGTCCCAAACGTTCCCCCTGAAAGGGTTTAGGGTTTAGGAGGGTCACAGGGCCACAGGGCTCTTGGTGTTTATTGGGACGGTTTGCCTTCGTGCAAAGCAAGCAACTCACTGGGGAGTCGCCCCGGCGTCTCCGGCCCAAACCCCCACCAGCAAGCCCCTAAACCCGTCAGTCCCTCTAAACTTCTCTAAACCCTCCAAGTCCTGCCATCCCTAAACCCTAAGCCTTACAAACCGATGGACCCTTGAAACCATCTATCTCCAGCACGTGGAAGTCGTAGAAACTGAGGGGGGCCCTTGGCCCGGTCCTGCTTGGAGGTTCATGGTGCTTATGGACCAATTAGAACAATACTTAGAGAACTGTACTTAAAACCATACTTGGGCACTTAAGGGGCTTTTCAGTGGGTTATGAGGACAGTTGCCCTGAACCCTAAACCTAAACCCGAAACCCTAAACCCTAAACCCTGTTACGTACAGTTCTAGTTGGTTATTAAGTAGTCATGAACCTCCCAGTTTTGCCCAGGAGGCGATGCGGATCGCCATGATGTCGCCCAGCACAGCTTCGGAGATGGTTTTCGGGTTTAGGGTTTAGGATTTAGGGTTGAGGGCTTGGGGTTTTAGGGTTTCTAGGGCTTCGTTTCGGGGGTTTTGAGATAGCAGGGATGGGTCGATCTGTCCCCAAACACGAAAGAAGGACCCTGTACCACAAGATCCGCACTACAGTCATGGGGTCCATGTCCTGGGAGTTGGGTGCACAAATGAAAGAGAGAGAGACGTGTGAACCCGAAGCCCGAAACCCTAAACCCTAAACCCTAAACCCTAAACCCTAAACCCCGCAAAGCTAAAACTCTGACACCGCCATCGGCACAAATGAAACAGAGCCGAAAGCTTCCATTCGAGCAGGAATGCGTCAGGCGCATTTCTGGAGTGGAACTCGTGAGTTACAGTCATGAACAGACGTGAAGTGATCAACCCTAAACCCTGAAACCCTAACACTCTAGACCCCAAACCCTGAAACTGCTAACCCTAGGCCCGCAAAAGCCCTGAAAGCCTGACACCCCAAACCCTGAAGGTACCAGTGAACACTGAGCCCACAAACATCCTTAAATATTTGACTCCGAGACACTCTCATCCCCAGGCCCGCGAAACCCTAAACCCCAAACCCTAAACCCCAAACTCTAAACCCTAACCCAGGGTTTAGGGTTTAGGGTTTGGGGTTTGGGGTTTGGGGCGTAGGGCTTAGAGGTCCTTAGAAGCTCTGTTTTGGCTTGGTAAGTCTACTTGGTATCCCCTAAACGCCCTGTTACAGTCCCCGAAACCCACCTTGCTAGCCCTACTTACTATGTCAAAAGGGCTTCCAAGTAGGGTTTAGGACTTAGGGGAGCTAATTAGGGCCTAAACCCCCCTAAACGCTCAACCCTAAACCCTAAACCCTAAACCCTAAACCCTAAACCCTAAACCCTAAACCCTAAACCCTAATCCGTGAACCACAATGGCCCAAGGCCGTGGCTCACCTTTACAATGGCCGGCTGGCTTTTCCTGTACTGCCACTTCGGCAGAGGTTGAAGAGAGCATGGCGCTTATGCAGGTTTTGGGTTTAGGGTTGTAGGGTTTTAGGGTTTTAAAAAGGGTTTTAGGGTTTTAGTGTTTTAGGATTTTAGGGATTAAGGTTTTAGGGTTTTAGGGTTTTAGGGTTTTAGGGTTTTAGGTCCCAAAAATTCAGTTCCTGCAGCCCTCAAGGACACGACAGCTTGGTCCCTGGAAGTATAGGATTCCAGGATTGCGGGGCTTGCGTGTAGGACCAGATTCCAGGGTTGAGGGTTGGGGGTTTCTATCCCCAACCCCCCAAAACCCCAAAGACCTACAGAGCGCGGAGTTCATGTGGCCACACTAGGGCTTAGGCTTTCGGGTTTAGGGTTGAGGGTTTAGGGTTTAGGTCTCGAGGCCCTTTCGGATTTCAGGTTTAGGGTTTAGGCTTAGGGTTCATGATTCCGGACTTCTACACCTCCACCGCGGTCTGGTTTGCCACGTGTTTTAGGGTTTGCTTTGCGGGGACCAAATGAAAATTGGGGCCATATACAATATATACTACTTGAAGGTTCATGGTGCCAAGAAAGTGCAAATCCTGTGAAGGCATATGAACTATAAACCCTTGTATTTAGGGCTCCTGTCGTCCCCAAGGCAGGGCAGGGCTGTCTATTTCGCACTTGCAAGCCTTCTTGCGCAAGCAGCCCTGAATCCCAGAACCCTAAAAGCCCCAAACCTTGGGCCCGAAAGCCCTAAACCCGAAAGCCTTTAGCCCGAATCCCCGAAACCTAAACTTTAAGCCCCAAACCCTAAACCCTAATCCCTAAACCCTAAGCCCTAAACCCCAAACCCCAAACCCTAAACCCTAAACCCTAAACCCTAAACCCTAAACCCTAAACCCTAAACCCTAAACCCTAAACCCTAAACCCTAAACCCTAAACCCTACCCAGGTTACGAGTTCCTTCCCAGTTTGGTGGTGGCGCTGCTGGCGACCTGGGCCCTGATGTGCGTTTGCACGCTGCTGGCCATACAGCGCACACCCAAGGCGCGGCGCAATGGCTTAGGGTTGGGGTTTCGGTTTTAGGGTTTAGGGCTTAGGGCTTAGGGCGTAGGGTTTAGGGTGCGGGGTTTAGGGTTTAGGGTTCAGGGTTTAAGGTTTAGGGTGTGGGGTTTGAGGTCTAGGGTTTAAGGTTTAGGGTGTGGGGTTTGGGGTTTAGGGTTTGGGTTTAGGGGTTAGGGTGTACTATAGGGTCTGTAGGTTTTGCGGGGTATACGTTTAGGGATAGGGTGTGATCTGGGGTTGGGCTTTGGGTTTATCGCCTAGAGCGGATGTACTAACCAAAGGGACGGGTAACTTGTTAGTCCAGGGCACCCTTTGGCCTTGTTGGGGACCTTGTAAAAGGGAATCCTACTAGTAGGGGTCTATACTAGGGGTTCCTGTTTTTCGTAAACCCCCATTCGGTTACTGGGCTACCAAGATGATCTACCACCAGTAGAGTACAGTTCTTATGACCCAACTCAGGGCCCTCCGAAGCTTGCTTATACCAAGGGGCCCCCTTCCTGTAGCCCTGAGACCCTAAACCACAAACCCTTCGAGAGTCATATCGCCACAAAGGATAGGGTTTAGGGTTTAGGGTTTGGGGTTGGGTTTTTTCCTGGTTTAGGGTTTGGGGTGTCGGGTTCGGGGTGCAGGGTTAGGGTTTCGTGTGGTCCATGCCCAAGCCCATTCGCCCCTGTTCTTAACCATTCTATGTAGGCCCGGGGATATTTCATATTTTCCCTTATTGTGTTTAACAGGCGAATATTCTTAGCCTTCCCGGTTCATGGCCAGTCGGTTCTCAAAATTCGGGTCCATGCTGAAATCTTGTGGGCTCAAGCTATTGGTTCTGAGTAGGGAATGGAGTACCTTATATCCGGATCCTAGAAGGTGCCTCTCATTCCCAAATTCCTTATACATCAGCCTAAACCCTAAACCCTAAACCCTAAGCCTTAAACCCTAAGCCCTAAACCCTAAAGCCTAAACCCTAAACCAAGAAGAGTAGGTCAGTCTGAGGATCCGCGTTATGAACGGCGGCAATCAGCTGCCTCACTTTCCGGTGCTGTTACTTTCTGGGATTCGGGCTTTGGGGTCTAGGGTGCAAGGGTTTAGGGTTTCGGGTTCAGAGTTTCAGGTTCAGGGTTTAGGGTTTCGGGTTTAGGGTTTCGGATTTAGAGTTTCGGGTTCAGGGCTTCGGGTTTCGGGGTTTGGCTTTCTGTGGCTTAGGAACAGCAAATGCCCCAAACCCATTCAGTGATGCTCGAGACTTGTGTGTGCCACAGGCGCCAGTCGCCCAAGGCAAGCACGGGCTGGTTGTGACACTCAGCCACCTGGCCGGCAGGATGCGGTTCTTGGGGGTTTAGGGTTTAGGGTTTAGGGTTCAGGGTTTAGGGTATAGGTTTTAGGGTTTAGGGTCTAGGGTCTAGGGTTTAGGGTTTAGGGTTTAGGGTTTCGGAGTTGACGGCCCGGGGCAACCCCCCCCCCCCCCCCCCCCCCCAACTGACCCCTTGTCCATTGAGGGCCTGAAAGCGTACCTTCTTGTGGACTTTCTTGAGGGGTGCTGGTTTGGGGGGTCTGGGTATGCTTTCGGCATGTGCTGGCAAGGGCAAGAGCAAGTCAAGCCAAACGGAACACCGAGAAGCCCTTTAAGGGCTTTAAGGGTTTAGGGTTGGTTTTTTCTCAACCCAAAAGCCTTATCCAGGGGGAGCAAATGAACGTTGAAAGGAGACTTATGGTTCAGATACCTCAATAGGAATTCCAGTGGCAGAGGGTGTATATGACCCCAATTCTACCCTAAACCCTAAACCCTAAACCCTAAACCCTAAACCCTAAACCCTAAACCCTAAACCCTAAACCCTAAACCCAAGATTGAACAGAAGCCTTCTCAAGGTCTCTTCTCCCTGGCCTTGGGGGCGGGGGACCTTAGTGTGTGGAGTGCGTTCTGGTTCTTCCCCCAAGTTAGGGTTTAGGGTTTAGGGTCTATAGGGTCTAGGGTCTAGGGTTTAGGCTTTTTGGGGTGTAGGCATAGAGGGAATGAGGGATAAGAGTCGCTGAGAACCAGTAGGTTTAGTGTCTCCCTGAGAGTCGGGGGATGTCTCACCTCATGGTTTAAGGTTTAGGGTTCAGGGTTTAGGGTTTAAGGTTGGGTTTTAGGATTTAGAGTTTAGGGTCATCGGGTTTTAGGTTGGTAAGGTTTCAGGATTCCTTACGTCAAGAGCGCTGCCCCAAAAACATGTGAGTTGCCCCGACTTCTCCTCCACCCCATCGAGGAACAATCCCTATTCCCCGAAACCCTGGGCCCCACTTAAGCCCGAAACCCTACAGCCTACACATTCTAACCCTAAACCCTAACCCCGAAACCCGAAACCCTAAACCCTAAACCCTAGACCCTGAACCCTAAACCCTAGCAGCTATATAAACCCAGCCAAGGAGTGTGAAGCCTTGTAGGTCTCTGAAGCCTGTAGGGGCATTCAGGTCGCATTCGCCCAGGCCTCTAAGTCCCCTAAACCCTACCTTGGGGACCAAGAACCTTACAAGGGTTTATGGTTCATATACAGCAGCATAGGGTATATGACCTCAATTTTAGGGTTAGTTGGGTCTGCAAGGTAAACACTAAACCTGGAGACCATGGATTTCATCTGGCATTGTGGGCTCCGGGCCTCTGGTTGGTTGAGGATGCAGTGCTCAGAAAGCATACCCCCTAAAACAGGGTTTAGGGTTTAGGTTGTATACGGTTTAGGGTTTAGTGTAGAATTTCCCCCGTTTTCAAATCAGGGACCACACATGCTTAGGGTATATTCTCCAATTTTAGAAGTTATAAGGGCCCGGGGTAAGTCGCAGCTCAGAGTGCCGGCTGCTTTGCGGTGCGAAGCCACGCAGAAATCTTGAAGGGCTCCAAGCTTCGGCGCGACATGAAGTGAGCAAATATTTGGATCACGTATGCTGTGCGACGGCTACTCATACTGCTACTGCTACTACTGCCACTGCGTCGTCGTCGTAGTAGTCGTCGTCGTCGTCGTAGGCGTAGTCGTAGTTGTAGTCGTATTCGTAGTGGTAGTGGTAGCCGTGGTCGTAGTGGTAGTGGTGGTGGTGGTGGTGGTAGTGGTCGTGGTCGTGGTCGTGGTAGTGGTAGCGGTGGTGGTACTAGATAGCGGCGGAATGAGTACACTTTCCAATTTGTGGGATACTACAATCCCTATAGAACTGAAAGTGTACACTTTTTTGGGGCTTATGAACTCAGCAACTAAGGAGGATTCACACTGCATCGAACCACGCCCTCAACCCAAATCATCCCCCAAGCCCTCCGACACTTGTGCCGCTTAGGGTTTAGGGTTTAGGGTTTAGGGTTTAGGGTTTAGGGTTTAGGGTTTAGGGTTTGGGGTTTGGGGTTTAGGGTTTAGGGTTTGGGATTTAGGGTTTAGCGTTCGGGGTTTAGGGTCATTTGCGCGGCAAAGGCCGTGATTGGCTTCTGGAACTACAAACGCGTGGGTGGTGTTGGGGCCTTGGAGAAGGGAAGTGGCGCCGAAGGGGGGGCGGGGGGGATTGTGCAAGATCTGTCCCCAATTAGGGGGTCCATGTACCAATACAGTAGATACTTGCGCCCTGAAGCTACTAAACAGGAACCGGTTGCCTTAAGGCCCAAGTATGTAGTGTATGGGTACATGGACCCTTTGTTTGTAGGTATATTTTTCGTTGACAACGGAATCCCCTCATGCCGACCGTGCCCTCCCCCCCCCCCCTCCCCAAAAGAAGAGCCTTAGTTAAGGACCGCGCCACAAAGGGAGGCCTTTGACTTTGTTGACTACTAAACACACCTTACCCCAAGAACGCAAAGCCTACTTCCTTGTAGGCTCTTAGTATAACACCTCCGCAAAAGCAGGTCTTGAGTTCTTAGATAACCCTATACACCCTAGATTACTATGAAAGGCCAGCCTCAACCCCAGAAAGCTTATAGCCAGTAAGTGAGGTCAAAGTTGAGGGTCGCGGGTTTTGGGGGGTTTAGGGATGGGCATCGAGCAGGGCTTCAAGGTAAGGGTTTAGAGGCTGATTTCTGGGATTTCGAGCCGGTAGGAGTTACAAACCCTCAACCCTAAACCCTATATAGGGTCCGGAGTTGCTTTCTACAGGGTCGCATAGGATTCTTGTGGGGTTTCGCGGACTCTGTATATAGCCCCAAGCATTGAGAGAATATGGGTGCCTCCTTAAGCTTGAGGGGTATTTAGAAGGTACCGCGAAACCCTGAACCCTAAACCCTAAACCCTAAACCCTAAACCCTAAACCGCCTTGAGGTAAACCCTAAGTCCTGAAGGGCACCCCAGCAAAAATGACCCCCAGATTGGACCAGGTCAGCGACTACTGGGAGACAGGCGCCTGCTTGGTTTTCTTCATACGCATGAAGCATTCTACATCTTGATATCATCGCAACCTTCTTGGATCTATCTGAATGATTTATGAAACTTCTCTTTCATTCGAATTCCTTGTAGGATATCCTTGGCGTAGGATTATGGATCGAATGTATTTCCTGAATACGATGGATATTATTGGAGGAGATTGAAATTATATTTCGTCTCATCAGAATATTTTTTTGAGTCGGTGGTTCGTCTCATTTTTGATTCTTTGTATTTAGGAATCTTCGATTCTTCTTAGTCTTTATGGGATGACTTGTAATTGGGGGTGATGAAGGGTTTTTAAATACGTCGAGGCGTCTTGGAGAATTCGAAATTCTTCTTGCTCTCGTGGATGAGGATTCCCTTTCATTTGTTTGGACGCACATAACGCTTGGATGATGAATTTCATTTATAGAATACTAGAGGGGACCCGTCGATTCCATCGACGACATATTCGCCTATTGAATGGAAAAAGACGTACGCCAAAGCTTTGAAGAAATACGGACAAATAAAAGATCCGATTAATTTTGGGATCCCTTTATTGAATTCTGAGAGCCTGACGCGCGAGCGTGGAGGACACCAATTTAAGTTAGAGCACTCATGACTTGCGGTAGAGGCCCCCCTCCAACGCCATCTACAAGGTGTCTGTCAGAGACAGTTCGCGTCAGCCTCCCTCCACCCCCTCACCCTCACCCAGCTGCTTCTGGCCAGTTCATTAACTTTTACACAAACTGGTACAGAAACTGCCCAAAACATAGTATTCCAGAAACGGACCCGAGGCTAGCGAACTGACCGTATGCGGAGCCTCTCCACCCCCACAGCTCTCGGGTTTACGTGCCCTAAAGCCCAAACCGACACCTCACAGCCCTCAGCCAGAAAACGGTGAACAACCCTGAGCCCCAAACCCCAGAACCCTCAAAACACGAACCACCTTCACCCCCTCCCCGCCCCCCACAAGAGTCTAGGACTCGGAGTGGGCCCCTAAGGTTTGTTGTAGAGTTTAGGTTCCCTTAAACGCCCCTTTAAACCCAAACAGGGCGCCCTGCTTATTCCTTGGTTGCTTCTGGGTCTTGTACTGTAACACAAATACACACACACACACATCAGAAGGACTTCAATCATTCAGGGGTATGTGTGGGGGTAACCCAATTCCTTTATATTCCTAGGTTACTGGGTCTGGGAGTGGGAGGTGCCCACCGTGTGTACAAGGACGTCGCCCCGGAGGATCTGGAAACCCCTGTGCACCTGAAACAAAGGGTTTTGTGCTCTAGGGTTCAGGGTTTATAGGGTTAAGGGTTCAGGGTTTTAGGGTTTTAGGGTTTTAGGGTTTTAGGGTTTTAGGGTTTTAGGGTTTTAGGGTTTTAGGGTTTTAGGGTTTTAGGGTTTTAGGGTTTAGGGTTTTAGGGTCTGGGGTTCGGGTTAAGGTAATCAAGAAGACTCCATCACTTGGATCTTCGGGTGCTTGCAGTCGTTATGGCTTGAGGCGTTTAGGATTTAGGGTTTAGGGTTTAGGATTTAGGGTTTAGGGTTTAGGGTTTGCGGTTTAGGGTTTAGGATTCAGGGTTTAGAGTTGGTTTGGGGTTCAGGGTTATGGGGAGCTCGCCTTAGCATGTCATGTTGCAAAGAACCTCACCCCCTCACCCCCCAACAAAGAAACATAAGAGAGTTTTTGGGCAGTCATGGTTGGGCTTAGATGAGTCGGATGGTTCAGGGCTGGACAGACGCCTCAGGCGGTTAGTGGGCTTCGGGGTTTTGGGGAGGTGTTTAGGGTTTCGGGATGTTTAGGGTTTAGGGTGTAGGGTTTAGGGTTTAGAGTTTAGGGTTTAGGGTTTAGGGGGTTTAGGGCTTGGGGCCTTTGATTGCTGAAACTTGCAATAGGACCCTCGCGCTTGCCAGCTTTAGATGTCCAGAGGGTCTCGGAGGAGTTACCTTTCTACCCTTTTTTGGGGCTAACTTTTACTGACTTCGGCTTTAGTTGAACTTGAAATTGTTTGGGTTTCCTTATTTAGTAGGAATATCATTTTTTCCCCGTGTTCATTGGAGAAGTAAGTATAAGCCCGGCAAACCAACAAGGGTACCCAGTGTTTCCCCGGGCTACTCTGGGGTCTGGTAATTGTATGTCAGGGAGGGAAACCCTGAACCTTATGGTTTAGGGTTTAAAGGTTTGGGGTTTAGGGTTTAGGGTTTAGGCTTTAGGGTTTAGGGTTTAGGGTTTAGTTGCTAAACCTGAACAAAAGCAGCGGTGAGGCTGTCGACAGGGGGCTACGGAGGTGTCTTGACGGGGAACGCAACTTGCTTCGATTCCCGAAAAAGCGGTGAAATTGCACGCTCCCCGAAACCCTAAACCTCAAACCCTAAACCCCAAACCCCAAACCCTAAACCCCAAACCCCAAACCCTAAACACCAAACCCTAAACCCTAAACCCTAAACCCTAAACCCTAAACCCTAGAGACGTTTGACTCCAAACCTCCCAGTCTTGCTTGCTGCTGCAGGAGCTCGCCGACGCTCACCGGGACGCTTCCGTCCTCGTCTTCGAGAAGGGTAGCAGGCTCTGGCTACTCACCCTAAACCCTAAACCCTAAACCCTAAACCCTAAACCCTAAACCCTAAACCCTAAACCCTAAACCCTAAACCCTAAACCCTAAACCCTAAACGAAGAGAAGGGTATCCCGGAAGTGCCCAGACATCTGAGATTTTTAGGGGGGGTTGAGGGGTTAAGGTTTATAGAGTTTAGGGTTTAGGGGGTTTAGGGGTTTAGGGTTTAAGGTTTAGGGTTTATAAGGTTTATAGAGGTTAGGGTTCTTGGGTTTCGGGTTAACCCGCAGGAGCCTGAGCAAGAATGGACAATGACAGCTCTCCCGGAGCTGCGACATGGGATGGACTGAGTCCTACAACTCCATCTTCTTAGGTGTTTAGGGGGTTTAGGGTCTAAGGTGTTTAGGGTTTAGGGTTATGTTCTTTGTCCCAGGGCTTTAGGACTTAAGGTGCTTGAAGGCGGCCGAGTATCCCTGAGTACGAAAGCCCTCAATGTCACCCATTGCAGACCTCAGCTTGCCTGATGGGGCTGATTATATCTGTCATGGTGTTTTGTACATGGTTAATCATACGCGGACATCGTTTTGCCTAGAAGAAGAACATAAACAGAAGTGTTCCCACAGTTCCCACCCCACAGTTACAAGATGCTGTAGTGGTTGCTTGCTGTCCTGCTTCTTTTCATTCCGATGTTGATTCTTCCCCCCTTTTTTCTCCTGCGGAAGCCCTTCTGAGCTCTTGAACTTTTTAATCTATCAGAAGTTGGTCCTTTATGTGTTTTTTGGACGGCCTATATAAGGGAGGCATAGGTCCCTATAAACCCTTATATCCCTTGTAAACCCTTATCATGAACCCATGCAAGCCCTGATAAACCCTTCTACATCCTTATGTTTCCCTTAAAAGCCCTCGTAAACCCTTGTAGATTTTTATAAACAAGTCAAAGCCCTAAACCCTAAACCCTAAACCCTAAACCCCTATAAACCCTTGCAAGGCCTTTTAAGCCTTTGGGTCCATGTACCCATATAGCATGCTCTTGGGCCTGAAGAGGGGTTCCTATTTAGCAGCTTTAGGGCCCGAGTGTATACTATTTGGGCGCATGGGCCCGTGGGGCCCTCAACCCTAAACCCTAAACCCTAAACCCTAAACCCTATAAACCCTAAAAAGCCTAAACCCTAAACCCTACACCCTAAACCCTAAACCCTAAACCCTAAACCCTAACCCTGAACCCTAACAAGCCCCGGGTAAACCCTCATAAAGCCTAGACACTCAACCCAGACATGATAGGCCCGATGCTCGCATGGCTACGGCCTACGTGTCGGGAAGCCTGGGCCAGTGCCGCCCACAGCTGTCCCTAGGGGTTTAGGGTTTAGGGTTTAGGGGTTTAGGGGTTTGTGGCATGGACCTTTAGGGTCTATTTGGCACTTCCTTTTTGTTTGCTATTTAAACGGTTCAATTCACACATACAATTTGTGGGGTTTAGGTTGAAGGCAAAATTTATGGCTTAGGGCTAGTTCGGTTCACGGCTCAGGGCTCCCATGTTTGGCATCACATCTCTTATTTTCCTAGGGCTTCGCCACCTACCTCTCATTCCGTTTTCCATTCAACCCTCGTCTAAGGGTCTGGTGTTTGCAATAAATATACTACTTTAAAAAAAACAATAATAACATAAATAACGCTAACTACAGGAGCTGCTGGAAATGACAAACCCTGAGCGCCCTCAAGTGTGTTGCTTTAATTAAGACGATAATATACTCTTTTGTTGATAAATATTCCCATGACCATATTGTTGTTTCAGCCGCTTTTAGCCTTTTCCTATTAGTATTGTTTTTGTTTACCTGATATAACACCAAGGAAGGGGAAAGGGAAAACACCACTTCATCTCGATGTGTTTATCTCTCCTTTCCTTCCCTCTCAAGATTTTTCTTTTGTTAATCTCCCTCTCTCTCTCTCTCTTCTTCGCTCTGTCTCGCTCTCTCTCTCTCTCTCTCTCCCCCTCTCTCTCTCTCTCTCTCTGTCTGCCATCTCTTGCTCTCTCATCCCTCCCCTCCCCTCTTTCCTTCCTCCCCTCCTTTCCAAAACTTTCTGCGGAGAATAAGGACAACAGAGAACAAAAAGGAAAGATAGGATGAAGGCAGATGGTGGGGACAGGAAGGGAGAACTCCTCTTTCGCTCGGCTCACACGTTTTCTCTTCCCTTGCCTTCATCCTCTGCTCTTCTCCCTTTTCTCTTCATAAGAAGAAAGGACAAATGAAAGGAACCGAAAGCTCAGGGAAAGCAAGACGCCCTCGCTCTCATCATCTGCCCCTTCCTCGACTTCATTGCTCTATTCCTTGTTCTTCTCTCCTGTCTCATTGGTGATCAGTGATAAACCAAGACGAGCTTGCCGTTCTTTCATTTTCTTTTTCTGGTGGAAAGCTAAGAAGCAGGAAGGAGAGGAAGGAAAGTGGAGAAATAGAAAGAGAAGCAAGAACGGAAAGAACAATACGCAGAAATGACAGAGAGGAAGGGAGAACTGCAAGCCCAGCAGAAGAAGAAGAAGATAGAGAGAGAGAGAGAAGAGATGAAGATAAGATAAGGGTGAAAAGGTGAAAAGAATGAAAACAAAAATCTAACAGCAAAGTAGCTAAACAAAACCTTCTGGCCTACCCCTTCAACTCTAAACCACCCTAAACCCTCGGTACATTGAGATATAACAGCACAGTTCCCGTAGCATGCTATATCAGAAACCATTTATTCCTACGAGACGTACAACCGCCTAAAACACGGTGACAAAAAATAAAACAGCGAGGCATCTGAAAAGACTTTCTGGCCTTCCCCTTCAACTCTAAACCACTAAACCCTCGCTATATAAAGGCTTAACAGCACAGTTCCCGTAGCACGCTATGTCATTTCTTCTTACGAGACGCACAACATAAACCAAGGTTTCGTATACTTTTTGTAGTCAGGATGTGATATCCTGTTGCTTTGGACGAGTATTACGTAAGACTTTAAGCGCCTGTGGGTCTTGCGGATAATTGGAGAATAAGCGTCATCCTTGACAAATGATAACCATGATGGGAGACCTGTGGGAAGCATTGAGAATGAAAAAGCAAGATACTTGCGAGCAATTACTTGCAGCCTGTTGGAAGGTCTCAGGAAATCGCGAAAGGACATTTGCTCACAGTATTCTCGTGTCCCTGGGGCTTAAAGTAAATGATTTTCCGCATTACCCTATGCGCTCGAATACTTCTGAGTCTCATGGTTCGTTCTCCGCTATCGGTATTTGATACGCCATGCATTTATCCTATATACACACTTGATGTGGGCACCTATTCTACGTACTTTCTCTTTGCGTTTTGCTGACTGAGAGATGTTTTCGGGTGTGAAAAGGCCTTACGCGCCAACATCTGCTTCTGGACAACAAAGTAGAGATAATATGTTTTGTGAAGGGGGGGGGCAAGACAGTGCTTAATCGGCCCTGGGTTTGACGATTGAAGATTGAAGACGCCGGGGAACTCTCCCCGGATTGATGATGATCCGGGGAGAGTTCCCGGGCATCTTCAATCTTCAACCTTCAAACACAGGGCCGATTAAGCGCTCCACCTGCTGCTTAATCGGCCCTTGGATTGAAGATTGAATATTGAATATGCCGGGGAACTCTCCCAGGAGTATCTTCAACCCCAGACCCCTGCCGATTAAGCACTTCATCTGCCTAGTCGGCCCAGGGTTGAGAATCCAGGATTGAAGGTGCTCCGGGGAGAGTTCCCGGGCATGTTCAATCTTCAAACCCAGGGCCGATTAAGCAGGCGGAGCGCTCAATCGGCCTTGAGGCCGAAGGATCAGGATTGAAGATTCCCGGGGAGAGTTCCCCGGCATCGTCAACCCGATTAAGCAGCTGGAGCGCTTACTCGGCCCTGGGGTCCAGTAGTTCAATATTTCATATGCTCTGCTAAAGTCTGTAGAATTTTCAAGCCCCCCTCCCAAAGACCCATCTGTATTTTGGTGTTTGGGATACCGTAAGCCAAAGCTAAATGAAAGGGAAGAAGTCCCTTTTTCCTCTGCCAATCTTCTTCCTCCCACTCCTCTCTTCCTCTCCTATTCCTTTCTTAGCATAGAGCATGGAGTGATGAGAGGGAAGGGGTGAAAGCGGATGAGAAAAGTGACAGAGAGGGCAGGGCGAAATCTTCATTTCCTTGCCTTTTTCGTCCCTCTCACCTCTCCTTCTCATCGTTCTCTTGCTTTCTCGTTTGAGAAGGATGTGGACAGGGCATGGAACAAGGCGAGGGAAGGGGGGGGGGGCGAAATCGAGTGAGAAAGGATGGAACAAGGAAGAAATGAGGAAAAATGGACAGGACAGGTCAGGTGTTTGGTTTGGCGACTACTATGTTGGCGGGCGGGGCTTGTCCGGCTTATAAAATCGGTTACGCCCTAATGACTTACCGTGGCTTACTAAGTGACTTAGGTGGCACTTAGCTTGTCCGCGGCATTAGCTTATAAGCGGACTTACGGACTTACGGACTTATGCAACTGGAGTTACAACTCCGAGCTAAGTCTGCCACCCGGGCACGACCACGACGCGAGCACTAGACGGCCACGACACGGCCACGACATTCCCACGACGCGGCCCCAGAGCAACGACACGGCCACGACACGGCCACGACATGCCCACGACACGCCCATGACGCAGCCCCGTGGCAAAGTGCCAGGCCCCCCGCGACACGGCCGCGACACGGCCACGACACGGCCACGACACGGCCACGACATGCACGCGACAGGGCCCCAGAACAACGACACGCCCACGACACGGCCACGACATGCCCACGACACGCCCACGACATGTCGAGAGGCCCGACAAACAGAACAGCGCACTCATTGAATAGAAAGTCTGCCGCGAACCAGTTAGCTAGGACTTAGCTAAGTCCACTTATATGGTACCACGGACGAAATTCCACGTTCCCACGAGCACGACTTATAAATGACTTAGCAACAACATATATTCTGGGTTATAACCCAAACGCAAGTGGCATTATAACTCTGCTATATTACTCATAAACGCTTATAAACATCTGGCTCAGTTACGTTGACTTATAAGACAGTTTGCCTGAGTTGTAAGACTGGAAGTCCTACTTGTAAGTGTATACATAAACCACTCAACCGCACCCCGCCAACATAGTACACGTACCTGGACCAGCAGAGCGACAAGCCCAAACCAAAGAGAAAAAGCAAATCCAAATCGCCCACCTCCCGCTCACCCATCTGAAAAAAAACAACAAAAATGCATCCGTAGCGAGTGTTCGCCTACGGTCAAATCGATCTACAGAGGTCCCGGCACATCCCTTGTCGAACAGGCAAAAAAGCAGAAACATAGCAAGGGGGGGTCGGGCTTGCCATTGGTGTTGGCATGTGGCCAAAACACCGCCACAAGGGGATCGTGTCCCCCTGCACCCTTCGGCTAGTCGTGCCAGCCAATCCCTTGACAGGCAAAATCCGACCACGACGTATCGACGCCTCCCCCCGCCACGAACCCGCCTTTTTCGTAGAAGCTGTCAACAGGCCCGATTTCGCCGATTCCGAACCGGCTGAAAACGACGACACACTCGCAACAGCATGTGAACAAGCGAGTGAGGGTACTCTGGGTGTGAAGTTACCGCAAAAACCTCGAGAAGAACTTGACCGAGAGTATCTTCGTCCGACAGCCCACCCAGGAAGCTGCCCGACACGACACCGCTTCGAGAGAAGGCGGCGAAGGCACTCCATGAGCACCCCCCCCAACACCTTCCCCCGAACAAAGAAACCCAATGGCACGGGACCAGTGGAGCAAGACCGCAAGAGTGCGGATGCCGTTAAGAGAATTGGCGGCACTCTCACCCCATCAGTATAAAAGGCCCACCAAACTGTAACCAACCAAAGTGACAAAGGTGACACCCCTCAGGGTATGGAGTTGGTCTCAGTAGGGGCACTACCTTACCCCTAGCTGAGTCCCTTCCCTCGCCCACGTGGAGGACTCCGCCGTCGGGGTGAGGAAACATGGCTCAGAAGAGGAAGCGAGAGATACCCTATCCCATCCCAATGTTGCTATATCTCAGGGGCCTCCCGAATGCAGGGGCCTTTAGAGGCTAGAGCTTCCAGTAGCATCCAACCCTCCCTCCCAGCTCGACATGAGACATTGCCTCTCCTCCCCTCCCCTCACCTCTTCCTTTCCTCGCAGAAAGAGACAGACCATAGTCCGCAATCTTATAATGCCCTTCATTCTCCTTGCTTAACCTTGCCTTTTCTATCCCCCCACTTAATGGCAAAAGGAACAGAAGAGGAAAGGCTCATGGGCTGGACACGAGAAAAGCGAGAGCGGGGTCAAGGAGGAGAACGAACATGGAAAAGAAAGGAAGGAGAGCTAGAGGGAAGATAGAGAGATAGAGAGGAGAAATGAAGGACAAAGACCGTGGAAGAAAGGCGTGAGCAATGCTCGGGACATAAGTGTAAGGGGTGAGGAAAAGGAACAGTGGATAACAAAAACAAGTGTCCTGCTTGACCCCTTTTTGTTCTCCAAGCGGCCCTCTTTTCACCATCGCTTCCTTCTTCCTCTCCTTCATTGTTTTTGTTTCCTTCACCCTGTTCCCCTATCTGTCGCTCTTCCACTGTCTTCCTTCTTCCTCTTCTCCCTAATTGTTGTCTCCTTCTCTTTGCTTCTCTCTCTCACTCCGGTGCTCCCCGGCGTTTTCTGTTCAATTGCTCATCCTTTCCGACTTTACGAGGCGGACCCTGTACAAACGATGGGTCCTGTTCTGGACATGGTCCCGCACTGCCTCTTTCCACACACTCCAGACCCCTCTGACCCGCCCCAAGAGTTTCGGGCGGCCTTCAGAGAGCGTCTCCCAGGGGCCTCCAAGAGCCCCCATATTGCCAAGAAGAAAAACCACACAGAGACATGTAGAGAAGTAGTTACGAGGAGCTGGAGAAGTCCTCCTTCCATCATATCATTCCCTTCATTCTCCTTGCTTAACCTTGCCCTTCTTCTACCCCCCCTACTTAATGACAAAAGGAACAGAGGAAGAAAGGGCCGCAAAAGGGACACAAGAAAGGGAGAGTGCAGAAAGCGGGCGCACGAAGAGCGAAAACGAAAGGAAGGAGAAAGAAAGCTTCTTAAAGACAATAGCATTCCGAAGAACAACGAAATCCTGTCATTTATTGAAATACTGGATGGACTCGTTGATTCCTTTTCAAATGAAGGGTTCTATCGTTCACGGTGTTCCTTAGAACAGGAGGGCCTTTCAGGACAACGCCCTCATCTGTATTCAACATAGGCAGGGCTACCTCTGATTAAGAATACACGGAACGGTTCATTCTAAGAAAATAAACTCTCTCATTTCAATCGGAGCGGACGGACCCACTCATCTATCAAGAAAAGAGCCGAAAGCATTTGGGAGGAATTAAAATACGAATGAGGGGCTATCGCAGTATCCTTTTGTCTTCTGACACGGATTCTTTGACAGAAGGGGTTCCTGCCTCTTGTTTCTTTCAAGAAAGGGAGGCTTTCGAGTGGCAAGGGGCGAACTCACGCCCACCCCAGTCTTTGGGGCCACTCTGAAAACAGCTTGGAGAGGACAGTTGCTTCTCTCTCCTTTTTCTGTTTCTCTATCTCTTGCTCCGTGTCTGTCGTTCTCCTTCCCTCCTTCTGCGAATCTGCTTCTTTCAATATCCACCAGGGCCCCGCCGTTTTCGGGTTCCTTGAAGGGGCTCCCTGAAAGGGCCTCCCAGGGGTTTGAGAGAAGACCGCGAAAGGGCAAAAGGGGACACTTCTTGAAGGATGTTGAATGGCAAGTAAAAAACGGGAGGGGCGAGGAGGAAAGAGGAAAGAACAAGAAGAAGGAAGAGGGGAAGAGAAAGGAATGATGGCAGGAAGGAGGGAAGGAGGCAGAGAGGGAGAGAGACAGAGAGAGAGAGAGAGAGACAGAGACAAAGAGAAGAGCGACAGAAAAAGAGAGAGAGAGAGAGAGAGAGAGAGAGAGCGAGAGCGAAAGAGAAAAAGATGGAGAGAGATACGATGAATAAAAGAACCACGCTCAGCTATTTAAAGGGTGTGAAGATGCTCCGGGGAGAATTCCCGGGCATCTTCAATCTTCAATCTTCAAACACAGGGCCGATTAAGCACTCCGCCTGCTGCTTAATCGGCCCTTGGATTGAAGATTGAATATTGAATATGCCGGGGAACTCTCCCCGGAGTATCTTCAACACCAAACCCCTGCCGATTAAGCACTTCATCTGCCTAACCGGCCCAGGGTTGAGAATCTAGGATTGAAGGTGCTCCGGGGAGAGTTCCCGGGCATGTTCAATCTTCAAACCCAGGGCCGATTAAGCAGGTGGAGCGCTCAATCGGCCTTGAGGCCGAAGGATCAGGACTGAAGATGCGCGGGGAGAGCTTCCCGGCATCGTCAATCTTTAAGCTTCCAACCCAGGGCCGATTAAGCAGCTGGAGCGCTTACTCGGCGATGGGGTCCAGTAGTTCAATATTTCATATGCTCTGCTAAAGTCTGTAGCATTTTCAAGCCCCCCTCCCAAAGACCCATCTGTATTTTGGTGTTTGGGATACCGTAAGCCAAAGCTAAATGAAAGGGAAGAAGTCCCTTTTTCCTCTGCCAATCTTCTTCCTCCCACTCCTCTCTTCCTCTCCTATTCCTTTCTTAGCATAGAGCATGGAGTGGTGAGAGGGAAGGGGTGAAAGCGGATGAGAAAAGTGACAGAGAGGGCAGGGCGAAATCTTCATTTCCTTGCCTTTTTCGTCCCTCTCACCTCTCCTTCTCATCGTTCTCTTGCTTTCTCGTTTGAGAAGGATGTGGAAAGGAGGGAAGGGCAGGGCATGGAACAAGGCGGGCGAAGGCGGAACACAGAGAGGGGGGGGGGGCGAAATCGAGTGAGAAAGGATGGAACAAGCAAGAAATGAGGAAAAAAAGAAGAGGAAGCGAGAGATACCCTATCCCATCCCAATGTTGCTGTGTCTCAGGGGCCTCGGGAGTTGGCAGGGGCTCCCGGGAGCCTCCCGAATGTAGGGGCCTTTAGAGGCTAGAGCTTCCAGTAGCATCCAACCCTCCCTCCCAGCTCGACATGAGACATTGCCTCTCCTCCCCTCCCTCACCTCTTCCTTTCCTCGCAGAAAGAGACAGATCATAGTCCGCCATCTTATAATGCCCTTCCTTCTCCTTGCTTAACCTTGCCTTTTCTATCCCCCCACTTAATGGCAAAAGGAACAGAAGAGGAAAGGCTCATGGGCTGGACACGAGAAAAGCGAGAGCAGGGTCAAGGAGGAGAACGAACATGGAAAAGACAGGAAGGAGAGCTAGAGCGAGGATAGAGAGATAGAGTGGAGAAATGAAGGACAAAGACCGTGGAAGAAAGGCGTGAGCGATGCTCGGGACATAAGTGTAAGGGGTGAGGAAAAGGAACAGTGGATAACAAAAACAAGTGTCCTGCTTTACCTCTTCTCTTTCCTTCTTGATCTTCCCTGACCCCTTTTTGTTCAAGCGGCCCTCGTTTCACCATCGCTTCCTTCTTCCTCTCCTTCATTGTTTTTGTTTCCTTCACCCTGTTCCCCTATCTGTCGCTCTTTCACTGTCTTCCTTCTTCCTCTTCTCCCTAATTGTTGTCTCCTTCTCTTTGCTTCTCTATCTGTCTCCATCTCTCTCACTCCGGTGCCCCCCGGCGTTTTCTGTTCAATTGCTCATCCTTTCTGACTTTACGAGGCGGACCCTGTACAAACGATGGGTCCTGTTCTGGACATGGTCCCGCACTGCCTCTTTCCACACACTCCAGACCCCTCTGAGCCGCCCCAAGAGTTTCGGGCGGCCTTCAGAGAGCGTCTCCCAGGGGCCTCCAAGAGCCCCCATATTGCCAAGAAGAAAAACCACACAGAGACATGTAGAGAAGTAGTTACGAGGAGCTGGAGAAGTCCTCCTTCCATCATATCATTCCCTTCATTCTCCTTGCTTAACCTTGCCCTTCTTCTACCCCCCCCAGGGCCGCAAAAGGGACACAAGAAAGGGAGAGTGCAGAAAGCGGGCGCACGAAGAGCGAAAACGAAAGGAAGGAGAAAGAAAGCTTCTTAAAGACAATAGCATTCCGAAGAACAACGAAATCCTGTCATTTATTGAAATACTGGATGGACTCGTTGATTCCTTTTCAAATGAAGGGTTCTATCGTTCACGGTGTTCCTTAGAACAGGAGGGCCTTTCAGGACAACGCCCTCATCTGTATTCAACATAGGCAGGGCTACCTCTGATTAAGAATACACGGAACGGTTCATTCTAAGAAAATAAACTCTCTCATTTCAATCGGAGCGGACGGACCCACTCATCTATCAAGAAAAGAGCCGAAAGCATTTGGGAGGAATTAAAATACGAATGAGGGGCTATCGCAGTATCCTTTTGTCTTCTGACACGGATTCTTTGACAGAAGGGGTTCCTGCCTCTTGTTTCTTTCAAGAAAGGGAGGCTTTCGAGTGGCAAGGGGCGAACTCACGCCCACCCCAGTCTTTGGGGCCACTCTGAAAACAGCTTGGAGAGGACAGTTGCTTCTCTCTCCTTTTTCTGTTTCTCTATCTCTTGCTCCGTGTCTGTCGTTCTCCTTCCCTCCTTCTGCGAATCTGCTTCTTTCAATATCCACCAGGGCCCCGCCGTTTTCGGGTTCCTTGAAGGGGCTCCCTGAAAGGGCCTCCCAGGGGTTTGAGAGAAGACTGCGAAAGGGCAAAAGGGGACACTTCTTGAAGGATGTTGAATGGCAAGTAAAAAACGGGAGGGGCGAGGAGGAAAGAGGAAAGAACAAGAAGAAGGAAGAGGGGAAGAGAAAGGAATGATGGCAGGAAGGAGGGAAGGAGGCAGAGAAGGAGAGAGACAGAGAGAGACAGAGACAAAGAGAAGAGAGAGGGAGCGAGAGAGAGAGAGAGAGAGAGAGAGAGAGAGAGAGAGAGAGAGAGAGAGCGAGAGAGGGAGAGACAGAGAGAAAGCGAGAGCGAAAGAGAAAAAGATGGAGAGAGATGCGATGAATAAAAGAACCACACTGAGCTATTTAAAGGGTGTTAAGTCTTTTTTTAGAGAGCCCATAATTTGAACATTTTGAATAATTGAATTCAGGTCTTCATTTTTTATAGTATTTTGAATTCAGGTCTTCATTTTTTCATAATATTTGGGAGGCTCAAGATATCACATTGGGCGCAATCACTGTAACTGAACGATGCAAACAGTTTTAGTTATGGTTACCGCAAAATATTAAACTGTAGGGTGGAGACCAGAGACCTCAATCATACGATTTGTTTACAAAAATGCACTTCTTGTAGCCTGGTAAAGATCTTGAAGCATTGAAAAAGTAAGACTGCAACAACGTTAAGGAACGTTGTTGTTTTGCAAAACCTTAAAGCACCATCATTGCTTTAACGAAAAGGTTCGATTTGAACCTTGATATGTCCTCAACATCAAAAAACGAAAGGTTTGTTTATCAACCTGGTGCGCCTGCATTTTTGCGTAAACCCTAGTGTGTCCTAAACTTCAAAAACGACGGGATTTTTGTAAGCCTGGGTGTGCCCCCATCCTCGAAAACGAAGGTGTGTTTGTAAACACGTTCAAGCGAAAGGGTTTTAATTTTTTGTAAACCCTAGCATAGGGTTTTTGTCAGCCCTAGCGTGCCCTCAACCTCAAAAACGAAAGCTCCTTTTAAATATTAAAATCTCTTAACATCCTTAAAACCTAGAAAATTTCAGCGTAGAAGAAGGCAAGGATTTTTCAAATTTAAAAAGGGGTCCCGGGGTCTCAGGGTTAGGGGGTAGGCGCTGAGGCTCTTAGGAGCTTAGGAGCTTAGGGTTTAGGGTTTAGGGTTTAGGTTTAAGGATTTCGGAGCCTAGGAGTATAGGGTTTGATTTAAGGTTTAAGGGTAGGCGCTTAGGCGCTTAGGAGCTTAGGAGCTTAGGAGGGTTTAAGGATTTAGGGGGTAGGCACTTAGGTGCTTAGGACCTCAGGAGCTTAGGGTTTAGGGTTTAAGGGTTTAGGGGTTTAGGGGTTTAGGGGGTAGGCGCCGAGGAGCTTAGGAGCTTTGGAGCTTAGGGTTTAAGGATCTACTAGTGCAGGGGGTAGCTTAGGAACTGGTTTAAGGTTTTAAGGGTTGAAGAAGTAGGCGCTTAGGCGCCTAGGAGCTTGATTTAAAATAGAAGAAAATCCTTAACATCCGTAAAAAAAAAATCCGAGGCGCCGAATTTGGTTTTAGGAGAAGCCCCAAACGATTTAAATTTTTAAAAATCCTTAAAATCCATACAAAAATAAAATCAAAATAATTTATTTTTTAAGGATTTTAAGGATTTTATTCGATTTTAAAATGCATAAAATCCTTAAAAAATAAATTCGGCCTCTGATTTTATTTTTTAAGGATTTTATGCATTTTAAAATAGAAGAAAATCCTTAAAATCCTTAAAAAAATAAAATCCGAGGCCGAATTTGGTTTTAGGAGAAGCCCCAAACGATTTAAATTTTTAAAAATCCTTAAAATCCATAAAAATAAAATCAAAATAATTTGTTTTTTAAGGATTTTATTTGATTTTCAAATGCATAAAATCCTTAAAAAAATAAATTCGGCCTCTGATTTTATTGTTTAAGGATTTTATGCATTTTAAAATAGGAGAAAATCCTTAAAATCCTTAGAAAATAAAATCCGAGGCCGAATTTGGTTTTAGGAGAAGCCCCAAACGATTTAAATTTGTAAAAATCCTTAAAATCCATAAAAAATAAAATCAAAATAATTTATTTTTTAAGGATTTTAAGGATTTTATTCGATTTTAAAATGCATAAAGTCCTTAAAAAATAAATTCGGCCTCTGATTTAGCATTTTAAAATAGGAGAAAACCCTTAAAATCCTTAAAAAATAAAATCCGAGGCCGAATTTTGTTTTAGGAGAAGCCCCAAACGATTTAAATTTTTAAAAATCCTTAAAATCCATAAAAAATAAAATCAAAATAATCTATTTTTTTAAGGATTTTAAGGATTTTATTCGATTTTCAGATGCATAAAATCCTTAAAAAAACAAATTCGGCCTCTGATTTTATTTTTTTAAGGATTTTATTAAGGATTTTCTCCTATTTTAAAATGCATAAAATCCTTAAAAGATAACATCAGAGGCCGAATTTATTTGTTTAAGGATTTTATGCATTGTAAAATCGAATAAAATCCATAAAATCCTTAAAAAAATAAATTATTTTGATTTTATTTTTTATGGATTTTAAGGATTTTTAAAAATTTAAATCGTTTGGGGCTTCTCCTAAAACAATATTCGGCCTCGGATTTTATTTTTTAAGGATTTTAAGGATTTTCTCCTATTTTAAAATGCATAAAATCCTTAAACAATAAAATCAGAGGCCGATTTTTTTTTTAAGGATTTTATGCATTTGAAAATCAAATAAAATCCTTAAAATCCTTAAAAAATAAATTATTTTGATTTTATTTTTATGGATTTTAAGGATTTTTAAAAATTTAAATCGTTTGGGGCTTCTCCTAAAACCAAATTCGGCCTCGGATTTTATTTTTTAAGGATTTTAAGGATTTTCTTCTATTTTAAAATGCATAAAATCCTTAAAAAAATAAAATCAAAGGCCGAATTTATTTTTTAAGGATTTTATGCATTTTAAAATCGAATAAAATCCTTAAAATCCTTAAAAAACAAATTATTTTGATTTTATTTTTGTTGGATTTTAAGGATTTTTAAAAATTTAAATCGTTTGGGGCTTCTCCTAAAACCAAATTCGGCGCCTCGGATTTTATTTTTTACGGATTTTAAGGATTTTCTTCTATTTTAAAATGCATAAAATCCTTAAAACATAAAATCCCAGAAGTCCTTGAGGTCGAGGCCAAGCGCAGCGCCAAATAGACCCTAAAGGTCCTACGTACTTAGGGGTTTAGGGGTTTAGGGGTTTAGGGGTTTAGGGGTTTAGGGGTTTAGGGGTTTAGGGGTTTAGGGTTTAGGGGTTTAGGGGTTTAGGGGTTTAAGGTTAGGGGTCTAGGGTTTACGGCTTACAGTTTAGCCCTTAAGCTATTACGGGAACCGCTTCTAGGTCGTCGAGACACACGGGGAAGGGCTCGTGTTTGGGGTGTTTTGGTTTGAGGTTTTTGGGATGCAGGTTTTAGGGTTTAGAGTCTAGGGTTAGGGTTTCGGGTTCAGAGGAAGTTTTGGGGTATTACTGTCTGTGTGGTCCTCTACACATGAACCCCGCAGTCCTGCCTATGTGGTCTTATTACCTTGGGCGGTTGTTTACCATCAGCCCTCATCCCAAGTTTGCGCGCCTAAGCCCTAAGCCCACAAACTTTTCTTCAGGAGTGATTAGAGAAGGGGTTTAGGGTTCAGGGTTCTTGGTCTACGGTTTGAGGTTTAGGGTCTAGGGAGTCTACTGTTTGTAGGGCAACTCGACACCTCCCAAAACCCTGTATATATATACACACACACGGTCGTGGCTTTTTGAGTTTCAGGGGGGTTTATCAGTGGTTGCGGAGTGGGCATCTCCTGCTGCTTCTGGCCCCAGAAGCTATGAGACTCCTGTAGGGTTCAGGGCTACTCGGATCCCTACGGTACCTCTGTTGTTGGGGTTTAGGGTTTAGAGTTTAAAGGTTAAGTTTTAAAGGTTAATTAAAGGTTTAGGGGTCAGGGTTAACAAGAGCTGTCGTGTTTTTTGTTTCCTAGGTCAGGGGTTAGTATTCTTTGGGCAATGCAGGGAAACAAGTGCACTGAGTACATCCCTTTATCCTCCAACAGACAGGAGCTCAACCCGCAAAATCGAGGTAAAAGAACTTCCGAAATCACTGGACCCTAATAATCAAACCCCACACCCTGCACTCTAAACCCGAAACCCTAAACCCTAAACCCTAAACCCTACACCCTAAACCCTAAACCCTAAACCCTAAACCCTAAACCCTAAGGCCTCGGCCCACACCCCTGAATTTCCAGCGCCAAAGTGCTGCCATGGCCTTGGGAACACGCGCCTTCCTTGGGCGGCCCGGCCCCTTTGTCGTGTTTAGGACCCTACTGGGTTTAGTGTTTAGGGGTTTAGGGTTTAGGAGGGTTTAGGGTTGAGGGTGCAGGGTACAATAGGGTTTCGGGTTCAATGTTTAGGGTTCAGGCCTTTGGGAGACAACCTTCAAGGTTTCTTCTTTGGGTTTCTAAGAAGCCCTATATTCTGGCATTTCTTCAGCCAGGTTTCGGGTTTTAACGGCCAGCCCAGTGAAGTGCCCAAAGACGTACTTTTTTTGTCGGTTGCGGAAGCATCCCATAAGGGCTTGTGAAGTAGCAACCTGCAAAGAAGTAATGTTGGGGTCCTAGACCCTAACCTCTTGACCCTAGTCCAGTACTTAGAAATAATCAAGCTTCACAACGCCAACCATCCAGAAGGCATGGAGTCGGATGGAGCGAGAGAGACAGAGAGAAAGTGTGATTTGTTTTTTGATGATGCTTGCTTTCGGTGCTCTTGGTGTTTCTGATGCTGTCCCCTGATGAATGTTGCGCGACGTTGAGCCTCTAAACCTCGACCTTAGCACTGGAATCTAAGCTTCTGTAAATTCCACACCCCTTTTGAGAAGCCCTCACCCTGAAGCACTATGTGACAGAAGCACTATTTGACCTTGAGCCCTGTGTGAAGGGTTTCTGGTCCAACAGCAGGGTTTAGGGAGGATTGAATAGCCTAGAGAGGCTTAGGGCCCTAGTTTTTTTTTTGGTGGGGATTTGTTGTGCATTATTTCTTTTTACACATTGTTCGCGTGTGTTTTTTGTTTAAGGTTTTTTGTGTTTAAGTTTTGCATGTTTTTTGTTGTGAAAAAGTGCACTCCCACAGCGTCCCATTTTCTTTTTTATAGGGCTTAAAGGGTTGGCGAGGTACTTGTCCCCTTATTGGCTTTCATAGGATCATATTTAGGAAGAATCGGTAGAGGGTTTAAGGGCCATGTTGGTCCTTCCCAGGTCTTCCCACACGGCATGATGTTCCACGCAAAGACATTCTTCATGGGGTAGTCAAGTGAAAAATGTTTCTTCGGTTAAATACCCACTTGATGTACATACACATGTGCACAACAATGTTTAAGAAGCAACAATATTCGACATTCCGTACCGACTTTTGAGAAAGAAGCTTCTGTCTTGAACCTTGGTCCCGAATTAAACGAGCATCGACAGCGTCGGATGCCGCGCCTCTGTGAGTTAAACCCAAATCCAAGTGTAGATTGAAGGCTTGTTGGGGGCGAAAGAAACCGTGAAGCTGAGTACGTCCAAAAGGAACACTGTCGTTTCAGACTGTGTGCTTGCGCGGTACTTGCTATGCTGGCGGGGAAGCAGTGAATCTTGACAAAACTGGCAGTCGAGCCGTAAAAACCATGTACGATACACTCACAACGCGCAGAACGCTGGCGAGTAGAGCGCTTAACCTGAGAAGAAGAACCCCCCCCCCCCCCGCCCCGCCCAACATAACGCGCGGGCGTTGTCGATTAAAGATGCGCCGAGAGCTCCACGCTCTTGTCTGCCAGGAGTCTTTATGGGCTCGTCGAACCTTCGCGTTCCTCTGAGGGACCCCCCCCAGAAGGGTTTTGGGCTCATATACCTTATGAGCAATTCTAGTAGTATAGATATAGGGTAGATGACCCCCAATTTTCGGATTCATTTGGTCCCCAGGGTTTGGTTCCCAAGGTTTGGATTCCGAACTAGGCCGCTAAGCTCCTTGATAAACACCTTCACATTGACTGAGCGGCTGGCAACTCATCGTCGGAATGTTCAGCTAAAGCGTTGGGGCTGAGCACCCGCTACTGCTGTTTAGGACCCTATATATCTGTATGGTCCATGCGGGAACTATAAACATACAAACTCGGTCACGTGTGATGAACTGATAAGCCAAACACCTACATGCCAGACCGAGAAGTGCCTAAGCACAAAATGTGCTAACGACACAGTCATGTTTGTGTGAATTTGTCTTTGCACATGAGGTCTAAGACGATTGTTATCCGAGACACACTGGCCGGATGGTACACCGAAGCGCTTCAGAGGGAAGGACTCTTGCATGACACCTTCGACAGGGCGTTTAGGTTTCACGATTGCAAAAACTAGCGCCGCTCCTCTCAAGATTCAGTGCCCTGAGAGAATCGGAGTGGCGCTGGAGGTGCAGTCGATTGTTGTGGTTTGACTGGTGCCGTGTTGGAATTGCACGCTACTGGGTCATGACCCAAAACTCCCAACTGAGCCGAGTTTAAGCCCTAAACGCTGCAGGACGCCTGGAAGAATTGGATCAATTGGGATGCGCCTTTCCAGGGCCTTTCAGACGAACTGAATCGGCAGCGGCGATTTTTCTGGGAGGTCGATGAAAAGGCAGGGCACAGGGATCAGGGTTTTCCTTTGCGTTTTTTTGTGGGCTCGGGTTGCGGCTTATACGGCTTGAGGTTGTGCTGTAACTAGGACCGGGAGTAGGCCCTTATTTGCTTTTTTAGGGTTGTATAATCCCCTTGAAGCCAAAAAGGGTACCCTTGCTATTCCTAGGCTACAACCGGGTCTAGGTAATTAACTGCAGACAACTCATATGTTGGGATATCGGCTGACGCCTCCGCAGGGTGCCCTGTGGCGCTTGGAAATTGACCAGCCGGGGCAGAGATTTGGGCAGATGCGCCACGCAAAGGTCGTGGACGCTGCTTGGACGCAAAGGCCCATATGTGTGTGTGTGTGTGTGCGCGCGTGCGTGCCGGGTTTCGTTAATTATAGATAACCAATTTCAACCTCCCACGCCCCCGAACTCCGCAATCCCACCAGTCATCTGAATGCACACAACCCAGAATAGATCCAACAGTCCTGAATAGGGACTATAGCACACCCCATTATAATCCCTATAAGGACTGTCAGTATAAGGGGGAACATGCCAAGGAACAGGGACTTACATTGTCTATGTTGGGCGTTTCAAGTGTGATGGGGGGGGGGAGCAAACTCTTGCCTGCTGGAGCCTTGAATTGGACCCGTAAACCCTAAACCCTAATTCCACCCCAACGAATGCCCTCAGGCTTAGGGCTTCGGATGACATGTATGGGGTTCTACAGGCCAGTAAGGTGAGGGTTTGTTCGTTTTGGAACCTAAACCCTCCTAAACGCTAAACCCTAAACCCTGAACCCGAAGTCTCCAAGGTTGTTGTTTGTCATCACTCTCCCTTGGGATGTTCCCCCTTGTACTAACAGTCCTTAATAGGGATCATAGTACCCCTACTACGATCCCTATTCAAGTTAAACCCTAAACCCTAAACCCTAAACCCTAAACCCGATACACGGGCTCCTCATGAGCCTGGAGTTTTGGCACCAAGGACTTCTTCGCGCACCTCCAGCAGAACAGGCCGATCTGCGTCACAAGCCCTGAGCCCGAAAAGTGTTTAGGGTTTAGGGTTTAGGGTTTAGGGTTTAGGGTTTAGGGTTTAGGGTTTAGGGTAGAACCCCCCAACTAGGGTCCGGAGGGCCAGAAGCAAAGGACTTGTGGGAAGAGAGTCTGCAGCTCCCTACGTGCAAAACCAAAGCTAGGTCGCCGCCAAGACCTCACTAAGCATCTATTTGCCACCTAAAAATGTGTGGGGAACCTCATTCCCAACTTCCCCTCTAAGAATATCTAAGAATCACGAGGCCACGCCCTGAGGCCTAAACCCTAAACCCTCAACCCCAAACATCCCGAAACTCCCTAAACCCTAAAGCCTAACCGGCCCTGTCCAAAGCCTAACCGGCCCTGTCCCTAAACCCCCCCAAGCCGGAAGCCCCCTACCGGGAGGTTCATAACCCTGTTTAGAGTACTTCTTACCCTACGCCCACAGGACAGGGCATTTCGAAGATGAGTTCCCCTTCGTGCCATGGAGACTATAAAGTTGATGGCGTGCAAGACTTTCAGATTTTGGGCTTAAGGTTCAAGGTTTAGGGTTCAGGATTTAGGGTTAGGCTTCAGGGTTCAGGAAAACTGGGGTTCGAAGTCCAGGTTTTTATGGGGATTAGCGCTGGCGTTTTGGGGTGCAGGGTTGAGGTGTTTTGGGGGTCTTAGTGCTGTCAGAGGGACAGAGATCACAGAAATCCGATCAACCATGTGAAAGGGTTTAGGGTTTGAGGCTTAGGACTCCTTACAGCAGGCGCATCCTCCAAGAGTTTAGGGTCTACAGGGTTTAGGGTTTAGGGCTTAGAGCTTAGGGTTGCGAAGTCTCGTGGCGATTAGAGGATGGGCCTCAGATGGAGAGTTCTCTAAACTTGGGCCCCTGTTTGGGTAGCCTAAGTAGGAGGGGCCGCCTGATAGTAAGGATCCTAATTTAGATAGAGCACCATCTCTTCCCGAATAGATGCCATACACTAGCTTCTGCCAGCCCTCCATCGGCCCTGTTGTTTGCTAAGGAATGTGCAATGTCCGGTGCAACTCGAAACACGCGTGCGAAATCTCTGAACCTCCGGCTCCCCCTTCCCGCGGCCCTCGCACCCTAAAGTCTCTTAAGGAGCCGAAAACCTGCGTTTTGTGAGTCATGATGATGAAGCCAAACCCTAAGATCTAGGGTACAGCAATATCAAACACGTCGTTGGTATGGTGAAAGGGGTGTACCCTAGGCCCCAGGCCCAAACCCAAACCTAAACCCTAAACCCATAAGCCAAACACCCTAAACCCCAAACCCATGAACCTAAACCTCAAACCCTAAACCCTGAACCCTAAACCCTGAACCCCACACCCTATACCCTAAACCCTAAACCCCAAACCCTAAACCCTAAACCCTCAACCCTCAACCCTAAACCCGAAACCCTAAACCCTGCCCGGCTCTAGGTCTCCCTGAAGACTCATGAGAGCTACTACGTTCGCTGGGCGGTGGCGAGGCGCCGCCTGCGTCGCGAGGCGCCTGTGGCAGGGCCCTCGGTGATGTTTTGGGGTTTAGGGTTTAGGGTTTAGGGTTTAGGGTTTAGGGTTTAGGGTTTAGGGTTAGGGTTTAGGGCTTATGGGGCTTGGGGTCTTGGACTGTTGGACCTTCAATGACACAGTTCTTCAAGCTTTCATGGGCTGGGTTTCTTATGAACCCCACTGTAGAAGAAATCAAAGGATCCGGTACCGAGGAAACCTTCGAGAAGCTTAGGGAGCCTGAGGGAGTAGTTGGGAGTATTCGGGAACCTTAGTTTACATACCTCCGCCCTTGAACTTTCCCCTGGTTGCTTGGGAAGTTAGTTTTGGGGAGCGAGTTGTTTCGGATATATTTCTCGGGGCGGGGTTCAGGTTTAGGGTTTAGGGTGTAGGGTTTAGGGTTTAGGGTTTAGGGTTTAGGGTTTTCAGGGTGAGCTACAACAGTGCAACGGGAGCCCCATGATGCGCCTGGCAAAGGCTTCGGGATTTAGGATTCGCACCACTCTGCTACCCTAAACACTCAACCCTCAACATAAAACCCCTGTTTTGGGATGTTCCCCGTTATACTAACAGTCCTTAATAGGCATTATCGTACCTCCTATTATCATCCCTCTGAAGGACTGTAAAGTATAAGAGGGGGCATCCCAACCCCCTGTTTTAGGGTTTAGGGTTTCGGGTTTAGGGTTTAGGGTTTAGACTTTAGGGTTCGGCTCTGAAGTGCACGCAGCCTTTAGATGCCCACCCCTACTTGGAGGTTCAATACCTCTTAGCAGATTTTAGGCTTCAGCGTTTAGGGATTTAAAGGGCCCTAAACCCTAAACCCTAAACCCTAAACCTTAAACCCTAAACCCGGTTCTCCCGGAGGTGTCGTTCCTTTCGAGGCGTCTGGGTTTTGAGGAATCGAGGTTTCGGCTTTCGAGGGCTTAGGGTGAACCTCACGTCCGAAACCCTTCCAGGCCAGCCCAATGAGTCGATCTCAAGAAGATGCCGACCCAGGTTTAGGGTTTAGGGTTTAGGGTTTAGGGTTTAGGGTTTAGGGTTTAGGGTTTAGGGTTTAGGAGCCGACCTTTCCAACCTGGGGGGGGGGGGGGGGGGCTCCTGGAGCCCAGAGACGTGCCATTAATCATGTGGTTGTCAAAACTTAAATCAGTGTTAGGGATCCTTTTTACTTTTTGGGTCATGGGCTTTCTTATATATAAACAAAAAGGATCCTTTTTTCTTCCTAGGGGAACAGGGATGAAGAACAATTATGATCCCTTTTGGGGTGCCCTAAATATTAGGTGCCGTATTATACAAGGGACCCAAAACAAGGGACCATCATATTTGACAGCCACCCATGTACTACAACCTCAGGACCCAGAGTAGGCCCTTCTTCTCTTTTTGCTAGGCTTTAGGTTCTCTATAAACCCTTTAACCCAAACCCTAAACCCTAAACCCTAAACCCAAAACCCTAAAACCCTAAAACCCTAAAACCCTAAACCCTAAACCCTAAACCCTAAACCTGTTTTTATTATTCCTGGGATATTCTTGGGCCCAGTAGTATAACATGAAGTCGCAGTTTGGGTCCCTAAGCCCTACAACTCCAACCCCTAAACCCTATAGACCCTAAACCCTTTACCCTATAGACTTAGACTCTAAAGCCCACTTGGGAGTTTCCGAAAATAGGGGTACCCTTATAATATGGATCATACTATTTTGGGGTACATTAAGGGTACCCCCCTAATTCGGGGACGTACCCAATTCTAGTCGTGGACGTGAGCAACCTCCCAGGTCTTCAACGACCTGCAAGAGGATCAGCTGGCGAGGTCCCCAGCTCTGGGTTTTCGGGTCTTCGGGATTTCGGGATTTGGCTGTGGTGGAGGTGTGGGGGCGCTGGGGGAGGGAGGGGGGGAGGGCTTAAGCCTGCGAGGCGTAGGTTTTTGTCATCCTGTATGTTTTTGTTTGTTGCTTTGGGTGTGTTGGTTTCGCTGGCTTATGGTTGGGTCTAGGCTTTATATAGACTTCATGGGCTTTAGGCTTTATGTCATCTTCCTTTGCGGGTACTTCTGGCTCAAACCCTATACCCTCAGCCTTAATACCCCTTAACCCTCAACCCTAGACCCCTTAACCCGATAAACCCTCAACCTTAAATTGCCCTGAACCATTGATCCTACACCCAGGACCCAGAGTAGGCTGAGAAGGCCCTTATTTCTTGTTAAGTAGGATCTAGGTTCCCTTAAAAGCCCCTTCGTTCAACCGAAAAGGGTCCTAGCTTTATCTTGGAGACCCTAACCCCTCGTATGGGGACCCCAATTTTGGGGAAATGACCAGTCCGGTCCTTTACTTTGGTTGGGTTTCGGGTTTCCGGGCTTCTGGTTTAGGGTTGGTGTTTTCGGGTTTGGGGCTTAAGGTTTATGACGTTTGGGTGTTGGGTTGCGGGCTTAGGGTTTTCAGGTTTTGGGCTTCGGGCTTCAGATTTGCGACAGGGATCCTAAGATCTGTGGAAGGTTCCTTGCTTCCGGAATATGGGTATACACCCGGATGCGAAAACTCTGACTCCTAAGCATTCATCCTTCGACCCTTGCAACCTAAACCCTATCCCCAACCCCAAACCCTAGTCCCTATGCCCTACACCTAAACCCTAATCCTGAGACCTCAGCCCCCAAACCCGATTCCTTTTCGGGTTTAGGGTTTTGGGTTTAGGGCCCCCCCCCCCCATGCTTTTACATGAAACCCATTCCAAAGGCCTGCAGCCCTCAGCCCCAAACCCCAAATCACAACTCCTTCAACCCTCAGCCAAAAGACGCTAAACCCTAAACCCTAAACCTTAAACCCTAAATCCTAAACCCTAAACCCTAAACCCTAAACCCTATAACACGAACCTTAAACCCTAAACCACACCCTAAAGCCCAAACCCTTTTCGAGGTCCATCTTGTTGCCGGGAGCGGCTTGGTTCCATCCCTGACGACGCCGTTTGAGGCTTCGGCATTGAGGCCTGTTTAGGGTTTAGGGTTTAGGGTTTGGGGCTTTGGATATGGGGGTTCAGGGTTTACGGGCTTAGTGTGCAGAAGTTTTCGGGGTTTAGCAAGCTGAGGGAGTTTCGGGGTAAGGGGGGTGCAGAGTTTCGGGTTTTATGGGCTCGGGGGGTTTACCAGCCAGTTTAGGGTTTGTTCATTCTTCAGCATTTCGTTTTTTGGGGGTGATGCTGCAATTGGCTTGAACCCTAAACCATAAACCCTGACCCTGAAGCCTAGCCCCTTCCTGTAGCAAACCCTAAACCCTAAACCCCAAACACAGAAATACTACAGATTCACGACCTAGATCGACTTTTCAGATTCTGGGGACCCCGGGAGGCTTCTCTTTTCTGTTTTATTTTTGTTGTTGGGGGGGGGGGGGTGTTACTTTGGAATCAGAAAGTCCTCGGTCGAATTTGTTCAGGGTGTGTCCGCAGTTGCGCAGGCTGTCAAGCGACGGCCGCGGCTTGCCAGCATTCTGCTGTCACTTCAACTGAAGATTCCGCTGTGGCGCGAGAATTGTCTACCCCAACATTTTCACCCCCCAAAGAACAGCACCCACAAGAGTTTAAGACCTCACGAAGTCGGGAGCATTTCGGGTGATTCTATCTCAACAAGTAGATTGAAACCAACTGAAGGCCCTTGAATCCCCGACCTCGCGATGGAGGCAAAACCCTAGACCCTATAGAGTTGTATGCCAAGCCAAGCCCGAACCCCAAACCTCGCACCCTAAACCCGAAACCCGAAACCCTAAAACCCTAAAACACTAAACCCTGATTCAACCCCCTAACCCCTTAACCCCTACAGCTTCCGAAGCTTCAACCTGAGGTTGCCATGCACACAAGCCCCAAATTCTTCCAGCTTCAATCTTAATCTACTATTTGCTCAAGAACCCTCCCGAAAAATAGAAAATAGAAGATACAAATCCCTACATTAACCTTGTAAGGAAGAATATCTTGTTGGGGGGGGGGGAAGATTTCTCCGCCTCCCCCATCCCCACCCACGAAAAGAAATGCCATCATAGTCAGCACACATACCAATCTTGCTATATTCATTCTTTCCAGGGCCCCAAAACCGACCCCCAACTTGGAACTACCCACATAGACTCCTTTTTCCTTTTCCGGGGTTGAGGTGGGGGTTGGGAGGATATAGCTCCTCATCACTAAAGCCCTAAAGCCTATGGGTTTAGGGTGCCAGGTTCAGGGCCTAGGGTTTAGGGGTTCCAGGTTTAAGCCTGAAACCCCCAAAACTCCAAAGCCTTTAGGTGGGTTGAGGAGGAGTTCTTCCCTAAACCCTAAACCCTAAACCCCAAACCCTAAACCCTAAACCCTAAACCCTCTTGTCTGGAATTGTCCAGGCCTTCTGCACCCGGTGACGACGCTCCGTCGCGTCGAGGAGCCGCAAGCTCAGTTGGCTCTACCTGGGACCCCCTTTTAGGGTTTAGGGTTTAGGGTTTAGGGTTTAGGGTTCAGGGTTTAGGGTTTAGGGAAATCCCTACCTGGGACCCTATTTTTACCTACGGTTCAGTAGTAAGTACCTCGAGGTTTTATAGGGTTTATAGGGCTTATAGGGCACTTGTAGGGCTTATAGGATTTACCTGGGACCCTATATTTACCTACAGTTTAGTAGGAAGTACCCCCTATTTAGTCAGCGCAACCCTGAAAACTGTAGGTAAACAAAGGGTCCCAGGTAGGGCTTTCAGATTTAGTTTAGAGGGTTTAGGATTCGGGTTTTGGGTTTTGGGTTTAGGGTTTTGGGTTCAGGGTGCTGGAGGGTTTTAGCCTCAAGTGTTTAGGGCTCTTGCCGTCTGGCTAAAATGCGGGAGTTGGACCAACATCCTAGAAACTGGGTTTAGGGTTTAGGGTTTAGGGTTTAGGGTTTAGGGTTTAGGGTTTAGGGTTTAGGGTTTAGGGTTTAGGGTTTAGGGTAAGCTAGAGCGTTTTGGTGCTGCGGGCTTTAGTCGTGTCAGGAGTCAGAGCGGCAGAGATTATGCAGTTGTACTGCGGGGCTCAGGGCAAGTGGGGAAGTAGGACAGGTCGCAGCATGGGGGCAGATCTGGATCTTCGGCGATTTTTTTGGTTCCTGACCCTAAACCCTAAACCCTAAACCCTAAACCCTAAACCCTACACCCTAAACCCACTTCATATTCAGAACCCCCCGGCCACCACCCCCCAGGCCCCCCATGCCCCCATGCCCCCCCATGGTCGTACCTGTGCGGCCCCACAACCTGAGCAGGGTTTAGGGTTTAGGGTTTAGGGTTTAGGGTTTAGGGGTTCAGGCTTTGACTTCAGCAAAGGAGGAACTACTTGGAGGTAGGTTCACGGTACTGATTCACCAGCTATAACTGTACTTATAACTGTACTCATAACCAATTATAAGAGGTTCACGGTACTTATTAGCCAGTTATAAGTGTTTATGAGTACAGTTAGAAGTACAGTTATAGATGGTGAAATAAGTACCGTGAACCTCCAAGTAGCTGCCTTTCCGCGCACAGGAGTTCGCATCAAGGGGGGTTTAGGGTTTAGGGTTTAGGGTTTAGGGTTTAGGGTACGTTCTGCTAACTGGAATTTGCAATTACGGGGGGGGGGGGGGGGGGGATTTCTAAAGAATGCAAGGTCAACACTGGTCTAGGATGCAGAGTAAGCCCTTATTCCTTTTTTGGGGGGGGCTTTCTCCCCTTCTCAACCCGTGCAAGCCCTAGGGCTTAGGGTTTGGCATAAATTGCAAACAAGCCGCTGCCGCCGAGGTCTGCAGGAGGCTCTGTGACACGAGTTCGCAACTTGACATACCCATGGTGTCCCCCCCCCCCCCCTCCTCAGGAATCTAAGGTTGAGTCGAAAAGGTTTAGTGAGTAGGGTTTATGTTCGTGCCCCTTGTGGGGTTTGCATCGGAAAGAGTTTGTGAGCAAGCATCCAGTTTCAGTGCCTTTGGTTCTCTTGGTCTTAAAGGCCTGAACCCTGAACCCTAGCCCCCGAAACCCTGAACCCTAAAACCCTAAGACCCTAAAACCCTGACACCTACAACGAACTTTAAGACCCTAAACCCCTAAGACCCTAAAACCCTAAACCTTTAAAGCCTTTTCCCCCTGGAACTTTAAGACCCGAAGACCTAAACCCCAAAACCCCAAACCTTACTGTACACCCTCAGCCGAGTTTAGGGGCCTCCACACTCCACTCCAGAGACTGCTAGACAACCAGGTGAAAGCAACCCCAAGCCCTAAGTTTATTAGATCTGAAACCTCAAACCCTAAACCTTAAACCCCAAACCCTAACCCCAAACCCTACACCCTAAACCTTATAAACCCCAAACCCCAAACCCTCAAATTGACACAGGCGAAAGCTACTTAGCCAGCTTGGACGTGGTCACCTCACAGCGCCTCTTGGATTGCTGCGAAGAGGCGCCCGACCTCCGCTCCTGACCATGGAAAGATACAAAAAAATCAATGTTACAAAATATAATTCTTTTGGATAATATAATTCTTTGCATATTATTGTCCTTCTGCTTAGTATAGCGCCACATGAACCCGAAGAGTGGGCGTCGTATTTTGCTACACAAAGGGTTTAGGGTTTAGGGTTTGGGGTTATAGGGTTTAGGGTTTAGGGTGTCGGGCTTTTAGGGTTTTATTGTTGTTAGGTTTAGGGTTTAGGGTGTAGATGTACTGCCTATTCGGGTATATGAATCATAAGCCATACACCCATTTCGGGTCATATGGTCCCCCAGGTAGGTGTTGAGTCTGGCTCGACACTTGGGGCCTTTGGGACTCAGGCTGCAGTGGTTGTTCAGGGTTTAGGGTTTTGGGTTTTGGGTTTAGGGTTTGGGGTTTGGGGCTTAGGGCTTAGGGTTTAGGGTTTAGGGCTCGTTTTTTTAAAGCAACCCGCTTGTCCTGTATTGCTGGAGCTCGACTCGAAACGCTGACCATGAACCCTATTTGTGGTTCATTGCGTTTTTCAGGTAGCCAGTAAACCCCACAAATGCCTCAAATGAAGTGCTTAACCACCAAACCCCCACACCCAAAGCCAAAAAAACCCTAGATCCTTGGCCCTCAGTCCCAAACCCTAAACCCCAAACCCCAAACCCCAAACCCCAAACCCTAAACCCTAAACCCCAAACCCTAACCCTAAACCCTAAACCCTTCAATCCCCCCCCCCCCCCCCCCCCCCCCTGGCCTGCCAGACCTCCGTCTCCTCCGCTGCAGAGTCGGGGCTCCACCTCCTCTGGGGGGGTGAAACGTTCCCTCTGCTCTTGGAGTTGGAGTGAGTTTAGGGTGTTTAGGGTGTTTAGGGGGTTTAGGGGGTTTAGGGTTTAGGGAGTTTAGGGTGTTTAGGGGGTTTAGGGTGTTTAGGGGGTTTAGGGTGTTTAGGGTGTTTAGGGCGTTTAGGGCGTTTAGGGTGTTTAGGGTGTTTAGGGTGTTTAGGGTTTGGGGCGACATGAACCTACAGCGAGTTTACGGGTGGTGGGGGGGCTTGCCCTGTAGCACAGCAGGGAAAGGTTTGGAGGGTTTAGGGTTTGGGGTTTAGGGTTGAGGGTTTAGGGTTTTGGGCTGTTCTTAGGGGCTGGTGTAGCTGGGAGCCCCAGTAACTCTATGGGAAGTTCTCAGAATCAAGTTCCCTTTTTGGGTTCCCCCACATAGTCCTTACCCTTGAGGCCCCTAAGCCCTAAACCCTCAACCCACATAACCCACATAACCCTAAACCCTAAACCTTAAACCCTAAACTACATGGGGCTTAACATCTAGAACCCCACTGCCGGAAGAGCCGGAGCCGGATGCCACCGCGTGCGCGAGGCAAAACAAAGGGGGCACACTCCGTGTTCGCGAGCTGGCTTCCCGAAGTTTAGGGTTTAGAGGGCTTAGAGGGTTTAGAACGTTTAGGGTTTAGGGTTTAGGATTTATAGGGTTTATAGGGTTTAGAGGGTTTAGAGGGTTTAGAGGGTTTAGAGGGTTTAGAGGGCTTAGAGGGTTTAGAGGGTTTAGAGGGCTTATGGGTTTAGAGGGCTTAGAACGTTTAGGGTTTGGGGTTTAGGGTTTTGGGTTTAGGGCTTCGGGTTTAGGATTTAGGGTTTAGAGGGTTTAGAGGGCTTAGAGGGTTTAGAGGGTTTAGAGGGTTAGAGGGCTTAGAGGGTTTAGAGGGTTTAGAGGGCTTATAGGGTTTATAGGGTTTGTAGGGTTTGTAGGGTTTGTAGGGTTTGTAGGGTTTGTAGGGTTTGTAGGGTTTGTAGGGTTTGTAGGGTTTAGGGTTCTCTAAGGCTTATGGGTATTGTTTAGTAATCCGAAACCCTCAACCCTAAACCCTAGGCCCAAAATCAGGGCACAGAGCTTGGGGTTTCAGATTTGCGTTCTGAGGAAGGCTCTTTTGTTTCAGCGTCGGGGGGGTTTTAGAGGTTCAGACCTAGACTTTTGGAGCCCTGCGCCTCTTACCACCTTGCATGTTCGCCTCCTTTGCACCGCAGCCGCAGCCCACGCGTGGTCAGATGATCCGACCCTAAGAGACGGTCGAGTCTTCGGGGATTTCGAGGTTGAAGGTTCTTAGCCCCCGGCTGCTGACTTCTTTTAACGCCATCAGAATAAACTCCAAAGCTGGGCTGTGTGCTACTTGATGTGTTTGCTGCTAATCTCAACTCCTTACACTTTTTGGTTGACAAACCTTTGCATCCTTAGGGACCAAATGAACCCTAAAATCGGGATCATGTACCCTGCAATTACTAATATAGTTCCTACTAAGGTCATATGAACCATAAGCCCTTTCAGGGCTGGGATGATATACAGGTTGGCCCGAACCCTAAACCCTAAACCCTAAACCGATTCCTCGTTTGGACCTCCCGCTGAGGAAGTACTGCGTCGCCCCCGTCACCGCAACGCGCGCAGAGTACACAGGCAAGCTCCCCAAACCCTACCTGGGGGGTTGTAGGGTTTAGGGTTTTAGGGTTTAGGGTTTAGGGTTTAGGGTTTTTAGGGTGCAGTGCTTGGGAACTTAGGGAGGTTTGCTTGGGACCCTATTTACCTACAGATTGGTAGTGCCCCCCATATTTAGTGAGTATAGCCCTTAAAACTAAGCCCTTTCGATGTTGCTGCTAAGATGTTTCGGGCAGAAGATTAAGACCGTCGATGCTGAACTCGGAGACCTTTTGCGGAGGGAATCTAGTCCTACAGCCTTTTTACCACCTCAACATGGCTTCAATAGTCCCCATCTACAGGAGTAGGCCCAATAAAGTGCATGAAGTCCCTAAAACACCTACTGGATGTCGGGTTTATGGTTTAGGCTGTGGGGTTTCGGGTTTAGGTGTATGGGGTTGTTCGGGTTCAGGGTTTATCGGGGTTCTTGTTGAGATGCTTGGTCCAAGCCACCATGCATAATCAGGAAGTTTCATTCTTCACACCTGTATATCATGCTTGTTTTACGTTTCATGGGTTCCCCTACTATCCCCCTCTATATGCCCCCCAGATTCCCTCTCAAATAGCCGTAAGTAGGATTAGCTATTTCTAGATCAGCCTTGATTATGGGGGGGAACCTAGAGGGGGTAGAAAACAGGAGAAGGGGGTGGGGTGGGGCAAAGATCATACCTATGGTTCGGGGTTCGGGGTCATGGCAAAGTAAGAGAGTCCTACAGCAGCGGTTTAGAGCTCACAGAAAGGCCCAGCTTGTCCGAATAGCCCAAAACCTTATCTTCATAGGTCACCCTGCGAATGAATCATGTGCATTTGTTATTTTGTGGTTCACATGGCAGCCGTGTTGGGCTTATTCTGCACTGCTGTTTTGGTTTAGCTCCTGGTACAGCTCCACGCTGCTTCATCGGAGCAGGATGCTGCGCATCCGCATGCTCTCTGGGGCAGTGGTAAGCATGCCTGTGGAGGAGGTGAGCTGCGTGAGGGAAGCGAAGCGGCGACTACAGCAGCTGCACGGCATGCCACCCCGCTTCAGGCAGAGGCTCTGCCTCCACGGCACTAATCTGGATGATGCTACTGAGCTAGATTCTCCCCTGGAGTTGGACCTCATGCTGCAACCTTTCTCCGACACTTCCGAGACGGAGGTAAACGAGCTCGTAGCTGCCGCCAGAGATGGCTTAGTGGAAAAGGCGGGTGTTTAGAATTCCCGCTTTGTTTGGCTAGTTGGCCCTGTGAACCATACAATACTGCCTGACCTAGCTAATAAGGGGTTAGCAGGCCAACAGTTAGAAACCGTCAGGTTGAGACCATGCTGCGTCTCCCTCAAGATCCAAATCTGGCAGACGAAGGCGATCCGGGGCCAATCTTACAGGCGTCTGAAGCAGGCCACATCGAAGTCGTGCGTTTGCTGATGGAGGCCGGTGCCAACAGGGATGCGGTGGACATTGATGGCCACACAGCCCTGATTCTGGCAGCTGTAGGCGGCCACATTGAGGTGGTGCGTTTGCTGGTGGAGGCGGGTGCCGACAAAGACGTGGCCGACAACTATGACCGCTACACAGCCTTGATGCGGGCAGCCGAGAACGGCCACATGGAGCTGGTGCGGTTGCTGGTGGAGGCCGGCGCTCGGCTTGACAAGGACCTGACCGACGAGGACAAGTGTGGCTTTGCAAGCACCACAGCCCTGATTCTGGCAGCTCTCGGCGGCCACATTGAGATGATGCTGTTGCTGATGGAGGCTGGCGCCGACAAGGACATGGAAGACGATGATGGCTACACAGCCCTGATTGCGGTAGCTCAAGGCGGCGACGTTGAGGTGGTCGGATTGTTGGTGGAGGCTGGCGCCGACAAGGACCTGACCGACAACGAAGGCTACACAGCCCTGCTGAGAGCAGCTGAAAACGGCCATGTTGAGGTGGTGCGGTTGCTGGTGGAGGCTGGTGCTGACAAGGACGTGGCCGACAACTACGGCTACACTGCCCTGCTGAGAGCAGCTGAAAACGGCCATGTTGAGGTGGTGCGGTTGCTGGTGGAGGCTGGTGCTGACAAGGACGTGGCCGACAACTACGGCTACACAGCCCTGCTGAGAGCAGCTGAAAACGGCCATGTTGAGGTGGTGCGGTTGCTGGTGGAGGCTGGTGCTGACAAGGACGTGGCCGACAACTACGGCTACACAGCCCTGCTGCGGGCAGGTGGAAACGGCCAGGTCGAGGTGGTGCAGTTGCTGGTGGACGCCGTCGCCGACATAGACCTGACCGACAATGAAGGCTACACAGCCCTGATGCGGGCAGCTGAAAGCGGCGACATTGAGATGGTGCGATTGCTGGTGGAGGCCGGCGCCGACAAGGACCTGCTAGACGATGACGGGTTCACCGCCTTGATGCATGCAGCTGCAAACGGCCACGATGAGGTGGTGCGGTTGCTGGAGGCCGACACCGGCAAGGACGCGGCTGACAGCTGTGGCTCAGCTTTGATGCAGGCACCTCATACAGTAACTTGGTAGCCCAGTGGTACCCTTTCCTCTTTTTTTGTGTGTTCAAGGTCCCCTTTTAAAGCAACCAGCCCCAAAAAGGGTGCCCTTGTTATAACATGGTTACTTACTGTGCTCCCAAGGTCATCGCGCCCTCTTTGTCTGAAGCTGGTCGAACCGACTCTTCCACCAGCAAGCGGCGAAGGCTCTCTTAACTTGTGGGAGCAGCGGAGCATAGCCGAGCGTTTCTCGCGAGCTGACAGTGGCTGCTGAAAGAAATGGGGTTTCCGAAATGAGGGGGGGGGTACTGTACATTACTGTACCTTATTGGGGTCGTTGTTATAAGGGAATCTTACTAGTTGGGTTTATTACATTAGGGGTCCTTTGTTTTCGTAGACCCCGCAACAATAACAAGCCCGAACCATGAGAGGAAGAATCAACAAGAGCATAAACCTGCCGAGGCTCGAGCCCTACACTTCTGAAGCCCTCTGCTAGTACCTACTAGTACCCGTTTAGGTTCTCCAAATTCTGGAAAAACCCTAAACCCCAAACCCTGCCGGACAAAGGTGCATTCACCGTGCAGTACTTCGCAGCCGGCAAGGCCAGGCAACTAAGGTTTTGGGTTTAGGGTTTCGGGTTTCGGGTTTGGGGTTTGGAGTTTCGGGTTTAGGGTTTGGGGTTGGCGTTTGGGTTGACTATGGGGTCCCATGGGTGGGTTGAGGGTTCGTCTTTTTGAGGTTGAGTTGAGGGCTTTCGGTTCGGTTGTGAGGAAGCCTCTCACACTCGTGGGATTCTAAAGAAACCTGCGGACCTTGAACAAACTCAACAGGGTTTAGGGGTAGGGTTCAGGGCGCTAAGCTCTTTAACAAAAAAAACCGAAGCCCTGCAACCCCAACTCCTGCAAGCGGAAGCCCGAAAATGCTGGACCCCTCACCCGAATCCTAAACACACCCAAGGCGCTGGAAATTTGCTAACAGATGATGGTTTGCTGTTGGGCGCCTCAAATTTAAAGGGGTGTAGGGATTGGGTTTTGGGCACGGGGCCTGTGTGATGCTAGGTACCTCAGAAAAGGCCACTGTTCTTAAAGAGCCTATCCCTAAACGTTAAACCCAACAGAGCCCTAAACCCTAAGCCCTAAATCGCTAAACTCCCTCAGGACTGCTGGGTTTAGGGTTTAGGGTTTAGGGTTAGGGTTTAGGGTTTAGGGTTTAGGGTTTAGGGTTTAGGGTTTAGGGTTTAGGGTTTAGGGTTTAGGGTTTAGGGTTTAGGGTTTAGGGTTCCTTCAAACCCTGAACCCCTAAACTCCCTCAGGACTGCTGTAGCAATCTGGACTTCTCTTGTGGAGAGGCCAAGCAGCAGGCCGAGCCTCCCCCCACCAGCTGGGTTGGTATTTGATTTGAATCCAGGGTTTAGGGTTAGGGTTTAGGGTTTAGGGTTTAGGGTTTAGGGTTTAGGGTTTAGGGTTTAAGGGTTTTTAGAGTTTTGGGGGGTTCTTGGCTTTAGGATTTAGGGTCTAGTTTTTTTGTGGGGGGGGGGGGGTCGCTGAGGCTTTGTTGGTGATTCCTTGCGCGGGGTTAGGGCTTTGGTTTTGTGCTTTGGTGGTTCGCTTTTCCTTGGGGACCAGATGAACTTCATCATTGGGGTCACATACCCTTTACAACTGTCATTCCTCTTCAGGTACATGGAGCTGGTTTGAGGTTAATTTCGTCTCCTAAACCCTAACCCTACACCCTACACCTTAAACCCTAAACCCTAAACCCTAAACCCTAAACCCTAAATGTACTGGTCCATTTTTGTTTCAAGCTTTCGGATCAGTGTTAGCGGGGGTAAACGGGCGGTTCTGGCCGATTGGGCGGTGTTACATGGCCGCTTAGTACAGTCCCTTACCTTCTAAAAATGTGTTCTGAAGTATGGGCCGTTGGGTTTTTCCAGGGTATGAAAGGGACCCTAAACCCTAAACCCTAAACTCCAAACCCTAAACCCTACACCCCCAACCAAGGGCCCGTATTCAGGCACCGTGCCACGAAGGAGCAAACGAATTCTCAGCAGTTGGGGGGATCTCCCGGTCACAAACCCAGCCCCACGACCTCGGGAACTAAACGAACCCCAGAGTTTGGGATCATAACCTTACAGGTTTAGGGTTTAGGGTTTAGGGTTTAGGGTTTAGGGTTTAGGGTTTAGGGTTTAGGGTTTAGGCTTTCGGGCATTCTACGATGAAGTCGCATTGAGGGGTGTTGAAGGTCTACAGGGCTAACTTTAGGGTTTAGGGTTTAGGGTTTAGGGTTTAGGGTTTAGGGTTTAGGGTTCATGCTATCACCCGGGGGGGGATGTGTTGCAATGCGGCCTGTTCTTGCACGAGGCCGCGCGCGCTGGCCTCGTGATGTTCAACAAAAAGCAGGCCACTTCCTGGGGTTTAGGGTTTAGGGTTTATGGTTAGGGTTTAGGGCTTCAGTCAAAACTCACCTCAAGCCCCCTGCAAATGCCTAAGCCATCCAAACGCCGAACCCACCCTGAATCCCAAACCCCAAGCCGAAGTCTGGTTGTCCGAAGATTTGTCCACCCCTGCTCCCGCGACCCCACCCCAAACTCCACGCCGTCGAGCCTTGAATGCCCTACAGATCCGTTTGGTTCTCTAAATGATGGTCTTTTTGGGTTTGCTGTTATAAGGCGACCCCTTAATGCTTAGGGTACCAAAAAAGTGGCGATAAATTTGAGACCTCACCCTAAACATAGGGTTAGCATTGTTTACATGGTTCTGGGATTAGGGGCATTGTCGGGCGTCTGGGGCGCAAGCTTTTGTTGCTTTGGCCGGCCCCTAAACCCTAGACCCGAAACCCTAAACCCCAGACCCTAGACCCTAAACCACAAACGGTACCCAAGCACACCAGGGTACGGGTTAGCAACGCGATGTTCATGCCACCCATCCTCGGAAGGCTCATATGATGAGTCAGATAAGCCTGTCCTGTAGCTGGAAACTTCTATGTTGGGGTTTAGATTTTAGGGTTTGGGGCTTCCACTGCCGTACTTTTGTAGAACGAAAGGGGGGGGGGGTGGGCACCGCTGTAGCACATCTTCATCAGATCAGGATTCCATGTTTGACTGGATCTTCGGCACACCCGACGTGGAGTACTACCGCAAGGCAAGACGCGCAGTGATTCCGGGTTCTCTTCTGTTTTCAACCCTAAGCAGGTGCTTCTCCGCGGTTTGGGGTTTTAGGGTTTAGGGTTTAGGGTTGACTCCACATGTAGGTTTCAGCGTTGAGGGAAGCCTTTGGTTCAATTGCGAAGGTTGGTTGAGTGTCCGGTGTCCTTGTGGGACGAATATACCCTCACGATACTATAACTGGGTCCTTGTTGGCGATATAAGGAGTAAAAGCGAACAAATTCAATATCGCCCCAACAAGGAAGCAGATAAAACCCAACGAAAAAAGCACCTCCTCCCCCAAAAAAAGGAATACAAGCATACCCCCGATGTACGGAAACACTCGGAGAAGTCCCAACCCCTAAGCGCCCCCCAAAGCTGCCCCAGAACCCCAAGCCAGCTAGAACCCTCCGAGGTAGGACCAGGGGGACCCTTAACAGGGATCCATTCTTAACCTTCTTTTTGGCTCTCTTAGCAACCTTATTCAGAGGTTCTATATCCCCCAGGGTCCACCGAATACTAGCCCCTAAACCAACCACAATGTTGAAGCTCCGGTTCACCAGTTCTCAGCAGGAAAAAATCGTAGGTTTTTTTTTTTTTTTTTTGGGGGGGGGGGGGGGTAAAAATGCCTAATTCACTATGTCCTACTCACAACTCGCGCGTTAGGGCCCTAAACCCTAAGCCCTAAACAAACCGGCCCGAAACCCTAAACCCTAAACCCTAGGGTCGTAGGGTTTCCCCAAGCATTCAGTCGCAGGCGGCAAGCATGGCGGCAGCCAAGTATGGGGTGAAGTTGGCGGAGGAACCCATCTTCGTCACCTGGGCCGCTGGCCCATGGAGGGGAATGGGGTTCAGGGTTTAGGGTTTAGGGTCTAGGGTTTAGGGTTTATGGTTTAGGGTGTAGGGTATGGAGGGGAGTTGGGGGTGCGGGGTTGCGTGGGGATTCGGACAAGGGATTAAGACTCGTACCCCCAAGGTTGCACCCCTAAAGGTTCCCCATATACTCCCCATCCTAACATGGCCCTTATGCTACCTCAACAACCTTGAGGGTCCAAGGTGCCTGTAGATTGAGACTTTTGCTTGACACATGTTCAATTCACCTTGCCTACCACTCACTCTCTTGCGCAACCACCCAGACACCCTAAACCCTAAACCCTAAACCCTAAACCCTAAACCCCAAACCAGAGACCCGTTGACTGTCTGATCTGCAAATTCCGGTGGTGGTGGTCCATGTGGCACAAGCTCCACAAGACGGCCCAGCAGAATGAGTGACACTTTCAGCCCTAAACCCTGAACCCTAAACCTTAGTTACATCCTAAACCCTAAGCCCTAAACCCTGAACCCTAAACCCTGAACCCTAAACCCTGAACCCTGAACCCTAAACCCTAAACCCGTCACACCTAGGCCATCAACTCCGACTCGGCGACTTGCCTGGCATAGGGCAGCAATTTATATAGGGTTCAGGTGTTTAGGGTATAGGGTTTCGGGTTTAGGGTTTAGGGTTTAGTGGAACATGTGTTGCCAAGGGCCCCCGATCCTGCGACCTTACCCTCCACCCCTCCACCACCCCTCCACCCCTCCCCCCTCCCCCGGCCTCCCTCCCCCCTCCCCCCACCTCCCCCCCTCCCCCCCTCCCCCCCTCCCCCCTCCCCTCCCCCCCTCCCCCCCCCCTACCAACCCCCTCCCCCCCTCGGGTACCCGCCCCTCCCCCTCTTCCCCAGATCCCACTCGATGCGGCGTAGGGGAATTCAGGTATGTTTTAGAGGGTTTTGGTTTTTAAGAGTTTAGTGTTTAGTGGTTAGGGGTAGGCGGTGGGGGGGGGGGGGGGCGGTGATTTGTAGCAACAGGATTGATGAGGTGACAATAAACAACAACAGCGGTTTGCCTAGTTCGCCAGTTTTGCTGCAGAATGCCTTACAGTTCAACTGCCAGCAGCTTTGTTCTGCAAAGCTGGCCAGAAAAGAGCCTAAATCATCAGCAACTGCCGAGCCCTAAACGCTGTTGCGGGGTTTGGCAAAGTCACGCAAACAGGCAAAGTCGCGCAAACACCCGAAAAAGGATGCCTCTTGTTATGGAATGGCTACTGGGCTACCAAGAAGTCCCCCTAAACCCTCCAAGCCCGGGCGGAGCCTTTCCATACCCTGCCTTAAGAGTCACAACACCCACTTTCTTACTACTGTTTGTTTATGAGACCCCCCCCCCCCCGCCCAAAGCAAGAAAGAGATAAAGGAAAAAAATCCTACATTGCCTTTACAAGGAAGTTTATTATTGACCCCCCCCTATTCTTGAAGAGCTGTACTTGGCAGTGGAGACCAGACTGCAGTGTGTACAATGGCAAGGCCGATTGTTTCAAGGGGGTCCTGTAGCATGCCTCAGAAGTTCGCAATGCCATCTGTAAATGCCTGCCTGTCTTTTGCTCAAGATGTAAAGACGCGCGTGGACATAGCCATGCTTTTGCCCTGCGGGCTGTTGTTGCCAGCGGTTGGTGGGTCTTTCTTCGTTTCGCTGTGCCGTACAGATGTGGCTCAGCTGACGTCACTCCGAGCAAGCACAGAGGGGCATGGTTTTTCTGAAGCGCACAGTTTTGGGATCGTGGGCATCCTGGGGTTTGATCACGGGAGCAGTTTCTTGCACATCAAGGAATGGAAAAGCTTGAATGCCGCCGCCGGGTGTGCAGGAGGCGTTCCTTAAATGGTCAGATCTTTTGGACGTGCCTTTCACGATTGGACTTATGCCGTCCACCAGTTTTGCGCAACTTGTACAGGTGACTGGTTTTCGCTCTACCGCACCTTACCGGGCTCGTAGACGTGAAGCCTTGCTGGGCTTCTTGGTACAAGTCTGGAGGCTGGACTTGGAGCTGTTTGGTGTGCAGTGAGCTTTGCGCGGGCTGAGCCCCCCGCGTGGCACCTCTGGGTGCATGCAGCGTTCCTGCCAGTTCTCTTCCGGCATGAACTACCTGAATTGATTCCAGCACAGGCCATGCTGGAATTTCGCCATTCCTTTCGACTCTGAAGAAGTGGCGCATGACTTGGTCCATCGTCTTTCGCGTCTGTGCGGCTTCCTTCGTCAGCCAGGGCTGGAAAGGTGGGTGGTGTGTCCTGCAGGTTTTGGGACTGCAAAACAGTGCCAGAGTCAGGCTCGTTTTCTTCCAGTCAGCTCAAGGCGCCTGGATTGATGCACGAAGTTCTCTACTCACAAGCCAGTCGCAGGAAAGACAAAATCCTTCTGGGGCTTTCGGCAGCTGTGTTGAGCTTTTGCTAGGCGTGCCCGTCCAAGTCGCCTACGTTAGCAACTGAAGCGAAACATGAGGAAGCGGGTTTCAAGAATGACCCCCCCCCCCCCCCCCCCCCCCCCCCATTCTTTGAAGAGCTGTACTTGGCAGTGGAGACCAGACTGCAGTGTGTACCATGGCAAGGCCGATTGTTTCAAGGGGGTCCTGTAGCATGCCTCAGAAGTTCGCAATGCCATCTGTAAATGCCTGCCTGTCTTTTGCTCAAGATGTAAAGACGCGCGTGGACATAGCCATGCTTTTGCCCTGCGGGCTGTTGTTGCCCGCCCTCCCTCCCGAAGGGGGGGTGGTGTGTCCTGCAGGTTTTGGGACTGCAAAACAGTGCCAGAGTCAGGCTCGTTTTCTTCCAGTCAGCTCAAGGCGCCTGGATTGATGCACGAAGTTCTCTAATCACAAGCCAGTCGCAGGCCATACAAAATCCTTCTGGGGCTTTCGGCAGCTGTGTTGAGCTTGTGCTAGGCATGCCCGTCCAAGTCGCCTACGTTAGCAACTGAAGCGAAACATGAGGAAGCGGGTTTCAAGAATTACTGTTTTTTTTTTTTGGGGGGGGGTTCTTTAGCAAATTCATCGTAGCTTGTAGTACATCATGACCCTACGACCCCTCATATAGCCTGTCTTACGTAACCTACGAAACAGAGTGGGCTTTCGGCTTCTTCGGGTCTAAGCTGATTTGTGATTTGAGTGCTACAGTGGGCTTAGGGTTAAGGGCTCAGGGTTTAGGGTTTAGGGGTCATTTGGAGCTTTTGATGTCAAATTAAACGTATCCCCCAGGTGGCTCACAGCTTGTGGCCGCAGGCACGGGAGATGCAAGTGGGTAGTTCTCGAAATTAGGGTTTAGGGTTTAGGGTCCCTTTCGGTGGTTCTTTGTTCTATCGTGCCGTACTATACAAAGGACCCCAAAAGGGACCCTCATGTAGAGAACTTCCCAAGTTCAATCGAGCTCAAGGGCTTAGTTAGTTCTTAAGGGCGTATGCGTTTGCTGGTTTGGGGGTCCAGCGTTTGTTTTTGGATTTCTCCTTTTTAGCCCTAACCCTCAAGCCGAAGCCCTGAGGCTTTCATGGTCGGTTGGGGTTGATGGTATGGCGTTTGGGGTTTTAAGTTCTATATGAATATGTGGTGTCCTGTTTGGTGGTACTCGAATCAACCTTAGTCTCGGGACAGAAGCATTTCCCGGAGGGTGGCTCCATGTTGCGAGGGGCTGGAGGAAACAGAAAGGTTTGACCTTTGCGGGTGGTTGTGAACCCCCTCGAAACCTATAGAGAGGGCAGCCTTAACTCCTAAGGAAATCAGTTAGAAAGTCTGGTCAAGTACGACGAGACAACAATCCTAAACCCTACTTCCAGATGCATGGGTAGTTGTGAGTAGGGTTGTTACGTGCCTTAAGTAGGGTTAGAAGCTAGAAGTATAGTTACCATATTTACCTTATAGCCCTACTTATAGCAACCCATGAACCTCCAAGTAGACCCTAGACCCTAGGCCAGTCCTGGAAACAGTTTCTGGAGGGCCGGGACTTTTGCCAGAGGCTTTTCGTTTATCTTCTAAGCATTTTTTGTAGCCCTTTTGAAACACGAAGCCCGAATACCCAGCTGCTAAGCCCTGAACCCTAAACCCTAATCCCTAAACCCTAAACCCTAAACCCATGGGGAGGTCCGGAACTTTTGGCTGCTCGTGTCATTGCTCTCCTTGCCACTCTGCGCCTTGGCCAGCGCCCTCGGAGAGGCTGGGGCCTTTTGGGGGGGTCTAGGGTTTAGGGTTCGGGTTTTGGTTTAGGGTTATGGTTTAGGGTTTAGGGTTTAGGGTTTAGGGTTTAGGGTTTAGGGTTTAGGGTTTAGGGTTTAGGGTTTCGGGTTTCGGGTTTCGGGTTTCGGGTTTCGGGTTTCGGGTTTCGGGTTTAGGTTAGTGTTTATGGTCTGGGTTTAGTGGTTTAGGATTTGGGGTGTAGGGATTTGGGGAGAGAGAGGGCGGGGGCGGGGGCGGGGGGGGATCTTCCTAAAAAACTACAATTTGTGTAAGAGTTCACCGGAAAAAGTCGAAACATATTCTTCCTTGTAGGAGTAATCAGGGAGTATTATCTCTTCTTTTTTTGGTGGGGGGAGAGTTTCTTAAGCAAATATAGTTGTTTGGGGTTTATCTGCCAGGCCTGAGGGTACTTAAAAAAGTGTGGTTGATAGTTGGGGCAGTGTGGCCCGTTTTGTTCAATGGCTTTTGAGTTCAGGGGCTTCGGCGATTCTTAGGTTGTGTTGCAGTTGTGTTTTTGGCTTCTTGTGTGTGCGCTACTTCGATGGACGCCAGCCTGCGTAGTGTCACAATCACCCTGAACTCTAGAAACCCACACTGGACGCCAAAGCGGTTTAGGTTTAGGGTTTGGGCTGGCAAGCCACCCCAGCCACAAAGAAAAGGCCCCTCCCCGTAGGACCCTAAACCCTAAACCCTAAACCCTAAACCGGAATCTAAGGGGGGGCAGGTCCGAGGATGATACGTATTCATACGCCGAGTGCTCCCTGGGGCCTGGGGCTGGGCTCCACTCTTTACTGTTCGCCAGGTAGCTGCCCCCCCCCCACCCCCCCCACCCTCCACCCTCCAACCTTGGGGTTTCGGGTTTAGGGTGTCGGGTTTAGTATCGCTTGTCGGTTCGAGATGATTCAGGACTCAGGTCCCCCTAGTTAATCAGTAGAGCCATGAGGGCCCTAAATTGGGTTATAAGAATCCTAACGTAGGTTCTAAGTCCCTAACTATAGTTAGTATCTTACGGGGTGCCCCTCCTTGTTGTAGGGCCAAAGCCACACAGATGTCTCTCAGGACGCATGCCTTAGCTGCTTGTTGATTTATGCTTTAGGCAACTTGATCAGGGGAATCATGTCAAGAGTAGGCCCCTACCAGCCCTAAAGGTTGTGGAGCCCCAACCCCAACCCTAAACCCTAACCCCTAAACCCTAAACCCTAAACCCTAAACCCCTAAACCCCTAAACCCTAGAACCCTCTTGAGCCTAGACCCGAAACCCTGGAAACATCCTGACATCCTGGTTCCTCGCAGCACGTGGTTTAGGGCTTAGGACTGAGGGTTTCCGGTTGATTGGGTTTAGGATTTAGGGTTTAGGGTTTAGGGTTTAGGGTTTAGGGTTTAGGGTTTCCGGTAGGATTTAGGGGGTGTAGTGTTGAGGGGATCTCGGATTTAGGGTGTGGGCTTTCCAACAGATGAACCTTATAGTTGAGGTCATATACCCTGTACTATTAGAAATCCCATTAAGGTATATGGACCAGAAGCCCTTTTTTCGGTTCACTTAGTCCTCAAGGTACTGGTCCAGTTTTCATTTCCCGCATCCCCAAACCCTAAACCCTTTCCCGATTTTTTTTTTTTTACGGTTCATTTCGTCCTCAAATTTGGGGACAAATCTCGGCAGGCCTTCAGCGCTTTGTCCGTCGGCAAAGGACCGTGGGCGTCGTCCTGAGGTTGGTGGCGAAGTTGATCGCGAAAGGTTGGGGTGTTCCCCCCTTATACTAGCACTTTGTCATACTGGGGTAAACATCTTACATTTCTAAGGGTACTTAAAATGAATCAGGAACAGACATTAAACAATTTAATACTATCCCAACCATGAACTCGAACAGTCCTTAATAGGGATTGCAATAGGGGTACTAGAATCCCCATTAAGGACTGTTAAGATAAGGGGAAAGATCCCAAGCCAAAGGGGTTGGGGTCCTATAACAAAGATGCCCATGACGGCATAGGGATTCCCATTTGTTTAAAGGTAATAGGCACTTCATACAGAAGTAGGATTCAGTGGGAGCTGGGGCACCACCAAGTTAAAGGCTCCATGTGTCAATAGGAGCCCGCAAAAAGGGGCTTGGGAGTCAAAGGACCTTAAATCCTAAACCCTAAACTCTAACCCCGAAACCTAAACCTAAACCCTAAACCCTAAAACCCTCTAAACCCTCTAAACCCTAAACCCTAAAATCTAAACCTTAGCGTTTATGGCTTTCCGTTGCGACGGTTTTGGGAAAAGAGTTCGCGCGCCGCTGGAACGATCATGTCGGCAGGGACTGTTCCATCGCGCGCCCTGGGAGTTGACAGGGCGTGGGGATTCCGCGGTCTAGGGTTTTGGGTTTATTGTTTAGGCTTTAGGATTCAGCGTTTAGTTTAGGGTTTATTTGGGGTCTTTGAAGCTCCCAAGCCTGCATGGAGGGTCTGGGGTTGACTCATCTGGGGCTTCCGCCGGCCCACGAAGTTGAAAAGCAGCCATTTGACCAGCTGAGCGTGGCTAGAAGATGACAATTGAGTGCGATGTAGTATCTACTATATAATAGCAGGTTATGAAGTAATAGTATATATATATATATATATACGTACGCATACACCACGCACAATCTTTTGTCTAGCACGAGTTCGCCCGCAAGATGTCAAACTTGCAGCACGATGCTGCGCATCCGGATGCTCTCGGGGGATGCGGTGGCAAGCGTGCCTGTCGAGGAGGTCCGCAATGTCGGGGACGTAAAGAATCTTACTTCTCCTACAGCTGACCTTTAAGCTTTTTTTTGGGTTTCCTTATATTTAGTAGGAAGAATGAAGTCTAATGTTAGGGTCCCTTTAATAAACCCCCCCCCCCCCCCCCCAAATCTTGTTTTGGTCCCCGGGGTTTGGAGGGGTGGAAAAAAAGACGGGGTGCCAATAATCAATTCTGGGGGTCTGGGGGTCTGGGGGTCTGGGGGTCTGGGGGTCTGGGGGTGTGGGGGTCTGGGGGTCTGGGGGTCTGGGGGTCTGGGGGTCTGGGGGTCTGGGGGTCTGGGGGTCTGGGGGTCTGGGGGTCTGGGGGTCTGGGGGGGGGGGGGTCAGCTGTCAGGGTCTGCAATGGAACTCTTAAGCGATTCTCAGTAAAATTTTCAATTCCAGGCCGGAAAAATTTTGGTATTACCACCCTTTATTATTATCACCGCACCCCCCTATATAGACTTGTTTACATACATCGGCCCGAAAACCTCCCGTAATGGAAAGTAGTCTTCGGCTGGACCCCTCTGGCCCGGCGAATTTTGGTATTACCACCCCATTTATAAATGGTACTCTCACATTAGACCCTAAACCCTAAACCCTAAACCCTAAACCCTAAACCCTAAACCCTAAACCCTAAACCCTAAACCCTAAACACTACACCCTACACCCTAAACCCTAAACCCTTTCTTCCCTTGGTTATTGGAGAAGTAAGGAATCGCTTGCATCGGCTGTATGGCCTCCCGCCGCGATTACGGCAGAAGCTTCTCCTCAACGGTGCCAGCTCCTTGGGGACCACATGAATCCCAAAAGGGTTCATGGTTCATGTACCTTACAGGAATAGGAATTACACTAGTATACGGTATACGACCCCCCCAATTTTAGGATTCATTTGGGTCCCCAAGGTTTGGATGATGCTGCCCATCTGGACTCCCCTATGGACCTTCAGCTCATCTTGCTGCCATTTGCGAACGTCACCCTGGCACAGATACAGGAGCTGACGGTCGCTGCCCGATACAACTCGGTGTCCAAGGTGAGGTGTTTAGGGTTTAGGGTTCGGAGTGTAGGGTTTAGGGTTTAGGGTTCGGGGTGTAGGGTTTAAGGTTTAGGGATGCCCTTCTATCCTAGGTTGCTCTTGGTACCTTGCAAGCGTCCGCCACCAAAACGCCTAAACCCTAAACCCTGAGCCCTAAACCCTAAACCCTAAACCCTAAACCCTAAACCCTAAACCCTAAACCCTAAACCCCAATGGTAAGAAAGGTGGAGTCCATGCTGCACCTCCCCCAAGATCCCGATCACGCCGACCTCTTTGGCCGGAGGCCCCTGCGAGAGGCATCTCGGGGCGGACACGTTGAAGTGGTGCACTTGTTGGTGCCTTGGGGAGATTCATGGGAGTTTAGGGTTTAGGGTTTAGGGTTTAGGGTTTAGGGTTTAGGGTTTAGGGTTTAGGGTTTAGGGCCCCTAAATTTCCCCCAAAGAGTAGGACTCCCTTATAACAAGGGCCCCAACCGGTTATCGTAAACCTGCACATGAACCTTGAAAGTTGGGACTTGTGTATACCCCGTTCTACTATGATTCCTATAGTGATCCTTAAACCCTGAACCCTAAACCCTAAACTTTAAACCCTAAACCCTAAACCCTAAACCCATAGAACCCTAAACCCTCAACAATCTCTGTGAAGGTATGGGAACCCCAACCCCTCGTTCCCGAGGTGGAGGCAGGTGCTGACAAGGACTTGACCGACCCCAATGGCGACACAGCCCTGATGCAGGCGCTTTTAGGGTTTAGGGTTTAGGGTTTAGGGTTTAGGGTTTTGGGCCACATTGGAGTGCACCGCCCTGATGCAGGCAGCCAAAGAGGGCCACGTTGGAGTCTTGGTAGCCCGGAGGTTCCCTTTATCCTTTGTTTTTTTTTGCTTCTGGGTTCCCTTATAAAGTAGCCAACCCCAAAAAAGGGGTGCCCTTATGACAAGATGGCTACTGGGCTGCCAAGGAGTCGTGCGTTTGTTGGTGGATGCAGGCGCTGACATGGACTTGACTGACCACAGTGGCGAGACCGCACTGATGCAGGCCGCCAAGAGGGGCCACGATGCAGTCGTGCGTTTTTTGGTGCAGTCTGCCGCCGACAAGGGCGGCACGGCTATGATCAAAGCAGCTTTGCAAGGCCAGTTTGAAGAGGTGCGGTTGCTTGTCGACGCCGGCGCCGACAAGGATTGGACCGATCCGAATGGAAACACCGCTCTGATGTTGGCAGCCAAAGAGGGCCACAACGGAGTGGTGCGTTTGTTAGTGGAATCCGGCGCCGACATGGACTTGACTGACCACACTGGCGACACCGCCCTGATGCAGGCAGCCAAAGAGGGCCATATCGGAGTCGTGCGTTTGTTGGTGGAGTCCGGCGCCAGCCAAGCACGACCCTTGAAGTCGTGCCATGGCTCATGACAGCCATCTCTGTGTGGCCATGTGTACGAAAAGTGCGCACTTCTGACCCAGTCATGCCCAGAATTCAGAGGAGTGCCCCCCGAACCCCTGATGTTTATTTGAAACGTGGAGTTGGCTTCCTAGGTGCTGAGCCCTTCGTAGTTAACCTTCAGCCTTTTTTATGCTGGTAGCACAAACAAAAATCTCGTAGAAACGAAAGGTTGACCATTCCCCTCTCCCCCTCCCCTGACAAAGCTCAGCCAGGTAGTCTGAGTCTTTGGTTAGAGTCTCCAGGGGGCTTGGGGCAGAATAAATCCTAGCGCGGTTTTATGGGCCATAGACGAAGGGTTGTTGTAGCACCGGTTAGATGATCCAAAGCCTACCCCCGACCCTAAACCCTAAGCCCTCAACCCTAAAACCCTAAACCCTAAACCCTAAACCCTAAACCGCAGGATATGTTCCCTTCTTCGAGAAGGCCCATGGGCTGCAAAGAGGTGTTGCTCGAAGGGAAGGCAAAATCCAATCCTGAGGCTCTCAGACATCTCATCTAAATCAGTGCTAGGGATCCTTTTTACTTTTTGGGTTCTGGGCTTTCTTGTATAGAAACAGGAAGGATCCTTTTTTCTTCCTAGGGGAACAGGGATTAAGTCATGTTCAGGGTCTCCGGGCCCAACCTGGGGCCAAATGTCCCGCAAAATTGGGGTCATATACCCTTTTATACCTCTATAAATCCTATTGAGGTATGTGAACCATACCCTCTTGAGGCTCATTTGGTCCCCAAGGAAGGGACACACTATACAAAGAGGATGTGTTTAGCCGAAGCGGAGCTGAGTAGTGCGCATCGGTCCCACTTTGTATGCCTGAGGGTCTTAGTTGTGGGGTTCGCAACACAAATGGAAATCAAAGGTTTGTTGAGGGTTTAGGGTGTAGGGTTTAGGGTTTAGGGTTCTTTCTTTTGCGCTTGGCAGCCGTGGTGCTCAGCTTTGGTGCGTGACGCTGCGTTACACACCCAAGCCGGCTATGGCCAAGCCAGGGGTTTACGAAAACAGGGGGGGGGGGGGGGTTTCGTTATTGGGGTCCTTATTAATTATGGGTGGGATCCTGCTTGGGGTCGTTTTGGGGGGGGGGGGGGGGTTCCTATTTTCGTAAACCCCCATATGCTCAGGTTGCCCTACCAATATGTCAGGCTGGGGACTTTCAAACGAGGGCTCAAGTGGCCATGTTTGGGCGTTTTAGGGCTTAGGGTTTAGGGTTTAGGATTTAGGGTTTAGGGTTTAGGGCTTAGAGTTTACAGTATATAGTATAGGGTTTAGGGTTTAGGGACGCGCTTTGGGCGGCCTGAAAGATATAATCATTACGCATACCCGTCTATAAACATATATATGTATATGTAGACATATACGAGCACAGACATGAACATATACATATGCCTCGTACTCAGTCCCTCTGTTCGGGTGACCAGTCAGGGTTTCTTCCGTGTTTTTGTTGGCATGTCTTCAGCCCATGACCTCCTTTACCAGGGGCCAGGAATCTGCTATACGTTTTCGGGTTTAGAGTTGATTATGTTACTTCTGGAGACCGTTGAGGGCTTTTGCTTTTGTGGGCAGGGTTGTCTGGTTGGTTGTGCATACGCACATTTTGGTGCAGCGGGGGCGTGTTCATTCAAGTTCATCCATACAGTAGTGTCCTTGAACCCAGACATATACATCCTCCTCCATGAGAGTTCCTCAACGTACATGCATGTCAGCAGCAACTCATGCACTCGCAGCAGTCATAGGCTTGAAGCTATTGTTTAAGGATGTTGAATGTCCGCATGCTCTCGGGCGAGCTGGTGGCAACCATACCTGTGGAGGAGGCGAGCAGCGTCAGGGAATTGAAGCGGCTCTTGCACCGGCTGCACCTTTAGGACCAAATGAACCCTAACATTGGGGTCATTATACCTTCTACTACTATAAATCCTTATTATAAGGAACATGAACCATAAGCCCTTTTTTAAGGGCTCATTTCGTTCTTAAGGTATGGCCTGCCGCCGCGCTTCAGGCAGAGGCTCATCTTTCAGGGCGCCAGCCTGCCTGACGCGGACAAGCTCGACTCTCCTCGCGACCTTGAGCTGGTTGTGCTTTCTTTCTCTGACGCTTCGACGCAGCAATCGCGGGAGCTTCTAGATGCCGCCAGAAATGGTTCGGCGAACGAGGCGGCAGTTGCTGGGATGACTGTGCAATTTTTTCTGCGAAATTGAGAATGCTGAGAAAGATCCTTCTTTTTGAGGCTTGAACCAGAAACAACATTCACAGCAATGTTTTACACTGTCGTTATCATTGTCAGTTCCGTCCTCCTCTGCCTCCTCGTCCATGCTTCTCATCTCAAAAATTCATTTCCTAGGACCCGGAGTAGGCCCTTGTTTCCTTGTTTTAGGGTTGGGGGTTCCCTTATATCCATTTAAACCAAAAAGGGTACCCTTTTATCATTTTCATCATCTCTTCCTCCGCTTCTTCATCCTCATGCCACAACTGTCTCCCGGGTCCCCGGGTGTACTCCATTTAGGTGAACCTGACATCTTGATGGAAACCACCCCAAATAGTTAAAGGGCTGATAACCTAAGTTGGATCCTTCCACCGAATGTAGGGTCCTTGAAAACTCTACTTTTTAACTTGGGGGGGGGGGGGGGGGGGGCCTCCTTGCAGGTGGAATGTTTGCTGCAGCTCCCCTTGGACCCGAATGAGGCCCTTGCTGGTCGGACGCCTCTGTTCAGTGCATCTGATGGTGGCCATGTTGAAGTGGCGCGCACCTCGAGGACCAAATGAACCATGAAATTGGGGTCACATACCCTATACACTAGTATAATCCCTGCTAAAGGAGTATGAACCATAAACCCCTAAAATTTGGGGTCATATACCAGCATAATCCCTCTAAAAGAGTATATGAAGGATAAACCCTTTTAGGGCTCCTTTCGTTCTTATCAGGTATGCTGGTTGAGGCCGGCGCCGACAAGGACGCGGCTGACAACAGTGGCCATACAGCCTTGATGATCGCAGCTTCCAATGGCGATGTTGACGTCACGCGTTTGCTGCTGGAGCATGGTGCCGGCACCTCGGGGGCCAAATGAACCCTCAAAGGGTTTACCTGAGACCCTATTTTCCTACAACTTAGTAGTAACTACCCTTCATTAGTAGGTATAAAACTGTAGGTAAAGAGGGTCCCAGGTATGGCTCGCACGCATACCTGAATACGGATTAGTATGCACGGTATATGACCCCCCTGGCTTAGGGTTCCTTTTTGGTCCCCTTAAGGCTGTAACGCGAGCAACAAGTACGGCCACGCAGCACTGATGTTTGCATCCCTTGGTGGCCATGCTGAAGTCGCGCGTTTGCTGCTGGAGGCCGGCGCCGACAAGGATGCGGCCAACAACGAAGGCACCGCCCTGATGATCTTTTTGGGCGGGAGTTTAGGGTTTAGTGTTTAGGGTTTAAGGTTTAGGGTTATTTAAGGGGGGAACCTAAGGGGCGGGGGGGGGTTTGGGGGGGGCGGTGGGGGGGGTGGGGGGGGGAGTATAGAAGGGGGGTAGTATAGGGGAACTCATGAACAACCGAAGGCACCGCTCTGATGATCGCAGTGGCCAATGGCCATGTCGAACTTGTGCGTTTGCTGCTGGAGGTCGGCGCCGGCAAAGACCTGGCCAACAGCGAAGGCACCACAGCCCTGATGTTCGCTGCTTACAAGGGCCACGTTGAAGTCGCGCGTTGTTTGCTGGCGGCCGGCGCGGACAAGGACTTTGCCGACATTGATGGGCTCACAGCTCTGATGATCGCAGCTCGCAAGGGCCGTGTGAAGACCGTGAGTTGGCTTCTGGCAGCCGGTGCTGGCAAGGACTTGGCCGACAACCATGGCCGCACGGCCATCATGGCCGCAGCTCGCAAGGGCCATGTCGAAGTCGTGCGTTGCTTGGTGGAGGCCGGTGCTGGCAAGGACATGGCAGATAACCGTGGCCGCACAGCCGCCATGGCCGCAGCTCGCAGGGGCCATGTGGAAGTTGTGCGATTCTTGGTGGCGGCCGGTGCTGACAAGGACTTGGCCGACAACCGAGGCCGCACAGCCTTGATGAACGCAGCTCGCAAGAGCCGTGTTAAAGTCGTCCGTTTGCTGTTGGAGGCCGGTGCCGACAAGGACGTGTCCGACAACAAAGGCCAAACAGCCCTCATGCTCTCAGAACGCAAGGGCCATGTGGAGGTCATGCGTTTGCTGACAGAGCCCACCAGGAAGCGAAGAAGGATCCTCCCTTCAGCTTAATACAGGGTCCTGAATCATTAGTATCCCTTAGGGTCGTATATAATTATATTTTACGTTTACTACAATTTCCCCCAAAACCCTATTCAAAATAAGAAGGCCCCTATATTAGCGTCAGCTCTGTGTGGAGTTCGGAGGCATCAGCCCTGGAGGAAAAAGACGCGCGAACCGCCCCACCGAAAGGTTCCCAAAAGGAGAGCCGAAGCTCTAAAGGCCTGGAACGTCCTCGAGCATCCTCTAACCCTAAGCCCTAAGCCCTAAACCCTAAACCCTAAACCCTAAACCCTAAACCCTAAACCCTAAACCCTAAACCCTAAACCCTAAACCCTAAACCTAAACCCTTAATCTCAATCACTCAATCGCTTTTGGATCATGGCCCTAAGTCCCTGAAACCACAGCCCTGCAATTGCAAAACGAAGCCGTCTATCGGAGAACTCCGAATAGCACCAAACTTCAGGGGGCCTTTGGGGCTCCTGGGTTTAGGGTTTATAGGGCTTAGGGCTTTGGGCTTAGGGCTTAGGGTTTAGGGTTTAGGGTTTAGGGTTTAGGGTTTAGGGTTTAGGGTTTAGGGTTTAGGGTTTAGGGTTTAGGGTTTAGGGTTTGGGGCAGTTCTTGTTTTTGTTCGCGAGGTCTATGGCTCGGGCTTTTCGCCTTGCAAAGAAAGCTTTCGGCTGAGGACCCAAGCCCCAAGTTCCCTCAAACGCCGACGACGCAGCGGGCATGTTGCGTGCCAGCCCGGTCATCGAACCCCACCCCCGCCCGAAGCCCTAATTCCTAACCAGGGGTTTAGGGTTAGGGTTTAGCGTTTAGGGTTCAGGGTTCAGGGTTTAGGGGTTAGGGTTCAGGGTTTGGGGTTGAGGGTTTAGAGTTGAGGGTTGAGGCGAGGGTTGAGGGTTGAGGTTGAGGGTTGAGGGTTTAGGGTTTCCTCAACCCCACAAAGCCCGGAAAACCCAGACCGCAAAATTTCCCCCCAAACAAACCCAGACTTTTTCAATGTGCAACCCTCAAGTAAGGCACCCCCATTTACATTCCTGGGGCCCCGGCTTTAGGATTGAGGGTTTGGGGTTTAGGGTTTAGGGTTTAGGGCTAGGGTTTAGGGTTTAGGGTTGAGGGCTTAGGGCTTAGGGCCTAGGGCTTAGGGCTTAGGGCTTAGGGTGCATGATGCGTGCAGGCTGACGGTGATGTTTAAGGCTGCGCCCCGGCTTCCTGAGGAAGGTGGGGCATGGTGTGGGGCTTTGGGGTCTAGGGTTTAGGGTTTAGGGTTTAGGGTTTAGGGTTTAGGGTTTAGGGTGTAGAAGCTCAATAGGAACCTGGAGAAAGCCCTGGCTAAGCCCCCAACAGCCTTTATTTCCCCCAAAATCCCTAAGAGCCCTCAACCCTCAACCCTCAACCCTCAACCCTCAACCCTCAACCCTAAACCCTAAACCCTAAACCCTAAACCAAAGCGACCTAAGAGGGCCCTACAAGCGCTTGAGGCATCGTGGGAGGAGGAGCCCAAAAACCCGAGTGGGCTCTTTTGGTGGCTGGTTCGTAGAAGGGCATGAGGGAATAAGGTACCCTATATAATCCCTTAAAGAGCATATCTATATATATATATATAGATATCTATAGGGCCTGAATATAGAATCCTTCAACGGGTATAGAGAGGGCCCGAATATATAATCCCTCAAAGGGTATATGGGGCCCTAATCCCTCATTCCCTGCTAAGAACCAGGGGGGTTTCAGGCGTCTTTAAGGTTGTAGGGCTGGGGAGGGAGGAGAGATTGAGGTTTTTTGTTGGTTTAAATTAGGGTCTGGAGTTTGGGGCTTATAAGGTTTCGGGTTCAGGGTTGAGAGTTTAAGGTTTAGGGTTCAGGGGAGATAAAGGTTTTTAGGTTTGGCTTTTTGGGTTTCAGCTCAGAAAGATGCCAAGCAGACTCAACCTGGAGCCCTAATGGTGTATCCTTGGTTAGGGCACCGAGTGGTGCCCTAAAACCCTAAACGCTAAACCCGAAACGCTATACTACCTGACATAACCAGAAACCATCGCTAAAATCAGTGTTAAGGGCTTAGTGTTCAGAATTAAGGGTTTCTAAGGCCTCGTTTATCCTAAATGCGAAGGAATCATGCGGGTTCGTTAGCACTCAGGGCTTGGGCTTTAAGAGTTCTCGATCTCTTTGCCCTTTAGCGACCTATCTCGCCGGCAGGCGTGCAACCGCTGTGTGAGCTGGCCAAACATGGTAGCTTCTGAAGGGACCCTTGGGATATGTATGGGTTCAGGGTATTGATATCCGTGAAGCAGCTTACGGTTTAGAGTGCCCTGAACCCCAAACCCTGAACCCTAAACCCTAAACCCGGGTGTTTAGAGTGTACATACACTGCCAACCCCCACACCTTCGACGAAACGCAGAACAACTGCTGCATGGACGACACACTGCCATAGTGTGCAGGCGGGCGCTGAAGCAAAATGGAACCTAGAAACCCACCTAAACCCTAAACCCTAGAAACCCACCCCCCAAGCCCCTGAACCTTAAGCTCCAGCTTCCTTAGACATGGTGTTCCTTGTTGTTGAAGAGGGGAATATTCACCATACGGTTTAGGGTTTAGGGTTTAGGGTTTAGGGTTTAGGGTTTAGGGTTTATAGGGTTTAGGGTTTAGGGTTCTGAGGGGAGTCGAGTAAATCCACAAAAAAAGGCTATGACAAGTCTTAAAACCACCCCACCCGGGGCGCCCCCCAGAACATGTCGATTCAGGTGTAGGGCCGATGGTTCTTGAACCCGATCTCCCCCGCAAGCTTCAGCAATAGAAGCTACAACGCGGCAGTTTCAGGGGTTTACTATAGGTGTCTGAACTAAATTACTCATAGTATTCCCTGACGGCCTCTTTATAATTGTACAAAAATCACCCCCAAAGCCCATTCCAATTATGAAGCCCCTATATTATCAGGTTGAGGTCCCTGAACCCACGCCCTAATGATGCCTTCTCCTGCCCACCGTGAGGGTGCAGAGACTGGACTAGGGCTTAGCAGCACATGTGTGGGTTTAGGGTTTAGGGTTTGGGGTTTAGGGTTTAGGGTTTAGGGTTATTTGGGGTCCTTATCGGAAGGGGATCCTACGATTTGGAGATCTATAGTCGGGGCACCGAATTTTCGTCGACCCCCGCACATGTGTGTGTGTGTGTGTGTGTGTGTGTGTGTGTGTGTGTGTGTGTGTGTGTGTGTGTGTGTGTGTGTGTGTGTGTGTGTGTGGGTGCGTGTGTGTGTGTGTGTGTGTGTGTTGACCGGTGCTTGTTAGGGTTTACTGCCCCTAATATGGTCCCTCACCCCCTTTTGAAGGGTTCTGAAGTATGGACCCTTACGTTCGTAAGGGGTATATAAGGGCTCCCCTTTTAAGGGCCGGACCATGTAACTACCCTAAGGCTAGGACTTGGGGTTTCGGCACCCTGAGGCCGTTGTGACGCAAGGGCCGCCCTTTTCCTTTCAGAAAGCCGCGTCCCAAACCCTATTTACAACAAACCCCAATAAATTCCAAAGACTCCCCTGGTTCTAAACCCTAAACCCGAAACCCCGGAGTTTGGTCTTAGGGCCTGGCGGTTGAGAAACCTTAGACTCTCAGACCCTAAGCCCTAAACCCTAAATCCCAAACCCTAAACCCTAAACCCTAAAGGGGTCTTAATTTCCTAAGACTTAGGGAAGCTGATACGGCTTCTCTACTAGCTTCAAGGATTAGAGGGTCTCTTCTGGAGCTGTTCCTTCGGGGTTTTAGGGCTTAGCTGCTCAACCCTGTGCCCTGTGTAAACCCATTCTATTTCCTACAGCACCCAAGCAGCAGAACAGCCCATAGTCCTCTAAACCCAGACACGCCAAGAATGGCCCCTGTATATAAAGCCTGCAAACCACCACAATATTGCCGTGAGAACCTCTCAAAGCCCAAAAACCCTAACCCTTCCAAACCCCCAAACCGCCAAAGCCTGAACCCAAAGCCCTGCTAAGTGCCTAAGCCTGACCCCAAACCCTAAACCACCTAAACCCCTACGACTCCTAAAACCTACATCTACTAAAAGCCTTAGCTAGAACCCCTAAAATTGCCCCGAACGCCAAGCCCTAAACCCTAAACCCTAAACCCCAAACCCCAAACCCCAAACCCCAAACCCCAAACCCTAAACCCTAAACCCTAAAGCCTAAACCCTAAACCCCCAAAACCGCCAAAAGCAGGCAGCCAGCCGTCGTTCAGTTGGACGGCGCCTCTGCCAGGCGATGGCAAGGCGGGACTTCCTTGTCCTTTGGGGAGGGTTTAGGGTTTAGGGTTTAGGTTTAGGGTTTAGGGTTTAGGGTTTAGGGTTTAGGGTTTAGGGTTTAGGGTTTAGGGTGTAGGGTTTAGGGTTTAGGGTTTAGGGTTTAGGGTTGAGGGTTTAGGGTTTAGGGTTTAGGATTTAGGGTTTAGGGTTTAGGGTTTAGGGTTTAGGGTTCAGGGTTCAGGGTTCAGGGTTTAGGGTTTAGGGTTGAGGGTTTGCCCAAAGGGTCCGTGTGCCTCATTCTTGTATTCTTGGGCCCCAGCATTTCCTATTTAGGTACATGGACGAGTTGCAATAAAGCCCTAAACCCTAAACCCTAAACCCTAAACCCTAAAACTCGCCTCCAGCTTGAATTGTGTGCACAGTCTCGTAGCTGTCTAGGCCCTGTCTCCTACGAAACGGCCAGGGGCTCAGTCCGCAAATCAGGGCTTTTCATTTTGGGTTTAGGGTTTAGGGTTTAGGGTTTAGGGTTTAGGGTTTAGGGTTTAGGGTTTAGGGTTTCATTTGGGGGCTTCGGGTTGAGGGGTTAGGGTTTCGAGCGTCTTGCTGTTGGAGGGCGCTTGTGAGGGGCCATGAAACGGACACCCTATATTCCCTACAGCAGCCCTATAAAGCCCCAAAAACCTCAAACGCTAAAAAACCCTAAAACTTCTAAGAAACCGAAACGTCTTAAACACCCGAAATCCTAAGACCCAAAAGCCCTAAAGACTTTAAAGCCCGTAAGGCCCCAAAGTCCCTACTTAGGAGATACTTTAAGCCCCAAGTATTCCCCCCCATTCAGGTACATGGACTCAGGGAAACCCACAAACGTCCCTCAACACCTTCTCCCTAAGGGTTCATGTACCCATATAGTATATACTTGGGCTCTAAAGCTACCATATGAGAACCCCTTTAAGGCCCAAGTATAGACTATATAGGTACATGGACCCTTAGGGTCTTCTGCATAGTGTATATATCCTTGTACTTTCAGGGACCTGATACTTGAGTCCTTAAGGGTCTAGGAACCTTAAGAACTCAAGAAATCTGGCCCCCGAAGGTACAGGGTTATTCTTAGGTCCAGGGAAGTATAGGACGAGGGACCCAAATTAAGGGTCTATGCTTGGAACCCTAAACCCTAAACCCTAAACCCTAAACCCTAGATTGCGACTGAGGCGTGGAGGTCGGAGAGCTGGCAGGCGGAACCCTTCCCCATACATTCGACTCGGGTTTGAAGCTTTGGAGCCTTCTACCTTCCTTAGGGTTTGGGGTTTGGGGCTTAGGGTTTAGGGTTTAGGGTTCAGGGTTTAGGCTAGAAAGGGCCTTGAGGGTAGCTTAAATATTCTCGGGCGCTTGGGTTTGCGAGGTTGTTTTGAGACTGCAGAATCTAGAGAGAACGCGTAGTCGCAAAACACACCAGTACTGGGCTTGCCATGTCTTAGGCCCTAAACCCTAAACCCTTAACCCTTAACCCTGAACCCTAAACCCTAAACCCTAAACCGAAACCCTAAACCCTTAGCTTACCGCCTCAGAGATTGGGCTTCAGGTTCAAGACGCCCTGAGCCCAGAAATCACAGAAGCCCTCAGCCTAAAAGCCCCTAAGCCCTAAACCCAAGACCCTTAACCCTAAACCCTGATTCCTAACCTAAGACCCCGTGTGGGCAGGCCAGATCATGGTCAAGTGCGGGCTCAGGGTGGCGAGGCGTGCGAAGCTCCGAAGTTCTTCCTTTGTTCTCAGTCCTGGTTTGATTCAGGTGTTAGGTGAGCAATAAACCCTTCCCGCCAAAATCCTAAGCACCCTAAAACCTAAACCCTAAACCCGCGCTACTTAAAAGGCTCAGGGAACTTATAGTCGGCTACAAGTATTGGTATATGGGTGGTTCCTAGAATAAGAGTTAGAGCACTTTGGGGTACACATGAGGGCGGGGGCCCTGACACTTGGGAGCCCATGTGCATCCTTAGTGAGGTTTTCCTGACTTCATCACCTACATGCTACGTTTGTGAGCCTTGAAAACACCACACCCCTCCAATAACCCCTCAACCTCAATAGTCGAGAAAGTAGCCGTTTTATATTTTGTTGAGTTTGGGGGAGGCTCATATGCACGACTCCCAGTACTGAACCCTAAACATAAAACCCTCAACCCTAAACCCTAAACCCTATTGAGAACTTGAGGCCCCCGGTAAGATTTCAACCTTCAGCCTTACACCCGAGACCCTTCCTATGAGGGTACTTCCCCCAAAATAGGGACACCCCTTTTGTACCCCTAAACCCCTAAACCCCTAAACCCCTAAACCCCTAAACCCCTAACCCCTAAACCCCTAAACCCCTAAACCCCTAAACCCCTAAACCCCTAAACCCCTAAACCCCTAAACCCCTAAACCCCTAAACCCCTAAACCCCTAACCCAAAACCCTAAACCCTAGACCCCTTTTGTACCACAAAAAGAGTGGGATCCCCTTAAAGGGACCCCCCAAAAGGGTACCCCCCCATTTTCGTACACCCCAAATGAGGGTCTAAAGTTTAGGGTTTCGGGGCGAGGCGCCTGGGACTCCTGGTCGTATCGCTGAGTGGCCGGAGCATCAGCCTATGAGGCAACGCGAGTTTATAGAGATTTGTTTGAGGGTTTGGCGTTTTGGGGTTTAGGGTTTAGGGTTTAGGGTTCAGGGTTCAGGGTTTAGGGTTGGGCTCATCCAGAGTGCTCTTGAGGGCGATGTGGGCAACTGTTCAAGCTTCAGGCCCAGAAGAATTCGGCAACTAAGTTCCTAGTGAGACCGGTTTGTGAAGTTGGCGCTGCATGGTGTAGGGTTAGGGTCTAGGGTTTAGGGTTTAGGGTTTAGGGTTTAGGGTTTAGGGTTTAGGGTTTAGGGTTTAGGGTTTAGGATGGTTCATCCTTCCATGAGGGCCCATCGAATTGTCAAACAAAGAATCTACCGAGGTCTCGAGAGTAAATCAGGTTCGTTCTACCAAGAAGTGTACCCTAAGCCCTAAACACTAAACCCTAAACCCTAAGCCCAGAACCCCAAAACCCTGAACCCTAAACCCCTAAACGCCAAACCCTAAACCCTGGGAGAGGCTTGTACATACGGGGTTGGCATCCCCGGTGGCCTGGAGGGACGGGATTTGAGGCTGTGTGCCCTGAGGTTCAGGCACTAAGGATTTAGGATTTACGGGCCTAGGGTACCCTAAACCACCCTAAACCACCCTAAACCACCCTAAACCACCCTAAACCACCCTAAACCACCCTAAACCACCCTAAACCACCCCAAACCACCCTAAACCACGAAACCACCCTAAACCCAAACTCCCCCCCACACCCCCACACACACACACACACACACCCACACCCACACACACACACACACACACACACACACACACACACACACACACACACACACACACACACACACACACACACCCACACACCCACACACCCACACACCCACACACCCACACACCCCCACACCCGCACACCCGCACACCCGCACACCCGCACGCGCACGCGCACGCGCACGCACACCCACACCCACACCCACACCCACACACACACACACACACACACACACACACGCACGCACGCACGCACGCACGCACGCACGCACGCACGCACGCACGCACGCACGCATGCACGCGGTCTCTTGGCTTCCCCTTCTGAAGTCCATATGAGTTTCTTGCATGCTAAAGAGAAAGACAAGAAGACAATCGAGAAGAGGAGCTTACATGTCTTCCTACCTTGCTCTTTCCTCATCGCTCCCCCTCCTCTCTGCTCGCTCGCTCGCTCTCTCCCCCTCTCTCCCTCTCTCTCTCTCTCTCTCTCTCTTTCTCTCTTTATCTCTTCTTTTCTTTTATGGGCGGTATGTCTGGTATCTCGGCCTGGGGAATCTCTTGACGAAGTGCACGGAGAGAAAACGAAAGCTCTGAAGTATAATAACGGACATGTAAAGTAAAGGTATATGCAAATTATTTTATAACCAAGAGCAAAAGCCAAATGGGACATAAGTATGTATATATATATATATATGTACCGGTTTAAGTATGGGATAAAGATAAACAGAGCACGCACGCACGCACGCACGCACGCACGCACGCACGCACGCACGCACGCACGCACGCACGCACGCACGCACGCACGCACGCACGCACGCACGCACGCACGCACGCACGCCCGCCCCCTCACCCCAGGAGAAAGTCCCAGCACCCAAGAATCAGAAGCAAGTACTGATCCCCCCCCCTCCCCCGACATCCCCAAACCCTCAACCCCAAAGTCAGAACGAAGCACGGCGACTGTGGGCTCCCAATTTCAGGGTTCGGGGTTTAGGGTGCGTGTAGATTTAGGGTTTAGGTTTGGGGTGCGCGTAGGTTTAGGGTTTAGGGTTTAGGGTTTAGGGTTTAGGGTTCAGGGTTCAGGGTTTAGGGTTTAAGTTTAGGGTTTAGGGCGCGCAAAGATTTTAGGGTTCGGGGGCTTTGGGATGCTGATGGCTCGGACCCCTTAGGCCCTCTGGGCTAAGGAGTTCAGGGTTTAGGGTTTAGGGCTTCAGGTTTTTAGGGCCCAAAAAACTAAACCCTAAACCCGAAACCCTAAACCTTTAGGGTTTTCTTTTCGGGTTTTGGGGTTGAGGGTTTGGGGTGGGTAGTCGGGTGGCAGGATGAAGCCTGAGTCTTAAAGCCTAAACCCTAAAACCCTGACCCCTACCTGGAGGTTCAGGGTTTAGGGTTTAGGGTTTAGGGTTTAGGGTTTAGGGTTTAGGGTTTAGGGTTTAGGGTACTTGGAGGTTCATGGTACTTATTAACCAAGTATATTGCACTTATAACTCACTCATAAGCCCCTTAAGTGTCCCATTTTTGTTATAAGTACAGTTATAAGTTATAAGTACAGTTATAATTGGTTAATAAGTACCATGAACCCTAAGACTGTGGGCACACGACCTTTCGAAACCCTGTGCCGGGCCACGGATTTCTTTGCCTGCAGAGAGCGATACAAAAAGAAGAAGCCGCCTGCCTGGGGAGGGCTGGGTCCTATAACTTTAGCTGGTATGAGAACATGAGAACCCTTAGATGTGTACCCTATCCACTAAGACCCCAAAACCCTAAACCCGCAAAACCCCTAAACCCTAAACCCTAAACCCTAAACCCTAAACCCTAAACCCTAAACCCCTAAACCCCTAAACCCCTAAACCCCTAAACCCCTAAACCCCTAAACCCTAAACCCTAAACTTTAGGGTTTTAGGGCCAAAGGATCTGACAGATCTCGGCCCTTGTTGCACCCCGCGTGCTGCAGTTCGGGAGGAGTGGAAATGGTGGAGACCCCAATTCCCCGCCGCTGAGCAGCATGTTTAAAGGGATCCTAATCGGAACCCCCAAACAGGGAGCCGCAAGAAGACAGTAGGAAGACAGAGGGAATACAAGGACCCCGGTAGGTACGTTCCTAATATTATAATAAAAAAATCCCTTCAATAGTATACGTAGTAGGAATGTGATTACAGGGAATATCAGGACCCTGATAGGTATATTCCTACTGTTTATCCCTTTTTAATGTTTTGATGTTTTCTTCAAGCCCTCAACCCTAAACATTCGGGCGAATCAGCAGACACGACAATCAGGCTCCTCGGAGCTTCCTTCGGTTTCCGTAAACCCTAAACCCAAAATCCTAAACCCTAAGCCCTAAACCCTAAAACCCTGATCCCAAAAAATCACGTAAAGCCCTCAACCCCTAAAATCTTCAACCCTAGACCCTAGAGCTAGAACCTAAAACCCGTCTAGACCCTGTGGAAGCCTTGGGTTGGACCTCAACCCCTACGTAAAGCCTTAACCTTGATGCTCACGAAACGTGTAGGTTTTAGGAGGTTGCCCTAGTGGTGCAGTTCGTGTGGGGCCATGGTCCGCCGGCCCCCGCAGCCGGCATCGCGTGCCAGGCGGTCTTCAGGGGTTTAGGGTTTCGGGTTAGGGTTTAGGGCCATGTACCCCTAAACCCTAAACCCTATAAACCCTAAACCCTAAACACTATAAACGGTGCACACTCTACGGGTGTGGTCTCGGGGTCTCTCAGGTAGCTGAAAGGGTGCCCAGGGTGGGGTTTCAAGGCGGATGCAAGAAAGTCTACAGTCAAACTTGCACCCTAAACCCCTACTGGATCTAGTACACCCTATAGACCTTAAACTCTAAACTGCTTACCCTAGTGGATTCATGGTTTGTTCATGGCTATGGCGGGACCCGGGATTCAATTGACAATTAGGGTTTAGGGTTTCGGGTTTCGGGTCGATGCCCCATAACTGTTGTTTGCGGCTTCACGTAGGTCACGTGTCCTGGAAAATCGAGGATGGCAGATTAACCTAGTAGCTGAATGAGTACCCTTTACACTTTTTTCGGGTACTAAACCCTAAACCCTAAACCCTAAACCCTAAACCCTAAACCCTAAACCCTAAACCCTAAACCCCATATCGAACTGAAGGTGTCCACCTTTTGGGGGGCGGTTATGAAGGCAGCGGCTCTGGGAAGCCTGTTTGCCTTGGGATCCTGAAGCAGAGCTGACAGGGATCAGCCGCGGGCCCCGGAAACTTCGGATCCCTTCTCAAGAACATGGCTTCGGGTGATTTTGGGGTCTGGGGGATTTGGGTTTAGGGTTTAGGGTTTAGGGTTTGGGTTTAGGGTTTAGGATTTGGGGTTTGGGAGGGTTTAGGGACTTCGAACATACGCCTCCCCTCCCCTGTTCACTCGTGGTAGGTGCTGAGTAAAGGCAACCTGCTCTGCCACTACGTTGGGGAAGCTGCTTTCTGGAAACGTTGTCGGCGATGTTTACAGCAATAGATTGCGGACAGGCATATTGAAAGTACTTGTATATCTATATATATATATATATATATGACCATCTATATATATATATATATATTTTTGTTTATTTATTTTATTCATTTATTATTTACATATATATATATACATTAATATAGATACATATTCATATGTTTATCTGTATATGTGTATATTTCTTCCTATCGATAGGTTGTATATAAATTTTGAGGAGACAAAGTGCATGGTGGATGGGTCTATTGAGTACCCAGACCCCTGGAAAATCCAAAAAGTAGATCCCCACCGCTGCAAGGGTTCCTAAGAATGACCCAACAGTCGTCTAGGGTACTATTTTGGGGGCTCTACTTTTTTTGATCCTTCCTTGGGGGACCAAATGAAGCCCCAAAATTGGGGCCATTTTCCCTATACTACTATAATGCCTGTGAAGGCATATGAACCCTAAACCCTAAACCCTAAACCCTCTTAGGGTTTATTTCGTCCCCAGGGGTCTGGCTATGCGTTTCATTTTTCTGTTAAAACTTGGAGGCAGCGCTGCTCCCGCCAGCCCTGGCGTCTGGTTGCGCCTCGGCTCTTGGGGTCCTAAACCCTAAACCCTAAGCCCTATATCCTAAACCCTAAACCCTAAACCCTAAACCCTAAACCCCAAACAACCCTAAACCCTAAACCCTGACTTCAAGCTCGCATTCTGGGACCTCTTGGTAATGGCCCACAAGCGCATCTCATTCGGGGTAAGGGGCTAGCGTGCATTCTTTTCTGGCGAAGGCAAGGCTTGGGTTTAGGGCTTTGATGCAACTAAGGAAGAAGCACAGGATGCGGAGAACAAGCTTAAGAGTTCCTGGGTTTAGGGTTTAGGGTTTAGGGTTTAGGGTTTAGGGTTTAGGGAGCTTCGGCGGATGCTGGTACGTAATGTTTAGACGCGCTTTGCGTGTAGTGCGCGAGAATGGGGTCCGAAACCCTGAGCATCCTACACACGCAAGACCCACAGCACCATTCCCTAGGCGCATGCGGTCGGTACAGCAAGGGTTCTCTGGAAGGATCCTTCCAGCAAGACAAACCCTAAACCCTAAACCCCTATAAACCCTAAACCCTAAACCCTAAACTGCAAGACTCAGGCAGGCCGGGCCACGCCGGCAAAATGAACACAAACATTTTGTGTGCCTCTCAAGCTCACGAATGCACGCAGGAGATGTCAAGGGAGCGGCATGCGCGTGTGTGTGTGTGTATGTATGTATGTATATATATATGTCTATATATATATATATGTACATACAAGCCACATGTACCATGCATTATGCATGCACACAGGCCGCAGGTATATACCTTTGGATATTCGTATGCTCGTATCAATCCATCCATATCTACCTACCAGTCAGAATTATTCACAAGCAACGCGCAACAAAAACTCACGAACCAGGCTTGTCGCCCTGAGCCTACCTCTGTCCATCGCAGCCAAGCATGTGCGAAGATTGCAGCGAGTGCGGCTTGCAGGAGATAGTTGCTACAGAAGTTGCCTGCCGGCATTTGGAGGAGGCAGTGGCAGAGCTTCATGCGCGACTTCATGACCAGAGCCAGGAGGAGGCTCTGAAGCTCCTGCAGCAGCACGTGGCAGCTGCGCGGGCGGAGCGCGAGCAGGCGGCTGCAGAGTTCCCACCGGCACAGCGGGCGCGCTGTCGAGCTCAGGCACTTCTGCAGCAGAACAGCAAGGAGCTTGATCAGATTCAGGCAAGCATCGCGCAGGAGGAGAAGGACACGCTGGGTATTCGCCGAAGCTTGGAGAAGTTGCACGATCAGATCCAAGCAAAGCAGAGACACAAGGCTCCAGCATTATCATGCTGCTGATTTTTTCTTGAAGATTTTTGAATTTAGGGTTTAGTAGGGTTTGGGGTTTAATCGATGTTGAGACGAATCGTGCTTACGATGCCGCGACACAGTGATCGACCTAAGGAGAGATTGAGAAGCGCCGGGAGGGCATGGACTTGTTCCGGAAGGAGGAGGTTCTGCTCCTGCAAGAGATGGAGTCTCGGACTTTTCCCCCCAGGGGTTTGCAGGGTTGAGGGTTTAGGGTTTAGGGTGTTCAGGGTTCCCCAAATGAAGGACGCCCATGTTAAGGGACACCATGTAACTGCCCCAAAAGTGTAGGATTCTCCATTGAAGGGCCCCCATGTTAAGGGACACCATGTTAACTGCCCCAAGATCTTCCTTTTCGGTATCGACCTTGCATGCCGGGCTACCCCAGGAGTCATGTCGACAGAGGACGGATGCCGAGCATGCGGAACAGGCGCCCGGTTTAGGGTTTAGGGTTTAGGGTTTAGGGCCCGGTTGCAAGGGCAGGGGATCTGGGGGGGATGCGTGCTGTAAACTCTACACCCACCCTGGGCTCATTCATGGGTTCCCTACTACCCCCGTAGGTTTTCCCCCGGTACTGAAAGCTCTATCGGGATAATTAAGCCTAGCTACGGCTATTTACGGGGGGAACCTGGGGGGGTAGTAAGAGGGGAGTAGTAGGGAAAACCATGACTCATCCAGCGTGTGTACAAGGGATTCGAGCCTCCATCCGGAGCCCGGACCGTATTGTGTGTTGTGGATATTTACCTGGGACCCTCTTTGCCTACAGTTTTAGGGGTCATACCTACTACATAGGGGGTACTTGCTACTTATCCGTAGGAAGAGCTGCATCAGGCCTTCTCTGAGCATAGTCATTGAAATTATTTGGTGCTGCACGGGTGAGCCTTTCCAAGTGTGACCCCTATACGGAAACAAAATTCGAGCCCTAAAAGGGTTTATGGTTCGTACACCTTGTAGTAGAGGGTAGACGGCCCCAATTTTGGAGTTCATCTGGTCCCCAGGGCACTCAGAACCCTCAACCCTCAACCCTCAACCCTAAACCCTAAACCCTAAACCCTAAACGCGAGAACCCTCCTCTACCAGGAGACGGTGGCGCAGCAAGTGGCCGATGAGCGCACCAAGCGCATGGAGCTGAAGGGTGCGTGCCGGCACAAGATCAGCCAAGTGGACTCTCGGCCAGGTTTCTCTTGTTCCTTAAGGGGGTTTAGGGTTTAGGGTTTAGGGTTTAGGACCCTGCAAGGGTCTTGGGGTTCATGTATCCCTTATGAGGGATGAGAGTTGTGCAGGGTAGGCGATCCGAATGTTCGGATACATTGGTCCCCGAGGTAGGGCAGCTACAGTTTGCTTTCTGATTTCCCCTCACTGAGTTTTAGCACAGAAAGGCGTCCATGCTAGCTCCATGAAAGCATAACCCTGTAAAGGATCCTGCGACCCCTCGAGCAAAACCCCCCCTAAACCTGCAAGCCTCCAAACTCTACTGCGCTCCCCTAAAATCCTCAACCCCAGATTCCCAAAACCCCTAAAACCCTAAGCCACGAAACCCTAAATCCTGAACACTAAACCCGAAACCCTACAGCCGAATTCCAAAACCCTAAACCCCTAATTTACTGCTGAGAGTCCCCTAAGATCCTGCAGGCCAAAACCCTAAACCCCTGAACCCCTCTAGTTTGATGGCTGAGAGGAGGAACCCAACCCTAAGCCCTTCTATTTAATGGCTGAGAGTTCAGGAGGAACCCTAAACCCTAAACCCTAAACCCTACACCCTACACCCTAAACCCTAAACCCTAAACCCTAAACCCTAATTTAAAACTGACAGCCCAGGAAGAGGCCGTGGCCAAGCTCCAGGGGCTCGCTGACTCCCGCGAGGCGGAGATCGCCAGGCTGCGCGAGGCAGGGGTTTAGGGGTTAGGGTTTAGGGTTTAGGGTTTTAGGGTTTAGGGTTTAGGGTTCAGGGTTTTGGGGTTTAGGGTTTGCGGATTTGCGGCGGGTTTGCGGACAAGGGGTTATAAAGGATCTATGGGGATTTAGTGCTTTCGGGTTTGCAGAGTTTAGGGCGAAGCCCTGTAAACCCAAAAGCCTCAACCCTGAACCCGAAACCCCAAACCCTAAACCCGAAACTCAACACCAGGAGGTTCAACAGCAGGAGAACGCCACGGCCGCCGTCCTGGCAGAGCTTGCTCAGAGCAAGGCGCGGCTGGTGTCGTCTGGGATGCAGAGTACAGGGATCTGTCCGCCTACACTAGACCCTACCCAACGGAACCCTAAGAAGGGCTTAGGGTTTAGGGTTAAACTAAGCGTGTAGGAGTCAGGATTTGAGGGCCCAAATAGCCCGACTTTGTTTGACGTCTCACTGCCATAAACCTACACAAATGAGTTCTTAAGGTAGGATTTGCCCACTCCTTACCTGTTGTTCTTCCGCTGGCGCCTTTGCAAGTTTCTCATCAGCTCATGTTATCGCCCTAATAGCAGCTATACAACGCCGAACAAGTCAATAGGCTTAGGGTTACAAGCCTTTACTTGCCAAGCTAAGCCTTCTGGTTCTTAGTAGGGAATGAGGGAAATACAAAGGTACCTTATATCCCCCTGTACGTACGCTTTTTAAAGGGACTATGTAGGGTACCTCCCTCTTCCCCTGCGAAGAACCAGCAAGTGCGTTCCCTGATCAGTCAATCGCGTTAACCAGGAGGATGCCCAACAAGCAGCCGCAGAAGCGGCGGACGCCCTGCAAGAGAAGCAGCTCATCCACGTGGAGCGCACGGAGGCGCGAAGGTTTTACATGCCCAGGGCACCAGATGAAGGAATCATAACATTGGGGTCATATACCCTGTACTACGAAAAAGCCGATTAAGGTATATGAACCCTAAACCCTTTTAGGGCTCCTGTCGTCCCCGAGGAATGCTCAACAGATCCTAAGCGAACCGTAAGAACCCCTGCTCAGACGTTTCGGGAGCTTTAAGAAGTCATGGACCTGAAATAAGGCCAGGTGTTTCCTTGCTCATAGCTGGGTAAAACCCACCTAAGGAATAAGCAATTGATTTTTTACATATGATCCCAACCATGGACCATGAACTAGTTTCGAGCAGGTAGGAGGCTCCTGGGCCTGGCCTGGATTTTGACTTCTCCTGATTGGTACAGACTGCGGGGCCCCCCCTCTTTGGAACCCTAAACTGCCCTAAACCCTAGAGCCCTGAGCCCTCGACCCTCCTCCTAACTATGCCCTTGACCTCGAACTTGTCTTAACAAGCCCGAAACCGGCAGGGTTTAGGGTTTAGGGTTTAAAGTTTAGGGTTTAGAGTTTAGGGTTTAGGGTTTCTTTTTTTGGGTTCAGGGCCATCCCAGGTCCAGCAGCGGCATGGGGAGCTCCTGGCGCACCTCGCCGACTCCAAGCAACAGCTCGAGGCGAAGACGAAGGACCTCGGGAGCTCCCCCCCAGATCGAGCTTCGGATATGGGGGGGGGGGGGTTAGGGTTTAGGGTTTAGGGTTTAGGGTTTAGGGTTTAGGGTTTAGGGTTTAGGGTTTAGGGTTTAGGGTTTAGGGTTTAGGGTTTAGGGCCGTTTAGGGTTTAGGGTTTAGGTTTAGGCTTCCGAAATAGAAGGGTTTAGGGTTTAGGGCTTGGGGTTTAGGGTTTAGGGTTATAGAAACCCACATGGTAAGATTCCCTTATAGTATTGGGGTCCTAATTTCGGAAACACCCATACGGTGCAGTCGTGAACGGATCGCTCCAACCCGTAACTGCATACATGGTCACTTCTCTATATTGTGGCCCTTTTTCGAGAGGTTGCGATTCTAAGGCGGCCCCCTAGGAGAAAGGGACCCCAAAAAGGGACCATCCATTTGAGAGCTGCATCTATATATATATATATATATGGGCGTCCGCCTATTGCGGTTCCCCTTATTTGTTTATAGGTTGCATAAATGTATATATTTTAAACCCTAAACCATCGTCATAACCACGGCAACAAGTCGATGATGATGTAGGCACCCCAAACCTATAGGGTTAAGTTTGACAGGTTTAGGGCTTAAGATTGAGGCATTTAAACGTAAGCCCGCAATGAAACCTAAACCCTAACCGTTCAACCCGATAGAGTTAAGGTTAAGCGGTTAGGGTTTCAGATTTAGGTATTTTTAAGCTTTAAACCTAAACCCATAGAGATTTAACCTTAAGGGTTTAAAGTTCGGGCATTTAGACCTTAACCCTGATTCGTTTAGGGTCAGAACCCTAAAGCCCGATAGGGCTCTACAAGGAACAAAGGTTTTGACCCTAAAGGGTGCTGAAGGTATACATGCCCAGACCTTAGGTCTTCTTGAACCATTGAACCCTACAAGGTTTAAAGGCTTAGGGTTAAAGGGTTGGGCATTACCAATACAATAGAACCTTAAAGCCCTATAGGGCTTCGGGCTTAAATCCCTAAACCTTAAATCCCATAGGGTTATGCCTACGTTTGTAGGGCTTTCGTCCCGGTGACGCGAGAATACTGTGAGCAAACGTCCTTTCACTACTTCCTGGGATTCAAAATATACACAAACCATATCGTCATATGATAGAATTCAGGTTTTGCTTATCGGGGGATGGTTGCTTGGGATATCTTAGCCTAGGCAAAGTTTTTAGGATAGAGGCTTTGTTTTGCTTATTGGGGCGTGATGGGGTTACCCTCATTGTCTTATAGTTTATTTACATGGATATAAATCAAACCCGGAACCCTAGTTATAACCGCAGCAAAAAGTTATAACCTTGTCATATACATACATCCGCAGAGCTCGTCAAATCCGGTCATGATGTAGGCGCCCCAACCCTATAGGGTTAAGGTTGACAGGTTCAGGGTTTAAGATTGAGGCATGTAAACCTAAGCCGGCAATTCAACCTCAACCCGAACCTTGAAACCCTATAGAGTTAAGGTTTAAGGGGTTAGGATTTAGGATTTAGGTATTTAAAACGAAAACTCAAAGAGTTTCCACCTTAAGGGTTTAAAGTTCGGGCATTTAGACCTTAACCCTGATTCGTTTAGGGTCAGAACCCTAAAGCCCGATAGGGCTCTACAAGGAACAAAGGTTTTAACCCTAAAGGGTGCTGAAGGTATACATCGAACCATTGAACCCTATAGGGTTCAAAGGTTTAGGGTTATTAGGGTTTAAGGTTTGGGCATTAATTACCTATACAATAGAACCACCCTATAGCGCTTGAGGCTTATATCCCTAAACCTTAAATCCCATAGGGTTATGCCTACGTTTGTAGGGCTGTCGTCCCGGTGACGCGCGAATACTGTGAGCAAATGTCCTTCAAAATAGAAACAAAAAGGATAATTCAAGTTTTGCTTATCGGGGGATGGTTGTTTGAGATATCTTAGGTAAGGTAGAGTTTTCCGGCTGGGTTTTGTTTTGCTTATTGGGGCGTGATGGGGTTACCGTCATTGTCTTATAGGTTTATTTACATGCATATAAATCAAACCCTGAACGCTAGTTATAACCGCAGCAAAAAGTTATAACCTTGTCATACACATATATCCTACTTGCTGGGATTCAACATGTAAGCAAACTAAATCGTTAAATGATGGAATTCAGGTTTTGCTTATCGGGGGATGGTTGCTTGAGATATCTTAGCTAAGGTAAAGTCTTTGGGACAGATGTTTTGTTTCGCTTATTGGGGTGTGATGGGCTTCCCCTTATTCTTATGGGTTTACATAAGTGTATAAAAATCAAACCCCAACCCATAGTTATAAGCACAGCAATAAGTTATAACCTTGTCATATAGATATTTCCGCAGAGCTCGTCAAATCCGATCATGATGTAGGCACCCCAACCCTACAGGTTTAAGGTTGACAGGTTTAGGGTTTAAGATTGAAGCATTTTAACCTAAGCCGGCAATTCAACCTAAACCCTAACCTTTAAACCCTATAGAGTTAGGGTTTAAGGAGTTAGGGTTTAAGGCGCAATCCCATATAGTATACATACACTTATGAGCAGAATGACACGGGGGACACTGCTTGCGATTCAGAATATTCGGAGCAGAAAAGACACAGGGGACACTGCGTGCGAATCAGGCTTTTTAGGAGCAGAAAAGATGCGGACGAGGTACCTCGACAGGAGCACCATTAAACCATTAAACCATTAAACCATTAAACCATTGAACCATTAAACCATTAAACCAATGGTTTCCCCCTTATGAGAATCCCCTAAACTATTAAACCATTGAACCATTAAACCAGTAAACCATTAAACCATTAAACCATTAAACCATTAAACCATTAAACCATTAAACCATTAAACCATTAAACCAATGGTTGCCCCCCCATGAAAATGGTTGAATGGTTAAGGGGATTCTCATATGGGGGAAGCCAATGGTTTCATGGTTTAATGGTTTAATGGTTGAGGGGATTTTCATAAGGGGGAAACCATTGGTTTAATGGTTTAATGGTTTAATAGTTTAATGATTTAATGGTTTAGGGGGTTTTTCATAAGGGGGAAACCATTGGTTTAATGGTTTAATGGTTTCATGGTTTAATGGTTTAATGGTTTTGGGGATTTTCATAAAAGGGAAACCATTGGTTTACTGGTTTAATGGTTTAATGGTTTAATGGTTTAACGGTTTAATGGTTTAATGGTTTTAGGGATTTTCGTATGGGGAAACCATTGGTTGAATGGTTAAATGGTTTAAACTGTTTAAGGGAATGTGCAAAAAACACAGGGGAACCGCTATAGGCGGTGACCCATATATATATATACATATACATATATACATATATACATATATACATGTATACAGATATACAGATATACATATGTACATATATACATATATACATGTGTATATATATATATATACTATCATATTACATCATATGTTATGTATCATATATCATATATCATATGTCACCAAGTGATCCTTTTAGTTGACCAGGAGGAGGCGGAATCCTTGGCAGCTTGGCGCTTGAGGCCGAGGGCTCTTGGGCTTGTAGACTTCCGCACTCAAGACTCCTCAAATCCCGAACCCCTAAGGTTTAGGGTTTAGGGTTTAGGGTTTAGGGTTTAGGGTTTAGGGTTTAGGGTTTAGGGTTTAGGGTTTAGGGTTTAGGGTTTAGGGTACCCTAAACCCCCAAACCCTTGACCTCTATTCCCTCAACTTCCTAAACCCCAAGCTCAGATGTAGAGATCCGATGTGGCTTGGGTAGGTGCTTGCTGGGGTCGTTTGGGGTCTTGGAGCCTTCCAGTATCGCTAAACCCTAAACCTCTAAACCATGAACCCTAAACCCCTAAACCCTAAACCCTAACCCCCCACCCCCAACCTCCAAACCCGCTAAACAGGGTGTCTGCAGTAGTCCGTTCGGTTCAGCATGCACCTCACCGGGCCCAAATGCCCTCAATTCCGTGGTCTTAGCCCCCCGAAAAATCTGCAGGTTTTGAGTTCCTGACATCACGGATCATGGGGCATGTAGACCCTCTGGGTGTAAGAACTAACACGAACAAACTGCTGGATACATGTTCAGGGTGATAGCCTTGGACGGCAGGTACATCAACAACCTGGACGCCAAGATCGAGGCGCGGCGCCAGCGGAAGAGCATGCTCCTTGGGGACCACCTATGAACTTCGAAAATTTGGGCCATATACCCTATCTACTATAATTCCCATTAAGGTACATGAACCATATATCTATACTACTATAATTCCCATTAAGGTACATGAACCACATACCCTATACTACTATAATTGCCATTAAGGTACATGAACCATAGACCCTATACTACTATATGTCCCATTTAGGTACATGAACCCTAAAATTTGGGCTATATACCCTTTACTACTTTCGTCCACATTGAAGGATATGAACCATAAACCATTTTAGGGCTCATGTTCGTCCTTAAGGCTCGCAGCAGCGACAACGGCGCCTAGGAGGCCCCCAGTGCCGGCGACCCTGGAGCCAGCGACGCCGGCCCCAGCGACCCCGGCGCCAGGGACCCTGAAGCCAGCGACCCTGGAGCCAGTTACCCTGAAGCCAGTGACCCTGGAGCCAGTGACCCTGGAGCCAGTGACCCTGAAGCCACAACAGCCATAACATTCTGATGTCGGGACCTCCTCTACCACCGCAGTGTTTTGTTTGAATGCAAGCTGTTGACATCGAAGGCAGGCCAGGCTTTTGGTGTTTGAGGCCTTAATCCTTTTAACATATGGGTATAGAACATGAACCTGCAACAGACGCCTAAACCTGAAACCCTCGAAATGTAGGGACTTTCAGAAGATTGATTTTGTTTGGAGGTACTGCCCGAGATCAGAAGTCATGTGCGAAGAATTGGTGCCTGCACCGTGCAGCGAAACTGCAAGCCAAACGGGCTGTCTCCCTTCATGACGGTGCGGGTAAAGTAGCAGTCGCCCCTAGAGCAAGTACTTGAGGGTTTAGGGTTTAGGGTTCATCCTACAAGGCCTAAAGCCTTCCAGCAACATCTAAAGGCCTAGATTTCAGGGTTTAGGGTTTGTTTCGGGTGTTGTTGGGCCTTTCCAACACTTTTGGACAACAAGTGAGTTGGCACTAGGGATGTTCCCCCTTGTAGTAACAGTCCTCAATAGGGATTAGAACAGGAGCCCTATTACCCTAAACCCTAAGGACTGATAGTTTCTGGGGGAACATCTCAAGTTGGCACAAAATAACAGCCGAACCTCACCAACAGCCCAACGTCGAGCCTGACTCATCATCGTAGGGCAACACCCTAAATCCTAAACCCTTGAACCTTTTTAGGGCTTTTGAGTGTTTAAGGGTCTGAGTGTTTCAGGGTTTTAGTCTTAAACCCTTAAACACTTAAACCCTTAAATTCCACCCTGAAACCCTTAAACCCTTAAACCCTAGGGTGACAGCCCTGATAATGCACAGCTCGTGCCACTCGCGCCTGCGAGCGCCCACCTGTTGGCTGTCCAGCGCGGCAGGAGCAAGCCAAAGGAAAGGGCCCAGGAATGTTCAGGGCTTCAGGGCTTTAGGCCTAAACCCTAAACCCTAAACCCTCAACCCTACACCCTAAACCCTAAACCCTAAACCTTAAACCTTAAACCCTAAACCCTAAACCCTAAACCCTAAGCCCTAAGCCCTAAGTCCTAAGCCCTAAGCCCTAAGCCCTAAGCCCTAAGCCCTAAACCCTAAACCCTAAACCCTAAACCTAAACAGGCCCTAAACCCTATACAGAGCTTTAGGATTTTTTGGGGGTTTCTGGCTTCTGGGCTTTGGAGGTCTTTAGGGTTTCGGGGTGTAGGACTTGACAGACACCCTAAAACCCCACAAAATCCCAAAACACCAGAAAACCCAGAACAGTAAACCGCGAAGCCTGCAACCCCAAAATCCGCATGACTCATGCCGCAAAGGCGACTAGTCACCCCCACCCCTCTTTTTCTTGAGGACGGGGGGTTCAAAGGTTTGGGTCAGGAATCGGCGTATACCTAAGTGCGGAGTCAGCGTTCTTGGCAGCTGGGGTACGACAAGTCCTCTCGCAACCCACTGGTCAACCTTCTTGCCGGTAAACGGCTGGGCTTGATTATGTCAAAGCCCTAAACTCCTGCTAAGCCCTAAAACCCCATATGCCTATAACACCTAAACCCTCAAGACCTGAAATCCCTCAGGCCGAAACACCCTCAAAGGCACACAAGGGCTTGAGGCCATCGTTCCGATGCCTCTGAAGCCCAAACCCCGCGTTTATCCAGAGCCCTCATGCCCGAATGCCCAAGACCCGAAACTCCAAACCCCAAGACTCGAAACTCAAAAAACCTTAAGCCTTCGTCCCTAAACCCCGCCAAACCCTAAGCCCAAACACGGAAACCCCAACCCTAAACGCCAAACCCTAAACCCTAAACCCTGAACCCTGAACCCTGAACCCTAAACCCTAAACCCTCTCCTTATCACCCCTCCCAGGGCTGCGCTCTACTGGTGTCCTTGCACTCGGCTGCCACGGGCCCGGGCACCTTTCGTAGGATTTAGGGTTTAGGGTTTAGGGTTTAGGGTTTAGGGTTTAGGGTTCAGGGTTCAGGGTTCAGGGTTCAGGGTTTAGGTTCAGTGTTTGGATTTAGGGTTTAGGGCTTCGGGTTAGGGTTCTGGTTTAGGCTTCAGTGTGTTGGTAGCCCAGTGGTGCTTCTTTGCCCTTTTGGCCTCGAGGTTCCCCCCAGAACAGTAACCAACGCTCCCGCGGCACAGGGTTTCTCCTCCCTGCGCCCAATTCTCCGTCAGCAAAGGCATGACCCACATGCCATGAGAGCCTTGATCCTTGAGTGTCACAGTAACCAACCCCCAACAAGGCGTACCTATCATAGTAAGTTATTGGGGCCAGGGGCTTCAGAACCTTATGCCCGAAATCCCAAACCCCAAAACCCTAAACCCTCTAAACGGGGTTTAGGGTTCAGGGTTTAGGACATGACCGTTTCATGGACTGAGGATTTAGGTTGAGGGTTTCAGGTCTTGAGAATGTTTGAGTTCCGGGCCCTGAGCCCCTAAGCCCTAAACCCGAAACCCTAAACCCTAAACCCTGAACCCTAAACCCCCACCTCGACTCCAACAGCATCTGAACACAACATCCAACACACAAGTGAGGGTTAAGGGATTAGGGATCCTGTATTCCCTGAACCGGACATGAAGAACAAGTCATGCCTAAACCCTTTAGGCGCGTAATGCCCTCAGAAACCCGATATACGCCTGTTGAAGCCCTACCTGCGACCCTATTTAAGTTATGTCGACTAAATAAGGGGGTACTTGCTACTAATCTGTAGGCAAATAGGGTCCCAGGTAACCCCAAAACCCTTCAGCCTTGTCCCAAAACCCTTCAGCCTTGTCCCAAAACCCAAAACCCTAAACCCTAAACCCTAAACCCTGAACCCTAAACCCTAAACCCTAAACCCTAAACCCTAAACCCTAAACCCTAAACCCTAAACATTTCCTGAGGCCGCATGGCTTGGCACTCGGCTGCCCTTGTCACGAAGGGCCGTGGGCTGCGCCGGCCAGGTCTGGGCCTGCTGGCAAAGTTAGGGGTACCTACCAGGCTTTAGGGTTTAGGGTTTCGGGCTTAGATGGGTTTAGGGTTTAGGGTTTAGGGTTTAGGGAGAAGGTTGGAGGGTTTTGGGGCTACCTGAGACCCTACTTGCGTAGCAAGTACCCCCTATTTAGTAGGGAATCACCCTTAAATTAAAACTGTTGGTAAGTAGGGTCTCAGGTAGGGTTTTGGGGTGTAGGGTGTAGGGATTAGGGCGTAGGATACAGGGTTCAGGAAACCCAACATTAGGGTTTTGAGGGTTTGGGATTTATGGGTTGCAGTTTTAGGTTGTGGTTTGGGTCAGGAGCACTGGGGGGCAGAACAGGGTTTAGGGTTTAGAGTGTAGGGATTAGGGTTAGGGTTTAGGGATAGGGTTCAGATGGGCTGTGTAAAGATGTACTTGTGAAGTTGTTGTTGGGTAGTAGAGAATCGAGGTGTACATGGAATGTGGAGGCCCATTGTTAACTTAGGGGTACTTGGATTTTTGATTTTTTGGGTACTCTTATTCCTAAGCAACAGCAAACATTCTAATTTTTGCTGGGGTTCCAAGTTCAGTATTGCGTTAAGTTTGGGTTCCACAGGCCCCCAAGCATTGCCGACGGAACTTTGAATCTGTGAGAGCTCAGAGGGCAGAATGAATAGGGTTTAGGGTTTAGGGTTTAGGGTTTAGGGTTTAAGGTTTAGGGTTTAGGGTTTAGAGAATAGGGTTTAGGGTTCAGGGTTTAAGGTTTAGAGTTGAATGCTCGGAAATCTGCAGGTCTGGTTTTGGAGCTAGGGCTCGCGAATTGGGAGGGTTTGGGTGTAGCCATTTTCCCGTGCTGAGTCGGGATCTCAGGTTCCGAGTTTGAGGGTGGCCGTGGGGCAGTAGCCCCTTATAAAGAACTTTATAGGGTTGTTCGATGTTGTCAGGGTTTAGGGTTTCAGGGTTCCGGGCTTGGGGTTAAAGGTACATATGAGGCTTTACTGTAAGTTTAGGGCTGCTGCTCTTAACAACAAAGATCCAGGAAACGCCCGCAGACCTTGGCTTGCTCCTCTCTGCACACACTCTCAGCTTCTTGGAGCTGGGGTATTAGGGGTACCCCCCCCCCCCTTTTTGGAGATACGTTCAAACCTACAGTCTAAACTTAACCCTCATGCCGAATTTTACACTCATAAACCTGTCTAGATCCCCAAGCCCTCAACGCCAATGCCAGACCCTATATATAAGTCTCAAACTTCGGCCCCCCTAAGCCCTAAACCCTAAACCCTAAACCCTAAACCCTAAACCCTATACCCTAGACCCTAAACCCTAAACCCTTTCCCCCCTCCCCCCCAACTATCCCGGAGAGCTTTTTGCAGGGCAGTGCCGATGCCCAAAGCGACACATTGGCCGGCGACTCTTGGCAGGATTTAGGGTTTAGGGTTCAGGGTTCAGGGTTCAGGGTTTAGGGTTAACCCCAGATGGTAAAATGAAGGTTCCATTTTTTGGTGGGGTTTCGGGTTTTATATGGGGCTTAGGACTTAAAGGATTTGGGGGGGCAATATAGGGAGTTTAGAGCTTCACATTTTTGGGGTTCAAGAGTGTAGGTCTTTATGCGGTCTAGGGTCCGTGAGTTGAGGAGTTGGGGTCTTGACCCTAAACCCTAACCCCCAAACCCTAGGAGTTTAGGGGGATGGCGGGGGGTTGCAATTCACCCAAGGCTATCGCGCCCTATAGACACTCTAAAACACACGTTTAAACCCCGCGCTCCAAATCCTCGTTCAGGATTTCAGGGTTTCAGGGCTTAGGGCACGGAACACGCTAGCCGGGGCTAAATGTTTACGACTGGTGCGGCGTCCTCTTGGCTGATTTTGTACCTGAGATGCGGGCGCAAGCAAAGCAAATGCCAAGCACATGGCTTGTGTTTGGTGTCCCACGTATAAGGTTCAAATCACCACGAACTGCTCAGAAGGGCCCGTGGAGGTAGTGTGCACTCATGAACATGATTTAGTCCATTGCGGGGTTCGGCCATGTCGAAATTGGCTAGGCATGGCCGGAATGGCATGGATCTGAGGGTTTAGGGTTTAGGGTTCTGGGTTTAGGGTTTAGTGTCCCTTACCCGGTCATTTACCCTTTTTGAAGGGTTCCACAGTATGGCCTAGCGTACAGAAGGGGTATATAAGGGGTGTTCCATTTACGGGCCCTCATTAAGGGGCCATGGAACTACCCTAAGATATGGGAGGACGCCATAGGCCATTCTTTTGCGCCCCTGGGGTTCTGACCCTAAGCCTCAGGCTCTGATTGTGCACCGTCCACGCGAAAAGCCTCGAGCTTCATGTGGGGTTGTAGGGTTTGTTTATAGGGCTTCTGGGGTTTCCTGGGGGGCTTATCATAGGGCTGCTTGCAGGGCTTGGAGGTTTATTGGTTTTTAGTGTCTATAGCACGTGAATGTGGGTTTCGGTTCCATCCTTCCCTCTGCGGAAACCTCCAAAACCCTGTATACCCTAAAGCCTAAATCCGAAAACCCGGACCTTATAAACCCTTCTATTGCCCTCAACCTCAAAGTCTATGTCTATACAGCCTGTACACCCTGAACCACACCCTATACGCCCTAAACATTAAACCCTCAACCCTATAAGCCCTACGCCCTAACCCTACAAGCCCTGTCCCGTTAACCCTGTACCCGGAATCCTAAACCCCAAACCCTATAAACCCTACATACCCTCAATCCTCTTCCCTGTACACCCCAAACCCTAAACCCCAAAACCTACAAACCCGGAACCCTAAACCCGAAGTCCTAAACCCTAAACCCTAAACCCGAAGCCCTAAGCCCTACAACCCCGAAGCCCTCCTCCCAAAGGATGTTGCCGCACTTCTCGGCGGCCTGGGCGCTGGATCGGAAGCTGTAGACCAGGCCATTAGGGTTTGCTTCTAGTGTGCTTTGTATATATATCTATATATTTATTTATTTATTTATTTATATATGTATATATATATATGTATATATATATATATGTATATATATATATATATACGTATACTTTTAGGTTTAGGGTTGGGGTTTAGGCTTTAGGGTTTTGGGGGTTTGTAAATAGGGTTTGAATGTGCATGTACACATATATAGATTTTTTGGAAGGGTTTTATGATAGGCTTCAGGCTTTATGGTAGGGACTGTACGGTAGGGTGTAGTGTTAGGGGTTCTAGCCTGGACATGCCAGAACATGAGCCCTTGAGTTTTTAGGTTTTTTTTTGGTTTTGGGATTCGGGGATTATAGGCAAATTAAATCAAATTAGAGGGTTTAGGGTTTAAGAGCTTGGGGATTAGGGTATATATGGCGTAGGGTTTAAGAATGTCGTAGGGTTTAAGAATTCGAAGTGCCTCTGGGGTCTTGGATCCAGGGCGCTGACTTCCAAGAGCACCCTGTCTCAAGGGACTAGGGGGTGTAGGGTTTAGGGTTTAGGGTTTAGGGTTTAGGGTTTAGGGTTTAGGGTTTAGGGCTATCTGGGACTCTGTTTACCTACGGCTACTTAGGTATGTAGGGACTGTATGAGGGAGAAAATAGGGGCTTTAGAAGGGGAATAAGATTAAGGGTCCCTTCTAGGGCCCTTTCACTGACAGTGCTTAGTAGGGATTCTAGTACCCCCCCCCCCCCCCCCCCCCCCAAACCCTAAACCCTAAACCCTAAGCCCTAAACCCTAAACCCTAAACCCTAACTATTCAAATCCCTTTTACCATTAAGGCTTGCCTGTCCAAGGCACAGCACTGGTGCCAGGAGCAGGGTGCCGCCAGCTTCGCGGAGCTCATGGAGCCCCTTGGAACCAAAAGAATTGAAGACTCGTTCCCCTAAGGGTTTAGGGTTTAGGGTTTAGGGTTTAGAGTTTAGGGTTTAGGGTTTAGGGTTTAGGGTTTAGGGTTACCCCTAAAGGTTCCCCTTAATGCACTCCTAATGTGGCCCATAGATTTTCCTATAGGGATCTGTTGAAAAGGGTCACCCAAAACCGAGGGTACAACCTCAAGGGTCCAAGGTAAAAGCCCTAGATGGAACAGAAGCTTCAGCAGCCTAGACCCAGGGTTTACAGGCCGTAGGGGTTCACGCACACACGCGCACACAAACTATGAGAGTTATATACATATATCTATACATATATGTATAGCACTATGTACCTAGATGTAAGTTTTAGGTTTTAACTCCAAACATACAGTCCTGAACCTATATTTGCAACGCGCGCAACGACTTTGTGCCCCAGCCTGGATCCAAATGAAGAGTCCCAAGCTCGCAGGCTAACTGAACTGCTTAAGGTTTAGGGTTTAGGGGTTTAGGGGTTTAGGGGTTTAGGGGTTTAGGGGTTTAGGGGTTTAGGGGTTTAGGGGTTTAGGTGTTTAGGGGTTTAGGGGGTTTAGGGGGTTTAGGGGTTTAGGGGTTTAAGGGGTTTAAGGGGGTTAAGGGTTTCGGGTTAGGGTAGCTGACCTGCTTGGAGACAGAAGCTCAAGGTTTGCAGGCTTGGCCGCAGACTTGTTGGGTTTAGTGGCCGCGTACCCGAACCCTGAAACCCCAGAACCCTGAATTTGACCAAAGAGCTCTAAGCCCTTAACCTAGCCTGAAGCCCGGGCCAAAAGGCCCTCAAGGAATGCTACGACCTGACGACCTTTAAACCCTTTAGGGCGCACCGGTTTAGATCATCTAAGCTCCTATAACCCCCGATCCCTCTTAACCCCATAAAAACCTCAACCCTAAACCATAAGCCTCAAGCCCGATAAGCCCGATAAGCCCGATAAGCCCGTAAACCCTAAACCCTAAACCCTAAACCCTAAACCCTAAACCCTAAACCCTAAACCCTAAACCCTAAACCCTAAACCCTAAACCCTAAACCCTAAAGCCAAGCAGGGCCCCTGAACTGATGCACCGATCCTTTCCGATGGCATCTTCGAAGCCCCTGCAGCCCAGGAACGCCGAGTCCTTGATAGAGGCTCTGGAGCTTTGGGGGGGGAGGTTAGGGTTTAGGGTTTCGGGTGTTTCGGGGTTTTCGGGTGTTTAGGGGGTTTAGGGGGTTTAGGGGGTTTAGAGGCTTTAGGGGGTTTAGGGGGTTTAGGGGGTTTCGGGGGTTTAGGGGGTTTAGGGGGTTTAGGGGGTTTAGGGGGTTTAGGGGGTTTAGGGGTTGGTTTCGGGGGTTTAGGGGGTCTAGGGGGTTTGGGGGTTTGGAGGTTTGGAGGTTTAGGGTTTAAGCAGGGAAGCCGCCAAGCCCTGCCCCCGAACTTTGGACATCGTTGAGTCTTCGATCGCCTTCTTGGTGACCGAATGAAGGGTTTAGGGTTTAGGGTTTAGGGTTTAGGGTTTAGGGTTCAGGGTTTAGGGTTTAGGGACAGAATACCTTAATAGGGTTTAGGGTTTAGGAGTCAGGCGAGGCTGGGCCTCGAAGAATGCCAGGGACCTAAATTTCCTCGCAGCCTTTCTTGGACACGCTGCAGCTTCTTAAAGGATAAGGAGTGACCACATGTGTGGGTAGGGTTTAGGGTTTAGGGTTTAGGGTTTAGGGTTTAGGGTTTAGGGTTTAGAGTTTAGGGTTTAGGGTTTAGGGTTTAGGGTTTAGGGTTTAGGGTTAGGGTTTAGGGTTTAGGGTTTAGGGTTTAGGGTTTAGGGTTTAGGGTTTAGGGTTTAGGGTTTAGGGTTTAGGGTTTCCGAATCAAGGGTACCTTGTTGGGATCCTCTTTAGAAGGGAATCCTACTATTTGGGGATCTAGATTAGGGTCCCCAATTCTCGTAAACCCCCACGTGTGAAAGACACGCGCCCTTGTAAGGGCTTGCCAAGGAAGAACATGTTCACAAGAAGTGTAGTCTTCCATGCAGCTAAATCATGAGAGAGCACCCCTAAAAAGTGCCGGCGAGCCACGCCATGTCAGCAGCTGCCCTCTTGGCCAATTGCGCTTAGGGTTTAGGGTTTAGGGTTTAGGGTTCAGGGTTCAGGGTTTAGGGTTTATATGCGCTGGCGGGATGCTGCGCGTAACGAAGCTGTCAGGGGAGGAGGTGGCGAGCATCGCCGTCGGGGAGGTGAGCGACGTGAGGTCCTTGAATCGGCGCTTGGCCCAGCTGCCAGGCTTGCCCCCGCGTTTTCGGCAGAGGCTCCTTTCTGACGGCCGCGGGCTTGAGGATGATGTCATGCTGGACTCCCCCATGGACCTGCAACTGGTGCTACTGCCCTTCGCCGATGTCTCCCAAGCCCAGGCGTTTGAACTCATAAGGGCCGCTTGGGATGGTGCCGTAGCAAAGGCGGGTGTTGCATTGAAAAGGGACGATTCCCCCCTGACAAAGGTAGGAGAAAAGACCGATGTATACATATATACATGTATACATACATACATATTATATATATATATACATGTGTTATATTCATTTATTTATGGACTCGACACATGAACCGATATTTCGTTGCAACGCCTGGACATGCTGTGACCCTGACCCTGAGCAAAAGCCAGCACGGGACGCCTGCGTTTGAAATCATCACAGCTCGGTGAGCAGGTCTTCAAGCTAGTTTCTTAGTTCCGCGATAGTAAAAGGCTTACCCTAAACTTACTGCTATAACGAACCCTAAACCGACAGCGCGATTGGGACCCGGGACCCCCCAGGGCTTAACCCCTACGCAAACCCTGAAACCCACATTTTAACAGTTAGATCCTGCCGGTGCTGAACCGGCATGCTTCGTGACATTTGCCAGGTCGCAATAAACCTATGCTATAGCTAGTTTCTTTAGTCGATAGGTCCGCATCAGTAAAAAATGTTATTTGCAACATGTACCCCCCCCCCCCCCCAACAACAATCATGTAAATGTTCACAGGGAGGGACTTGCAGTTGTAAGACCATGAATGAAACAAATTCCATGCCTGCGAACTGCCTGATGTCTCTGGACCCTCTGGGCTCTAAAGTGGGGCGTATCCACCCCACCCCCCACCCCACCCCCCCCCCCCCCCCCCCCCCCCCCAGGAAGATCCTATCATTCCTCAAGTCTCCTGTCCCTTCAGGTCGAGACTATGCTGCAGCTCCCCCGAGACCCGAACTTGGTCCACGAAGAATCTGGCTGTACAGCTCTGGTGCGGGCGTGCGAGGAAGGACACGTTGAAGTTGTCGCTCTGCTGCTGGAAGCAGGGGCTGACGCGGACCTGGCAGAAGACGAAGTCATGGGCTATACAGCTTTGACTCAGGCATCTGAGCGTGGCCACCTCGACGTCATACGCCTGCTGCTAGAGGCGGGTCCCAACATGGACTTGGCCAACAGCGTCGGGGCCACAGCTCTCACGCTTGCAGCTCGCCATGGACATGCTGAAATTGCGCGCTTGCTCTTAGAGGCCGGGGCCAGCAAGGACTTGGCAGACGAAGATGGTCACACAGCTCTGATGGGGGCATCTCGAAACGGACATGTCGAGGTTGCATGCGTATTGCTGGAGGCCGGCGTCAACAAGGACTTGGCCAATGAAAGAGGACATACCGCTCTCATGCTGGCGCAGCTCTGCGATTGCGCATAGAGGCCAGCACCAACAGATTCTTGGAGGACGTCGAGGGTGATATCGCTATGAGGTTGGGTTTGCCGGAAGCTGGTGTCCATGGCTGCGCTGAGATTGTGAGTTTGCTGTCGGAAGCTGAAGATGGCACGAGAGCGAGCGGCGGCAAGCGCCGGAGGCTCTCCTAGCACAGTTCGATCACGCCGGGGTGGGCCCTTGGCAGCGCCATCAAGTCACAGAAGAGGGGGTTACGTGCCACTAATCTGTAGGGGGCCCTAAACCCTAAACCCTAAACCCTAAACCCTAAACCCTAAACCCTAAACCCTAAACCCTAGACCCTAGACCCTAGACCCTAGACCCTAGACCCTAGACCCTAGACCCTAAACCCTAAACCCTAAACCCTAAACTTACTACTAATCTGTAGGTAAGTAGGGTCCCAGGTTGAGCTTAAATGAGCACGAGCTGTCCAACCTCCGCTGCACTGGACCCCCGGATGCCTAGAATCCTCAAATCCCGCAACTTAAAGGCCACTCTTCCTAACTAGCTCTTAGGGTGTATGTTGTTTTTGGGTTTAGGGTTTGGGGTTTAGGGTTTACTCATAAATGAATTACTCCTATCCCCTTATCAGTTTCTGGATATAAACCCCATGATATTCATCCCATATACCTTGGGGACGACATGAACCCTAAAAGGGTCTATGGTTCATAACCTTAAACGGAATTATAGCAGTACACTGGGTCTTTGACCATATACCCTAGTAGGAATTATCGTAGTACAGGGTTCATATACCTTAATAGGAATTGTAGTACAATTTTAGGGTTAATTTGGTCCCACGCCCTAAACCCTAAACCCTAAACCCTAAACCCTGAACCCTAAACCCTAAACCCTAAACCCTAAACCCTAAACCCTAAACCCTGAACCCTGAACCCTAAACCCTAAACCCTAAACCTTACGGCCCCCCAACGAAGGCCGCCGGCCTGTCCCCTGCGCCGGCCGCATCGCTGCGCCGGGCGCTCTGCGCCAAAGCCAGCGCAGAGGGCGCGCTACTGCCGCAGGCGGCAGAGGGTGGGGTGAAGGGTTTAGGGTTCAGCCTCCAGGGCTTAGTAGGGTTTAGGGTTTAGGGTTTAGGGTTTAGGGCTTAGGGTTGAGGGTTGAGGGTTGAGGGTTTATAGGGTTGGGGGGGAGGGGAGGGGGGATGCAGGGTTTTTAGCGTTTGCAGGACCCAGGTTTTTAGGAGTTCGGAGTTGAAGGGCTGTCGGTAGTTTAGGGTTTAGGGTTTAGGGTTTAGGGTTTAGGGTTTATAGGGTTTAGGGTTTAGGGTCTAGGGTTTAGGGCTTAACCCTAAACCCTAAACCCGGATAGCTTGGGTTCCATTAGGTTTTACTTTGGCAGGCTCCATAAGGAGGCTTGAAGCCTCAGGGCTTCGGTTGCTGTGATCAAGCCACATCGAACCTCTGAAACTTTAAAAAGCAGTGTAGCAGAACACCCCCCCCCTAAGACCCTAAGCCCTAAACCCTAAAACCCTAAACCCTAAACCCTAAACCCTAAACCCCCCAACAGCACTTGACAAGCCCCGAAGCCTGAGTTGAAGCCCATTTACTTGGAATCTAAGGCGCGCCGCCCTGTAACCCCGAAAAGCCTGGAACTCTGCCAATTCCACCCTCCCCCCCTTTCATTCCAAACATTATTTAGGGTTTAGGGTTTGGGGTTCAGGGTTTAGGGTTTAGGTTTTAGGGTTTAGGTTTTTTTCCGCAGCAAGCTCTGAATGAGTATTTTGCGGAGGTTTCGAGGCTGTGCCCCTCACTTTTTGGCCTACAGTGATCCATAAGACACGAGCTTCGCATGACTGTTCGCGTGAGCTTAGATCTGTCCCGGAAACTCTCAACATGGTACCACAGTGGGCTCAATTCAAGGGGTGTAGTACCACGTACCTCCTCCATGTTGGGGGGACCAGCTGAACCCTAAACGGGTGTGTGGTTAAGAGATTGGTGTAGTACAGGGCAGATGATCCCGATTTTGGGGTTCATTTGGGTTATAAGGGCTTGAGGGGGCGCCGGAATCTGATGCAACTAAGCCCTATAAAGTGTACCCCCCCCCCCCCGCCCTAAACCCTAACCCTAAACCCTAACCCTAAGCCTTTTTGAGGGGACCATGGTGCCAACTGTCGGGTTTTGGGTCGGGGGTGTACGGGCTTTCATGGGTCAAGGAGCTTCGTCTTGGCCAGGATTCCCATAGGCGTCCATGCACGTCATTCTTTTATATACTTGGGACCCCTAAAACCCTAAAACCTAATTGCCCTAAACCCTAAACCCTATACGGGAAGTACTTCAAGGCCCAAAGATTCCCTATTTAGGTACATGGACCCTTATCGGGTTCACTTGGATGACGACCCCGACATGGGTGGAAGGTTGAGGGCGCGTTGCTAAAGGGGTCGAGGGTTTAGGGTTTGGGGTTTAGGGTTTAGGGGCTAGGGTTTAGGGTTTAGGGTTTGGTGTTTAGGGTTTAGGGGCTAGGGTTTAGGGTTTAGGGTTTGGGGTTTAGGGTTTAGGGGCTAGGGTTTAGGGTTTACGGTTTAGGGTTTAGGGTTTAGGGGCTAGGGTTTAGGGCTTACGGCTACAAGTGAGAGCTTGGCCAGGGCAGGCGTAGTATGTAAGGATGTGAAGAGTGCGTAGGGTGCAGACGCTAGCAAGGCCCAGTCAAGGATTCCACTGCTTGGGGCAGGCATCCGAGTTCTGGATGTTGGGTAGGTCTTGGGATGCTCCCCCTTGTACTGAGAGTCCTGAATAGGGATTAGAGTTCCCCCTACTAGAAGCCCTATTTAAGGACTGTTAGTATAAGGGGGAACATCCCAAGGTCGGTCCATGATCGGGACCATACCTGTCTTCATCCCATTTTGTTGTCGTCGTGTGCTTCAAGGCCTTCAATCAGTATTCTTAGGCGTAAGCATACCCTAATGACAGCTTCAAGCACATCCCACACCTTAAGCCTGTTCACTCTAGCAGAAAAAGCAAAAACAACAAACGAAAAACCGTACAATACACAGTATTCCCCATAAATCCTGCAAGCCCCATAAGCCCTACATGCCCCATCTGCCCTATGCTGCCCTAAAAGCTCTATCAACCCAATAAATCATTAAAGCTCAGAAACTGTGCAAACCGCAAACCCTTACCTCAGGAACCGTAAAACCTACAAACCCTTCAAACCCTATAAACCCTACAAACCCCGCAAACCCACAAACCCTGTAAACCCTGTAAACCCTATAAACCCTATAAACTCTGTAAACCCTGCAAGCCCTGTAAACGCTACAAACCCTGCAAACCCATAAACCTTCTACCCTGTAAACCCTATAAACCTTACAAACCCTGTAAACCTTATACCCTGTAAACCCTATAAACCTTTTAGAAAACCCCCAAAGGCTGGGACCCCCCTAAACCCTAAACCCTAAACCCCAAACCCTAAACCCTAAACCCAAAACCCTCAACCAGGTGGCCTTTCTGCACTCCCCGGTTTTGAAGCCAGCGGTCGGGGGCCTTCGGGCCTGGGGGGTTCGGGTTTAGGGTTTAGGGTTTAGGGTTTAGGGTTTCGGGTTTAACCTAGAGGGGTTTAGGGCGTTTTCGGGATTAGGGTTTTGGGGGTTTAGGATTTTATGGGCTTGAGGGCTTAAGGCTTAGGCTTTAGGTTTTAGGTTGTGAGTTGTTGCGGGCTATAGGGCTTCCTTCTCCTCCCGTTCTACTTGGAGGTTCATGGTACTTCTCAACCTTAGGGTTAAGGGTTTTGGGTTTGGGGTGTAGGGTTATAGCTGTACTTATAACTGTACTTCTAAGCCCCTTAAGTGCTCTAAGATGGTGATAAGGACGGTTAGAAGTACAGTCTAAACCCTAAACCCTAAACCCTAAACCCTAAGGTTAATAAGTACAGTTAGAAGCACAGCTATATTTTGGTGAATAAGTGCCATGAACCTCCAAGTACTTAGTGGGCATCCTCGGGTTTGGGGTTTAGGGTTTTGGGTTTGAAGGGTTTGAAGGGTTTGAAGGGTTTAGGGTTTAGGGTTTAGAGTTTAGGGTTTAGGGTTCAGGGTTCAGGGTTCAGGGTTTGGGGTTCAGGGTTTAGAGTTCAGGGTTCAGGGTTTGTGGTTTGGGGTTTGGGGTTTAGCCAGCTTCCAGCTCCAAGGTGCAGAGGCTCTCAGAGCTCCTCCTGGAAGAAGGCCAGGAGAGGGGCTGTTGAGTTTAGGGTTTAGGGTTTAGGGTTCAGGGTTTAGGGTTCAGGGTTCAGGGTTCAGGGTTCAGGGTTCAGGGTGCTTTTAGGAGTTAGGCTCTAGGCCTTACAGTTTCGGGTTCTTGACCTTCTTTCGGGCTTACGGCTTTGACTTTTTTTGGGCGTGGGCGCAGGGATTATAGGTTTTGTTGAATTAAGTCAGCCCTGTTCCCTTTCTTGTTTTTTGGCTACAACACTTAACACAATGCAAATATCATTTTTTTTTGGAGGGGGGGGGCTTTGAAAGTTCCTTAGGCGAATCCCGGCTCTCATTGCACATACCAAGAGGTGTTTACCGTGTCCCAGTTTTTGGGGTACTTGACTTCCTAAACACCCCAGAGAACTGGGCCTTGAGGTTGGGGAACACCCAACCCTCGAACCACTTTAGTGTGTAGGGTTTAGGGTGCAGGGTTTAGGGTCAGGTTTAGGGTTTAGGGCTTAGGGCTTAGGGCTCAGGGCTCAGGGCTCAGGGCTCAGGGCTTAGGGCTTAGGGCTTAGGGCTTAGGGCTTAGGGTTGCGCCAAAGTGCTCAGATGTTTCTGAAGACATGAAACGCAAAATTGGGGATCACATGGTGTGCTAATGTTCAGCTTTGAGGTGTACTTGATCCCCAGGTGTGCTCACCCGGGGTGCTATAGGTGTACAGCTGCCGATGCGTTTTGGTTGGGTTTGGCCGTGTGTTTGGGTTTACCTGGGACCCTTTACCTACAGGGTCCTAGTAAGTACCCCCCCCCATTGAGTAGGCATAACCCTTAAAGCTGTAGGTATATAGGGTCCCAGGTGGGGTTTAGGGTTTGGGGCTTGGGTTTAGGGATATCTTTGTGGTACTTTGCTGTAACTTTAGATCTTTAGCCTTTTTGGGCTTGTTGGGTTTCTGAACAAGGCAGCTAAACATTTAATTTATAGCTACCCTTCTGAGTGTAGCCAAGATATGATTTGGCTTTCGGTCGGAGCTCTGCCAGGTGGCCCTGAGAAGCTCGATAAACTGATAGATCTCGCGCTGGAGCAGCTGGACGTGGGACGATTAGCTGCTCGGCCATTTGCCACACGCCACACCCCATACATCTCAAACACAGACACGCATCATATGATACATGCATATGGGGGGGTTTCGAAAATAGGGGTACCCTTCTTGGGGGGGGGGGGGGGGGGGGGGGGGGGGGGGGGGGGGGTGTAATTTAAGAGGGCTACCCTATTTTGGAAATACCCATATCTATATCTGTATATATATATATATACTTTGTATACTATACAACTAAGCTGGAGCGGGGCACCTGAGCCATGTCAGTCCACAGATCCACAATCTGATGTCGTTTAGCGATTTAGCGCAGCTCCGGCAGGGTCTTGGGGAGCGAACAACCCCCCGTTAGGGGTTTAGGGTTTAGGGTTTATATTTTAGGGTTTAGGCGTCAGGGACCCTAAGCCATAAGCAGACCCCTAAACCTTTTCGGGCTCGGTTTTTCCCAATGGGCTCGACCTGCAGAGCATTGGCTCAGAGTTGCAAGCCGGGGTTCGGGTCTCTTCGGGTTTAGGGTTTAGGGTTTAGGGTTTGGGGTTTAGGGTTTGGGGTTTAGGGTTTAGGGTTTAGGGGTAGATGCTGCTCTCAGTCTGCCTGCGTGCACGCCCTGCGGCGCGTGAGTGGAGTCACCGCCACTTCGTGTACTCCAAGGTAGCTTTGCGACAACATGCAGCACCACGGCGTCAATGCATCTCGGTAGGCCACTGGGACCTTGTGTATTTTCGCTGATTCGGATTAAGAGGATCCCGAAACACCCTAAACCCTAAACCCCAAAACCCTAAACCCTAAACCCTAAACTGGGCCAGCCTAGGTATCAATCGGGCATTTAACACCAGCTCATTCGCAGCACGAGATCTCCTCAGGAGGCTGGCGGGGTGCCGTCCCTCCCTACCTTGGGCCACAGGATCCTTGCGTTGAATTATGAACCCTAAAAGGGTTCGATTCCCGGTAGATGGGAGTTTGGTTGTGGTACCAGGGTGGCTTTACATAGGGTTAGGGTTTAGGGTTGGGGTTTAGGGTTTAGGGTTGAGGGTTTAGGGCTTCATATGACCTCAATCGGAATTATAGTAGTATAGCGTATGTGACCCCCAGTTTTTGAATTCATTTGGTCCCCAAGGATTGGGCGGCAAACGGACTGCTACAGTAGTGCCGCTTGGCTGGTCGCAGATCCGGGCAAGGCCCGTGGCATACCTGACAATTCCCTTAGTTGCGGCCTTTGTTGGCTGGTTCACAAACTGGGTCAGCGTGAAGATGCTCTTCTACCCCATAGAATACGCCGGCGTGGACCTCTACCGGCAGAAGCATGTTCCTTATGGTCTTATTGGCTGGCAGGGCGTCGTGCCCACGAAAGCCGACGTGATCCTTGGGGACCAAATGAACCCTAAAATTGGGGTCATATACCCTATACTACTATAATCCCTATTAAGGCATATGAACCATAAACCCCTTTAGGGTTCATTTCGTCCCCAAGGATGGCGGCGCGCCTCACGGACATTGTCACAGCCAAGCTCTTGAGCCTCCCTGAGGCCTTTTCGCGCCTAGACGCGCCACACTTTGCCGCCCTCATCCTGCCAAGCACCTTGGGGGCGGAACGGGCCATAAAAGGGTTTATGGTTCATAAACCTTCACAGGAATTACAGTCAATTACAGTAGTAGCCCTAAACCCTAAACCCTAAACCCGAAACCCTAAACTAGGGTATATGACGCCCATTTCAGGGTTCATGTGGTCCCCCCCAAGGCATTGAGGAGTCCATCCGTCAGGAGGCGCCCAACGGTGCGGCGTGGGCTCTGTTGCTGAAGCCTTTCCTGCACCTTGGAGACCACATGAACCCTAAAGATGGTTTCATATGACCCGATACTAATACTGTAGATCCTAGTAAGGCAGTAGTTTAGGGTTTAGGGTTTGGGGTTTAGGGTTTAATTAGGGTTTAGGGTTTACGGAGAGCTACCTAGACCCTTTTAAGGTTCCTTTTGGCCCTCAAGGCACTGGGCACTCTGTCGGGTGGTGCGCGCACTGCAGAGAGACATCTCAGAGGTTCTCGACCTTGAGGAGGTGGTGACGGATGCATTTCTCCGGGACGTGCGGGCTCCTTGGGAGATCCAGTGAAGGGGTTAGGGTTTTGGGTTAAGGGCTTTGGGCTTTGGGCTTCGGGCATAGGGTTTAGGGAGCCCCATGCGGGCGACCGAGCTGGCCTCCAGGCTGGCTTACCCGCCAGGCAAGCACAGGCCGAGTCAGCAGTTGTCACTATTACACCCAGGTTGCCCGCGCACTTTGCTCCCCTGAGGACGTGGCCCTGGCCCTGGCCTGGCCCCTGGCCCTTGGCCCTGGCCCTGACCTGGCTGGTCTGGCAATGGCCTGGCCTCCTTGCCCACCGTCCGCACAGCGTCCTGTGTTCTCTGGCCCTGCCTCCCTGGCCTTGCCCCTTCGCGCCAACCCAGTTGTCCGCCCTCCTGGCCCCTGGGCCCTGCCTCCCTGGCCTTAGCCCCTTCGCGCCAACCCAAGTTGTTCGCATTGCCTTCGCCCTGTGTTCCGGCCCTGTCTCCCTGGCCACAGCCCCTTTGCGCCAACCCAAGCTGTCCACGCACGTGTGGAGGTCTCAAAAGGGCGTGAGTGCTGACCCATGTGGTGCTTTGTAAACAAAAGAAGGTCTTAACTCCTTGAAAGTTGTAAGTGGGTGGTCTTGGGGCGGGTAGGTCTGCAGACTATTGCGCGCTCCCAAAGCGCGCTCCCAAAGCGCGCTTCCGTTTGGCGCGCCCTAAGCCCTAAACCCTGAACCCGAGCAGGGTTCATAGTTCGTCCCCCCCCCCCCCCCAAAGGTTCTTGTGGAGCTCTTTCAGAGAGTGGGCCGCCGTGAGCTGGACTTCCTGGCGGCTCGGTAGCCTTGCGGTCCCCTTGTCCTTGTTTGTTCAAAGTAACCAACCCCAAAGAGGGGTTTGGGGTGTAGGGTTTATAGGGTTTAGGGTGTAAGGTTTAGGGTTTAGGGGTTAGGGTTTAGGGTTTAGGGTTTTGGGTGTAGGATTTAGGGTTTAGGGTTTAGGGCCCTTATTATAACACGGCTACTGGGCTGCCAAGGTGATCTCAGGCCTCTACTTCGGTTTCCTCCTTGGCATTGGCCAGATGTGGATTCTGGGAAGCCCAGTGGTGCCCGTTTCTTTTTTTGTGGGGGATACAAGGTTTCCTCATAAAGTAGCCACACCCCCCACAAAAGGGTGTAGGGTTTAGGGTTTAGGGGTTAGGGTTTAGGGTTTAGGGTTTGGGGTTGCAAGGTTTCCTGACAAAGAAACCAACCCCGGAAAAGGTGCCCCCTTATGCTACAAGGTTTCCTTATACAGGAACCAAACCCCCCGATAAAGGCTGCCCCCTTAGCATAATATGGCTACCGGGCTACCAAGGATTTGGGCCCATGTGCCAAGGGCCTGGACGCTACCAGTGGCCGGGGCAGTCGTAGGCTACGTGACGAACTGGGTTGCCGTGAACCTTGGGGACAAAAGGAACCCTAAACGGGTTTATGGTTCATATACCCTACTGGTAGTAGGAATTATAGTAGTATAGGGTATATGACCCCAATTTCAGGGCTCATTCCCCAAGGAAGATGATCTTCGAACCCGTGGAGCCCGTGATGGTGGGGCCCTTTCTTCTCCAGGGCATGTTCGAGATGCGGCAGCCGGAGGTCTCGGTGGAATTCGCCGAGTTCATCGCCTCGCGCGTTCTCACGCCCCCGCGTGTCCTGGAAGGCCTCTGCGACGGACAGAGGCAGCGCGAGTTTGCGGCTCTGGTTCGGGCCAACGTCCCCTTCATCGTGCCGGACTCGGTTGTGGCTGCCGCCGTCAGCGGGCTAAGAAACTTGGTCGGCCCTTGGGAGATTGTCATATTTCCCCTGAAGTCGCGTCGGTTTAAAGAGGATCATATATCAGGAACACCTCTTTTCAGAGAGGTATAGTAGGTCCAACCTAGCCCTGAATTCGGTTTAAAGAGGCTCACCCTAAACCCTAAACCCGAAGCCCTAAACCCTAAACCCTAAGCCCTAAACCCTAAACCCTAAACCCTAAACTAGGAAAGCCTCTTTTTCGGAGGAGTTTAGTATCGGCCCAACCGAGGAAAGCTGGCGAAGGAGCCCAAGAGCCATGAGGCCCACGTCTAAACCCTAAACCCCACACCCTAAACCCCTAAACCCTAAACCCTAAACCCTAAACCCTAAACTCCAAACCCTACAGGCCCACGTCTACGCCGCGGAGGCCTTGGGCATCGAGGCCACTTTGTCCCACCGGCTCCAGCTCTTGTCACCAAAAGAGTTCGAAGGCTTGCTACACCCTGTCTCTTGACAGCCTCCTTTTTGGGTCGTTTAGGGTTTAGGGTTTAGGGTTTAGGGTTTAGGGTTTAGGGTTTAGGGTTTAGGGTTTAGGGTAGCTTGGGGACAACATGAATGCCAAAAGGGCTTGTGGTCTCATATTGCCTGAAGAGTAGCTATGGTAGTATGCCCAATGGTGCCCCTTTGCCAGTTTTTTCGGGTTCTAGGTTCCCTTCTAAAGGTAGCCAATCCCCGAAGTTAGGGCACCCTTGCGATGATTCCTGCGCTACTTCAAGACTTCAAGGTTTTCCAAGAGGATGAGATCATTCTCATCCTTGCCGGCGGCGTGCTTGGCGTCGTGGCGGGTTTAGTCCAACTCTTCTTCGGGTGGGGCGGCCCAACTGCCATTCCAGGTGGCATGAGTAGTCTAAGCGGATTGTGACGCCAAAGAAGGCTCACCTGAAAACTGCGCGTGCATGCCTTGGCCTCTGTGAGGGCCTGATCTTGATCTAGCTGGCGGGGTTTGAGCGTCCCTAAGGGTCCATGTACCCATATGGTGCTTTCTCTAAATTATCGTCTTTCTTCCTAAATAAGAGGGCCCTGAGAAGAAGGACCTTGTAGTGTATACTTGGGCCCCAAAGCTACTAAATAGGAACGCCTTCAAGGCCCAAGTATATACTTTTACCCTAAACCTTATATAGGGTTTAGGGTTTAGGGTTTAGAGCAAGGGGGCCTCAAGTCCAATAGTTCAGCAGGGGGCCTCAAGTCCACCTTACCTAGAGGGAGCCTTGTGCCTCAGTGTACACTTGAGGCCTTCCTCTATAGTTGCTGTAGCGCCTAAGTATATAGATACATATACATGTATCTATGTATATATATACATACATACCGTATGGGTCCCTAATTCGATTCCTGGCCCCCTGAACCCTAAACCCTGAACCCTAAACCCTGAACCCTAAACCCTAAACCCTAAACCGCCAGATAAGGACCCTGCACCCTGAGGAGGCCACATGGGGGCCCACAATGGGTTTAGGGTTTAGCGTTTAGGGTTTAGGGTTTAGGGTTTAGGGACCCAAGTGTAGGGCCACAATGGGTTTAGGGTTTATAGTGTTTACAGGGCTTATAGGGCTCATAGGGTTTGTAGGGCTTATAGGGTTATAGTGATTATAGTGATTATAGGGCTTAAAGGTCTTATAGGCTTTTACGCCGGTAGGGTTATAGGGTTTATAGGGTTTATAGGCTTTGTAGGGTTCAGGGTTTAGTGAAAGCCTAGGGGCCCAGAAGCCCTAAACCCAAAGACAAAGCTTCAGGATCCCTGTATTGTCCTTCTAAGCAGTATATATATATATATATATATATATATATATAGGGCTGTTTGTGATTTTCTTTGGGGGGGGGGGGGGGGGCGGGGAGGGGGTTCTTATTAAGAACTAGCAAATAGTAGGTTTCGGCAACCCCCAAACCCCAGAAGCCCTGTAAACCCTATACATGGACGTACCCTCTAAACATTACAACCCCAAGAAGGCCCCGAAGCCCTAAACCCGCAGACAAAGCTTCACTTGGAAATTCATGGGTAGTTTTAAAGTATGGCACTGTACGTATCACCCTATTTAGGATGCTTTAAACCCTACTTATAACTACCCGTGAACCGATAGAATCCCTATCAAGAACTGTCACTAGAAGGGGGAGCATCCCAACCCGAAGCCCTATAAACCCAATAAACCCTATAAACCTTACAACCTCATTGACACCTCGAAGCCCTAAACCCACAGACAAAGCTTCAGCACCTAGGGTTTAGGGTTTAACCGAAACCTTATATACAAAGCCTATAATGCCCAGAAGCCCCAAACCCTAAACCCTAAACCCTAAACCCTAAACGACTAAGCATCAAGAAGCCCTAAACCCTAAACCCACACACGAAGCTTCAGGACTGGCGGCAGATCTCGGATGCGTTGCCCTCGCTCGCCGGCGATGCCCCAGCTGCAGAGGTTCCTAAATCCCGAAGCCCGGCCGAAGCGGATATAGTGAATATCAAGTGTGTGTGTGTACATATATGTATATTATGCATATATATATACACACATATATATATATAAGACATGGCGAAAGATAGCGAATATTAAATATTTCCTGGAGTTCGGACGCTTTGCTACGACGGTTTCTTTGGCTTGGCAGGCCGCTTTGCAGCTCCTTACGCTGGGTGCCTTGGCGTTTGGTAGGGTTTCGGGTTAGGGTTTAGGGTTTAGGGTTTAGGGTTTAGGGTTTAGGGTTTAGGGTTTAGGGTTTAGGGAGTTGTCTAGGACCCAGAGTAGGCCCTTGTTGCCTTTGTTTGTGGCTTAGGTTCCCGTATAAGCCCCATTACGCAAAAAAGGGCACCCTTTTGTTCCCGGGTTACTCTTGATTCTAGCTTTGTTTTCCGATTCTTGTGGCGATCCGCAGTCGTATCTTCCGGAGGTGCACAATGTGCAGGATTTGCAGTCTGTGCCACCAAGCCAACCACCAGCAACAGAAACAACCAGCGAAGTCGCAGTGAGGTTGCGAACCGGAAGCCCCCGCGCCCCAAATCCCACGCATTTGCCGCGGATGGCGGGAGGGTTTCGGGCGGAGAGGGCCACTTTCTTCCCCCTTCTTGAGGGGCCCCAAACCCTAAACCCTGAACCCTAAACCCTGAACCCTAAACCCTAAACCCTAAACCCTAGATGCCTGAATTCCTGGCGGCTGCAACAGGTGGTGACAAATCCGAAGCTCAGGAATCCTTATAAGCCCGACTGACTCGTGCAGCATCCGAAGTGACGCAGCCACCACGGTCTTAAAGCTTGGAGACTCACCCCAGGGTTTAGGGTTTAGGGTTTAGGGTTTAGGGTTTAGGGAAAAGGGTTTAGGGTTTAGGGTTTAGGGTTTAGGGAAAAGTGTTCAGGGTTTAGGGTTTAGGGTTTAGGGTTGCAGCCCCCTACACCCCAAACCCCCTAAACCCTCAGCCCTAAGTCCAGCCCACCGTCCCGGCACGTCCGCACCCAAAAGCCTCAAGCATTCCTAGCCCTAAACCGTAAACCCTAAACCCCAAACCCCAAACCCTAAACCCTAAACCCCAAACCCTAAACCCTAAACCCCAAACCCCAAACCCTAAACCCCAAACCCCAAACCCTAAACACCCTCAAGCCCAAAAGCCGAAGCCGGCCCAGTGGTGCCAAAAAAGGCCCCTTTGTAACCCTAAACCCTAAACCCTAAACCCTAAACCCTAAACCCTAAACCCTAAACGACCACATGTCAATCTCCGTTGACGTGCATCTCATCAGCGGGAAGTCTGTGACTGTGGAACCTTCGTAGCTGAATCAGTACACTTTACTCTTGTGGGGAGACTAATCATCCCCTCTAGAACTGAAAGTGCACACTTTTTTGTGGGCTTCTATGAACTCAGCAACTCAGGAAATCGAAGCAGATGCTTCGGTCGATGAGCTGAATGTGCGTGCGCAGACGGCCTTGCGAGTTGGGAAAGGGAGGCTGCTGAACTCCTCCGGGGATGTCCTTGACGGAACAAGCTCGCTTACAGGAGCACCGGTTCAGGATGGCGACATACTGACTCTGCACATAGCGCCAACTCAAGTTGCAACCTCGAAGAGGTCGAGGGATCTGCTGAACGACTCGGCCTGCTTCGCTGCCATCTTGGGTGATGGATCAGCTACGTCCTGGGGTGCTTCCAATAATGCTGGCGGCGATTGCAGTTCGGCGCAAGATCGGCTGCAGAATGTACAGCGCATTCAAGCTTCTACAGAAGCATTTGCTGCAATTCTTGCTCATGGGTCCGTGGTCACATGGGGTCATGTCGCGCGTGGTGGCGACTGCAGCCACGTGCAGGACCGGCTCCGGAATGTGCAGCACATCCAAGCTGCCGAAGATGCTTTTGCTGCAATTCTTGCCGATGGGTCCGTGGTGACCTGGGGCGATGCTGCGGAGGGTGGCGACAGCAGCTACGTGCAGGATCGCTTGCAAGACGTGCAACGTATCCAATCTTCTGGCAGAGCTTTCGCTGCAATTCGTGGCGATGGGTCTGTGGTGACTTGGGGCGATTCCGTGCGTGGTGGTGACTGCAGACATGTGCAGGATCGCCTACAGAGTGTGCAACACATCCAATCTTCCCGTGGAGCATTCGCTGCAATTCTTGCGGATGGGTGTGTGGTGTGCTGGGGTCATGCCGCGCATGGTGGCGACTGCAGCTCCGTGCAGGATCGCCTAAAGAATGTGCAGCACATTCAATCTTCTGACAGAGCTTTCGCAGCAATTCTTGCCGACGGGTCTGTGGTGACTTGGGGTGATGCCGCTCGTGGTGGTGACTGCAGCTCTGTGCAGGATCGCCTAAAGGATGTGCAACACATCCAGTCTGCGGAAGATGCTTTCGCTGCAATTCTTGCTGATGGGTCTGTGGTGTGCTGGGGCCATGCCGCGCATGGTGGCGACTGCAGCTACGTGCAGGATCGCCTAAAGCATGTGCAGCACATTCAATCTTCTGACAGAGCTTTCGCCGCAATTCTTGCCGATGGGTCTGTGGTGTGCTGGGGCGATGCCGCGCATGGTGGCGACTGCAGCTCTGTGCAGGATCACCTAAAGGATGTGCAACACATCCAAGCTACTTACGGAGCCTTCTCTGCCATCCTTGGCAGTGGATGTGTGGTGACCTGGGGCGCGAACCCCAAGGATGATCTTAATGGTGGTGACAGCAGTGCTGTACAAGATCGTCTGAAGAACGTGCAGTACATCCAAGCTTCTGACTCTGCCTTTGCTGCAATCCTGGATGATGGATCCTTGGTAGCTGAATGAGTACATTTTACTCTCTTTTTTGGGATACTATACTCCGCTGTAGAACTGAAAGTGTACACTTTTTTAGGGTTTAGGGTTTAGGGTTTAGGGTTTAGGGCTCAGCATTTGAGGATCCGTGGTGACCTGGGGCGATCCTCGCTTCGGCGGCGACGGCCCTGCCCGATAGGATCGGCTCAGCGGAAGCAGAATGTCTAGGATGCCCAGTAGTGCCCTTATTCCCTTTTTGGTAGGTTTATGTTCCCTAAACCCTAGACCCTAAACCCTAAACCCTAAACCCTAAACCCTAAACCCTAAACCCTAAACCCTAAACCCCTTTAAGCAAAATAAGGGCACCCTTTTCCATCCCAGGTTACTGGGCAACCTGAATGTGGGTTAGTTCTCGAAGTTAAGGTTCCCTCTTGGGGGTCCTTCTTTTTAAGGGTGCGGTTTAGGGTTTAGGGTTTAGGGTTTAGGGTTTAGGGTTTAGGGTTTAGGGTTTAGGGGTTAGGGGTTCGGGGTTCGGGGTTCGGGGTTTAGGGTTAAGGTTATATATATATATATAGGACACAAAAAGGATCCTAAGTCGCAGAGAGCGACCCACGTGCAGCAACGTGCAAGCTGGGATTTGCTACCTAGCTTTGAGTCTTTAGACGCTTGGGGGTCTTTTCTCTGGCTTTCAGATTTGGGAACCCTTTAGGGTTTCGGGTTTAGGGTTGGGGAACCCCAAGCCCTAAACACTTTTACGGGTTACTACTATTTGCTTAAGCAACCCTCCCCAAAAGATAAATACATTCTTCCTTATAAGGGCAACATAGGGGGTGATTATCTCTTTTGGGGGAAGGTTCTTGTGCAAATAGTAGGTTAGGGCCAAGAGGGTTTTGTGCCTGCTTGCATTCGGAACTGACTTTCCAGATCCCCAACCCTTAACCCACCCTAAACCCTTATACCCTAAAACCTCAAACCCTAAACCCTCAAGCCCTTAATCCCCTAAACCCTAAACCCTAAACCCCAAACCCAAACCTCCTGAGGCAACAACCTGGCTGAGGAGGTGAATGTCACCTCCAGTGCCTCGTACCATCCGGAGAGGGGGGGGGGGGGTGTGGGGTGCATTAAGGGCCTGTTTCGTGTATTTCATCAAAAGCGCTAAGTTCCAACCATCTCAAGTCAGCACCCTGACTCAGATACATCCTGAGGTGTCACAAACACGCAGAATGCCGGAGCGCATTATTGTTTTCCTTTGCCTCACACCCGCCCTGTGGCTGGGCAAAAGCTCGTGTGGAAATGGATGGTTCACCTTCTAGGAGCGTTCTCGCACTTACTAGCTAGGGAGTAGATCGTGGCAGCTCAGCTGAACAATGAATGAAACGTCAAAAAAACAAACAAAGCACATCATGCCGCATGCCACGCTGCCTTGGGCAAGGGGCCGAAGATGGCAACCCCGAAAACTGCACAAGCCCTGTACACTGTACAAACTCAGGACTGAGCCACAAATGGTCAGCTCAATGATGGACCTCACGCAGGAAAGGCTATCAGTTGAGGACCTCCATGGAGAGTCGGAACTCGAGCATCAGGTCTTGCCCAAATGCACTCCACAGGCCAATTTCAAGTGAAACGGACACCACAACGAGTCGCCAGGAAAGAAACATCAGAGCACTCCCAAAGATAATTCAGCGGCAGGTACACTGCGTATCGGGCCTCCACGTAGAGGTAGCCTAATGCACCCACCAGAGAAGAACACAGCAGCAGAATCATGTAGAGCGATGCTTTTGGCTCAGCAGATGGTGGTCGAAGTCGCTTGAGGGCATTGCTGGACAAACCTCGAGGTAGACTAACTACTTCATCGCTCATAGTGGGCTTATTCATTCATGTTGAGAGGGCTGATATCAAAGTTGTTGACGCAGCTTCAGGGCGGAAATTCGTGGTGGAGTCATCGCCGAACCTGTTGCTTGCCCAGCGGAGTGAGAAGGGTCGTGCTCGCAACCATAACAGCAGCAACGAATGACATCGAGCCTTAAACGACCTTCGGAGAAAACTCACAGAAATTCCACCGAAACCCGAAACCCTAAACCGTCCGCATCCATGCACTGTCGCAGCAAAAACTTCACTCGCTCAGTAGTCTCTGGAACAGGCTGTCGCAGACAAGCCCTGGCGGTTTCGGGTTTAGGGTTTAGGATTTAGGGTCTAGGGTTTAGGGTTTCAGTTTGGACAAGGTGGGCTTTGCAGGCGAAACAGGTTGAAGCAGACAATTGCCCAGACTCCTGCGCACAGCCTTTGTTCAGCAATTAAACCTTTCACGCCACAGTGCCGGGGAGGCCTTGCCACAACATGCCACAGCTCTGTCCAAGAGAAGTGGCCCCTAAACCCCTCCAACCCTACACGGCTCTTAGTTTTTAGTGTCCTCCTCCTGCAGGGCGCACCTGAGGCGTCTCAAGGTTCAGGTGTTTTTTTCCACCACTGTCCGGATATCGGTCGGTTTTGGCAGAGAAATTGAAGCCATGTTCATGTATGGTTCTTTGACACTGTGCATAAGGCAACGGTCGCAGTGTGTCTGGCCTACTACGCGGCTCAGTCACGTCGAGCCTTGATTGCACGCGGAATAGGTTAACGGCATTGGGTGACTTAAAGTTTCGGTTGTTTTTAGAAGATTATGGGTTTAGGGCGTACAGGGTTGCTTTCATAATTAAGGTCATATAAAAACTCCTAAACCCTAAACCCTTTATGAGGGTTTATACGAAGGTTGCGGAATCGATTCGCTGTAGTTGGGAGTTTGGATTTCAGGGTTGTGGTACCACCCTTCGGCTTCTGAAGGACAGCTGCTAGGGTGTTGTCTGACATGTAGGGTTTAGGGGTTTAGGGTTTACATAGGGTTTAGGGTTTAGGGTTTATAGGGTTTAGGGTTTAGGGTTTAGGGTACCGCGATCATTCAAAGCGAGGCAAGGCATATACCTTCCTCCGTATAAAGGGTAGGGGGGGGGGTATCTTTTACCAGAAGGCTCTCATGTAGTACCTTTTGAGGGGACCATGCTGTGCGGTGAATAGACAAAGCCCCAGAAGCAACTACATTCTATGCATGGTACCGATTCCTGAAACACATGTCTTTTGGGCCCTGAACCCTGAACCCTAAACCATGTAAACCCCAAAACCTGGACCTAACCGTAAACCCTAAACTAGCATCCCATTCGCTAGCTCCCCCCCTCATTGTCTATATGCCCAGAAGGGTCATCTTTGCCTTAAGAACCCAACACCTTGTCTTTTCTAGGTTATGACTCGGGATGTTCCCCCGTATACTAACACTCCAATAAGGCGTATAGTCCCCCCGATTACAATCCTGCTAAGGACTGTTAGTGTAAGGGGTAGCATCCCAAAGTCATGACAAGCCTAAACCCTAAACCCTAAACCCTAAACCCTAAACGGCCCCCTCATGGCATTCTCCGGCAGTAGGCATGACCTCGGGGCCCCCAAAGTTTGGAAGTACATGGACCCTCCCTAACCCCAAACCCTACACCTTAAACCCTAAACCCTAAACCCGAATGCCAGGCTCTCTTTGGGGCGCAACCCCGCGGATCAGAACTGGGGGCAGCGACTCGGCCGCGAGGACTTATAACTGTTGGCAACGGCCTATGCCCTCAACCCTAAAAAGCGTGGAAGAACGGTGGACTAGGTCTAGGGCATATAGGGTTTAGGGTTAGGGTTTAGGATTTAGAGTTTTTAGGGTTTAGGGTTTAGGTGAAAAATGCGTGTAAGAACGGGGACAGCCTGGTGTGCATGAAAAGACCCACAAATGCTCCGTTAAAACAAGTTCGGAAAGGGGCGTTTATGATGCGGTGGTCTAGGTACACAAGGTTAAAGATCCCCCCCAAAAAAAAGTCCTAAAGACCGAAAGCCCAAACCCCTAGACCCTGCAAACTTTCCGAAGTGCTAAACCCCCCGAAGCCCCTTAAACATCCTCTAACCCCGCAACCCTACACCCTAAACCCCTCTCACCCACCCCCCCCCCCCCACCCTAAACCTCTTCCACCGTAAACCCTAAGCCCCGAAACCCTAAACCCTACACCCCCTAAACCCTAACCCCCCTAAACCCCCTAAACCCCCCAAACCCCCCATACCCCCTAAACCCCCTAAACCCCCCAAACCCCTCAAACCCCCTAAACCCCCCAAACCCCCCAAACCCTACACCCTCCGCCCTACACCTACCCTCCGCCCTGCACCCTAAACTCGCTATGCCCCAAACCCCAAACCTCCTCACCCTAAACCCTAAACCCTAAACCCTAAACCCTAAACCCTAAACCCTAAACCCTAAACCCTAAACCCCCTAGAGACCCTCTCTGAGGTGGGCCTCCTTCTTCGTCACGAGCGGCCCTCCAGCGCTGGAGGGCCACCGGCTCGTGGCAGGCGCGGCCTTTTGCTTGAGGCAACGCGGGGGGTTTAGGGTTTAGGGTTTAGGGTTTAGGGTTTAGGGTTTAGGGTTTAGGGCAGAGAGATACAAGCACACAAAATTCGGTTATAAGGATCCTAACTTGGGTGATAAGTCTTATCTGTAGTTAGAATAGCAAAGCGTGCTCCTCCTTGTAGGACGGGTTTAGGCAAATCAACAACAAATGTGCACGTACATGATTTTTTATATGGGAACGGCCCAAAACGCTAGACTTGTAACAGGCCCCCGAGCGCTCACGGCGCGACAAACCTTGCGCGACAAGGCTTGCGACAAGGGGCGGTTGCTAGAATGCCACGCGACAAAGGTTTGAAACAAAGCTGGCGCGACAAGGGGCCTGCACAAAGGTTTGTAACAAGGTGGCGGGGGTCACAGGGAGTAGAGTAGTACAGGGTGTCTGAGGCCTAAACCCGATTCCCGAAACCCTATAAACCTTAAACCCCAAACCCTAAACCCTAAACCCTGTACCAAACCCAAACAAGGAAGTTTTATATTGAAGGGTTGCTTGAAGGGCGCGACGTGACTTCAAATCCAAGCCAGGTTGCACAACGTGAGCTCAGGGTTTAGGGCTTGGGGTTTAGGGTTCAGGGTTCAGAGTTTAGGGTTTAGGATATAGGGTTTAGAGCTTAGGGTCCAGGGCTTCGGGTTTAGGCGATTGAGGGATCGAGTTCAGAATCCTACGAAACTTTTCAGTGATAGTCTACAGAAGAGTATTTTGATAGGGTGCAGGGCAAGCTTCAGCGGGCCCTTCAAAAGTGCATGCATCCAGGGTTTAGGGTTTCGGGTTTAGGGTTTAGGGTTAGGGTTCAGGGAATAGGGTTCAGGGTTGTTGTTCTTGGCTTGTTTTTTTGGGTGGAGCGAAAACCTTTTCCAGGGTCCCGTGTGCAGGGCTGTGGCAAGACTCGCGTGGCGTAATTTGAGGGTTGTGCTGATCGTGAGTGGGCAGTGCAGCCTAAACGTCCGCATGACCCATATCAATGACCTTTACACCCATGCACTTTGGGGTTAACCCGAAACACCAAGCCCCAAACCTAAGCCATACCTAAACCCAGAACCCTTATTCTAGATACCTTTTGGGGGGGTTCGGGGGGGTTTTGAGGAGGTTTGGGGGGGTTTGGCGGGGTTTGCCGGGGTTTGGGGGGTTTGGGAGGTTCAGGGAGCCTTCCTGCGGCCCGAGGCAAGCGCGAATCCGGCGAGCCCCTGTTCGATCAGGCGACTGGATGCTCGGATGCACGGTTCCGTTTAGGGTTTAGGGTTTAGGGTTCAGGGTTCAGGGTTCAGGGTTCATATTTCGGTTTTCCGAAGTTAGGGGTACCTAGTACGAGGGATTCCTACTATTTGGGGGACCTTATGAGGGGTCCCTAATTTTCGTAGACCTATTTCTTATGGGACCCTCAAACCTACCCTATTTGTCCCATCTTCTTGTAAACAGCTCCCAGCTGGTGTGATCACATATTCGTCATGATATAGCCTCTAAGATGGATACACGCATCTGCGCATGTGTGCCTCCAATCAACTGCAAGATAAAAGAGTATAGACATACATCTGTATATGTGCACATATATGCATATGTATCTTGAGGGCATACATCACCGGACATTCAGACGATCTTCCCTAAACCCTGAACCTAAAAACCCTAAACCCAACCCTAAACCCTACGCATCAAGAACAGCATCCGCAATTAGTCACAAGCCCCGCACCACTCGACAAAACCGAATCGTTTCAACCCTATACAAGCCCTAGGCATCCTACAGCCAGCAACATAGACATAAACCATCGTAAACTCCAACGACAGCAAATCAAGTCCGAAATCAAATCCTTAACCCTGCACCCGTAGACCTAAGCCCCTATGAGCCCTACATCCCTGAACTTCTAAACCCTAAACCCCGAAACTCCCAAACCCCGAAGCCCTGTAATCTCTAAACTCCTAAACCCCAAAACTCCCAGACCCCAAGCCTCTTTACTAAGCCGGGCTTATAATCTCTAAACTCCTAAACCCTTAAAAACCCTTTTTAAGCCCCAAAACCCGGAAAAAGTCCCTAAGCCCTGTAATCTCGAAACTCCTAAAGAAACCATAAATCCCTCTTGCTGAAGCCCCAAAACCCTAAACCCTAAACCCTAAACCCTAAACCCTAAACCCTAAACCCTAAACCCTAAACCCTAAACCCTAAACCCTAAACCCTAAACCCTAAACCCTAAACCCTATCCCTAAACCCTAAACCCTAAACCCTAACCCTGAACCCTGAACCCTTAACCCTAGACCTCTCTTTCCCTAGACCTCTCTTTCATATGCAATTTAAATGTTAAGGAGTTACTGGGCAAGGTCGCCGTTTTACTGGGCAAGGTCGCCGTTTTACTGGGCAAGGTCGCCGTTTTACTGGGCAAGGTCAGTTGGGTCAAAAAAGTCGACCTTGCCCTGTAAAACGGCGACCTTGCCCAGTAAAATGGCGACCTTGCCCAGTAAAACGGCGACCTTGCCCCCCTGCCCAGTAAAAATGCGACCTTGGACCCCGAAGGTCGCCGTTTTACTGGGCAAGGTCGATTTTTTGACCAAAAACGACCTTGCCCAGTAAAACGGCGACCTTGCCCAGTAAATCGGCGACCTTCGGGGCCGAAGGTAGCATTTTTACTGGGCAGGGGGTGTGCCCGAAGGTCGCCGTTTTACTGGGCAAGGTCGCCGTTTTACTGGGCAAGGTCGCTGCTTTACTGGGCAAGGTCGCCGTTTTACTGGGCATGGGCAAGGTCGTTCTATAAGTAACATGTTTTCTTAATGTTGTGGGATTCTTTGGGCGGGTGGGTATTTTCCTGGAGTAAATGCTTGACTAGTGAATCCTTGGACTTGAGATGCTGAACCCTAAACCCTAAACCCTAAACCCTAAACCCTAAACCCTAAACCCTAAACCCTAAACCCTAAACCCTAAACCCTAGCCCTAACCCCCGGCTTTCCCAGGAGAGCCAGCTTTACGGGCCGGCGACACGCTGCAACTCGGAGGTTTAACCCGGTAGGGTTTAGGGTTTAGGTTTAGGGTTTAGGGTTTAGGGTTTAGGGTTCAGGGTTCACGGTTCAGGGTTCAGGGTTCGGGGTTCAGGGTTCAGGGTTCAGGGTTCAGGGTTCAGGGTTCAGGGGCTTAGGGTTTAGGGGCTTAGGGGCTTGGGGGTTTAGGGGTTTAGGGGTTTAGGGGTTTAGGGGTTTAGGGGTTCAGGGGTTCAGGGGTTTAGGGGTTTAGGCGTTCAGGGGTTTAGGGTTCAGCGGGGTTGGGGGTTGGTAGGGTCTTGTTAGGGGTTTAGGGGTTTACACAGCATTTACTTGTTGACATTGGGGTTGCAGGGTGTTGGGTTAAGGGTTATTATGTCACCGGCTACACCCTAAACCCCAAACCCTAAACCCTAAACCCCAAACCCTCAACCCTAAACCCTAAACGCGTAGGCTCGTAGGGTTTGTGGCTATAGAGGTGGCAGAGCTCCCTGGGCTTACTCTGGTCATGCGTCTCAGGGGCATACATACAGGATTAGGGTTTGGGGTTTAGGGTTTAGGGTTTAGGGTTCAGGGTTCAGGGTTTAGGGTTTTAGGCTTCAGGGTTGACAGGGGCCCGTATTTAGGGTTTTGGGTTTAGGGTAGCTACTGTTGCGCCGCATTCCTTCCCGAAGGATGCAAGCTGGACACACGAAGCTTTCGTGTGCGCACTGTGGGCTAATTAATTGGAGTCCCTACTGGACAACCCTAAACCTAAACCTAAACCCTAAACCCTAAACCCTAAACCCTAAACCCTAAACCCTAAACCCTAAACCCTAAACCCTAAACCCCCCACAAGCCTTAAAACCTATCCGCTCCAAGGTACTTCGCCATGCCGGATCGCGCCGCGCTTCTGGAGACCTTGCGTCGTCTTCGGGGTGTACTGGAACGATTTGCCAGGGGGGGGGGATGTAGGGTTTAGGGATTAGGGTTTAGGGTTTAGGGTTTAGGGTTACTGGAAGGCTCTTATATCGACCCCTGTTTTGCAAGGGGTTCGTTTCATCCTAAAACCTAACCCGCAAGTCCATTCAGCGACAAGGGCCCTTGAGTCCCGCCGCCGAAATATGTGGGCTAGCTAGGATTCTGCAAACTGACCTTGGGGCACCTCGGCCCCTGAGGGCTTGAGGGATGGGGCTCAGGGGTTAGGTTTTAGGTTTTAGGGTGTGGGGTTTGGGGTTTAGGGTTCAGGGTTTAGGGTTTCTAGGGGTTATGGTAGGGCCCGCCTTGGGGACCAATGAGCCCCCTGAACGGGTTTACGTTCTTAGGGCAGTCTCAAGTAGCCGTTAACATGCCCCCCCCCCCATGAAGGGCTCTTCTTAAGGGGTCTGAATTTCGATTCTGCCACCTTTCGTAAGCTCTCACATTTTTGGGGTTATAAGGTTCAGGGCTTAGGCGGGCGCAGGGATTCAGAGGGCTTGAAGCCCGAACTGTGCCTCACATATGGCTCAGAGCGCCCAGGAGTCCGAGGGTTTCATTTGTGAGACTCGTCAACCCCTGCGTCTGACCAGTAGGGTTTAGGGTGTCAGGTCATTGTTTAGGGTTTAGGGTTTAGGGTTTAGGGTTTAGGGTTTAGGGTTTAGGGTTTAGGGTTTAGGCTTTGTAGGGATGTTGCAAATCCGCATGATGTCGGGCGAAGAGTTGACCACCGTGCCCGTGGAAGAGGTGGGCACCGTGCGGGAATTGAAGCAGCGGCTGCACCAGTTGCATGGCCTGCCTCCGCGCTTCAGGCAGAGGCTCCCTTGGTCGCCCAATGGTACCCTTCTTACTTTTTTGTTGGGTTTGGTTCAAGGTTCCCTTAGAAAGGGAACCAGCCCAAAAAGAAGGGTTGCCCTTGTTGATAACACGTGGTTGCTGGGCTGTGAGGCTCCTCCTTCAGAGCTCCAAGCAGAAATTGGATGATGCCGACGAAATCAACTTGGCCCAGGAGCTGGACCTCGTTCCTTGGGGACGAAGTACGGACCCTAAAGGGGTTTATGGTCCACATGACCTTAGTATAGGGATGATGTAGTATAGGGTGTATGACCCATATGACCTTAATAGGGATGATAGTAGTCTAGGGTGTCTGACCCATATGACCTTAATCGGGATTATAGAAGTACAGGGTGTATGACCCATATTTCCTGAGTAGGGATGATAGTAGTCTAGGGTGTATGACCCCCCACTTTTGGGGTTCATCATTTGTAAACCCTAAACCCTAAACCCTAAACCCTAAACCCTTAAGGTTCTCCTTTCTTTCTACAGCCCTTTGCCGGCGCAAGTGGCCGAGCTCGTAGCTGCTGCCAAAGATGGCTCCGTGAACCAGGCGGGAGGGTTTAGGGTTTAGGGTTTGGGGTTTAGGGTTTAGGGTTTAGGGTTTGGGGTTTAGGGTTTGGGGTTTAGGGTTTAGGGTTTAGGGTTTAGGGGTAAAAAGATGGCTCAGTGAACTAAGCGGGAGTTTCCTTAAGATGACACAGCAGTTCGGACAAGTTTTTTGGGGAGAGCCGACTGAACAGTTATTTGGGTGTGTACGCATATAGGGGACCCCCAAATAGTAGGATTCCCTTTCAAAAAAGACCCCACTAAGGTCACTAAGGTACCCCTAATTTCGGAAACCCCATTTATTCCCTGACCATTGGCAACTTTTCAGGTCGAGTCCTTGCTTCAGCTCCCCGTGGATCCCAATGTGGCCACGGGAACTGGTGAGACGCCACTTGCCGGGGCATGTCGTGCCGGCCACATTGGAGTCGCGCGTTTGCTGGTGGAGGCGGGTGCCGATAGGGACTTGGCCGACCAGGCGGGCCGCGTAGCCCTGATGATGGCAGCTTACGGCGGCTATGCTGAACTCACGCAGTTGCTGGTGGAGGCCGGCGCAAACAAAGAGTTGCGCGACAACCGTGGCCACACAGCCCTGATGTTCGCATGTGATCAGGGCCATGCCGACACCGTACGTTTGCTCGTGGAGGCCGGAGCCGGCATGGACAAGACCAACAACGAAGGCCGCACGGCCCTCATGCGCGCCGCTGTAAAGGGCCATCTTGAAGTAGTGCGCTTGCTGGTGGAGGCCGGGGCTGACAAAGACTTGGGCGTCACCGCGTTGATGCTCGCAGCCCGCGAGGGCCACGTTGACATCGTGCGTTTGCTGGTGGAGGCGGGGGCCGAAAAGAGCAAGGCCCTCAACAGCAAAGGCTCCTTGGGGACGAATCATGAACCCTAGAAGGGTTTCTGGGTTTATATGACTTTAATAGGAATTGTAGTGGTGGTTTATATACCTTAATAGAATTATTCGTAGTGGTTTATATAATTTATATACCTTAATAGGAATGATCGTAGTATTTTGGTGCCCAAGGCTGGACAGCCCTGATGATCACAGCTCTGAACGGCCACGTTGGAGTCGCGCGTTTGCTGGTGGAGGCCAAAGCCGACAAGGAACCTTGGGGGCCAAACGAACCCTAGAATTGGGGATACACCCTACACTTCTAGTCATTCCTAATAAGGTAGTATGAACCATGAACCCTTTTAGGGTTAGTATGTGCCCTATACTACTCTCTGATTCCTATAAAGGTCAGATGAACCATAAACCCTCTTAGGGCTCATACTTCGTCCCCAATAAGGAGTTGGTCGACACCCATGGCCGCGCAGCACTGATGCTGGCAGCACACGGTGGCCAAGTGACTTCGTAGGGAATGAGGGAATGAGGTACCCTATATAATCCCTTAAACGGTATATATATATATGGGGGCCTATATAATCCCTTGAAGGTTGTATATAGCGGGATATAGGGTATCTCATCCCCTCATTCCCTACCAACCAACAGTAAGGTGCAAGTGGTGCGTTTGCTGGTGCAGGCCGGTGCTAACAAGGCGTTGTGTGACAACTATGGCCACACAGCCCTGATGCTCCTAGGTAGGCCCTTGGGATATTTTACATATTTCCACCCTTTTTTGGCGGTTTTCAGAGGATCATATGTGTAGCCTGTATAGGAATATGTTTTCAGAGGGTTTTCAAGGGCCATCCTAGTAGCCCTAAACCCTAAACCCTAAACCCTAAACCCTAAACCCTAAACCCTAAACCCTAAACCCTAAACCCGGTAATATTTGTTTCAGAGGGCTTGGGCCATCCTAGGTTCGCATCTGAGCAGGGCAATCTGGAAACCGTGCGCTTGCTCTTGGAGGCGGGCGCTGAACAGGAGAAGGTCGAGAACCTTGGGGACGAATTATGAACCCTAAAAGGGTTTAGGGTTTAGGGTTTAGGGCTAGGGTTTAGGGCTGAGGGCTAGGGTTTAGGGTTTAGGGTGAATTTCATCTGGTAGCCAAGGAAGGCCCTCCTGCTCGCAGCCCGCGGTGGCTTTGCAACTTGGTGCAGCCCAGTGGTCCTTTTTGTTTCTTCTTCTTTTGTCGGGGGTTCATGTACTATAACAGAAGCAACCAAAAAAACAAGTTATCCTTCATACAAGATGGTTACTGGGCTACCAAGGCAAGGATCATGCATCTGCTGGTGGTGGCCGGCGCAAACAAGGATGCGTGCGACAACCATGGCCGCACAGCCCTGATGTTCGCATCTCGCCACGGCCATGTCGAAGCCGTGCGGTTTCTGGTGGAGGCAGGTGCCGACAAGGACAACCTTGGGGAGGAAATAAACCCAAGGAAGGGGGTCATAGACCCTGTGTTACTACAGCTCCTATTATAAGGCAATATGAACCCCCAACCCTCAACCCTAAACCCTTTTAAGGCTCATTGGGGTCCCCAAGGACAAGCCCGACAACGAAGGGCGCACGGCCCTGATGCACGCGGACCATGTGCAAGTTGCCCGCCTGCTGGTGGAGCAAGGCAAGAACTTAGACGATCGTGGCGTCACGGCGCTGATGCTGGCTGCTCGCGACGCCCATGCTGAAATCGTGCACTTATAAAAGCGCTGCCCTACCTGAGACCTGTGTACAGAATTCACTGGGATGCTAGCTGCCTACAGTCTTAAGTAGGGCTATCCCTGCTAAATTGGGGGTTCGTAAATCGGTCCCAGGTCTACCCCGAAGTTGCAGCCTGTTATTTCATGTACCGATCTACGCTCCAGAGTTGTTGGGGCTGTGAGTCATTCCTACGAGTACTCTTGAAGGGGTTCAGATAAGCCCCTGAGACATTCCGTTTGTATTGCTCTGTGGCCTGGAACCGCAACCTCCTTGTTTTTCCATTTTTTTTTTTTGGGGGGGGGGGGGGGGTTGGGGGGGGCGGGGGGGTGGGGTTTAGGTTTAGGTTCCCTTATAAGAGACTGAGAAGCCGCTCAGGGTTTAGGGTTCAGGTAAACTTGGTCGGGCTAGACGACACTACAGCCCAATATCTTTAAAGCAACTGTAAGTCCCTGAATCCTGACCCCTAAACCTGAATCAAAAACCCTTGGCAAGAGGAATTGGGCGCTTTATGCTTTCAACCTTTTGAATCCCTAAACCCAAAAAACCACAACCCTAAATCCCCTAAACCAGAATCCCCTAAGCTCTGTACCCGAAGACTCCTAAGCTGTACCCCGAAGCCCTTCAAGCCCTTGTAAGCCTGAATCTGGCAACCACCCATGGACCAAACCCTGAACCCTCAACCCTCCAACCCTCAAACCCTAAACCCTCAAACCCTAAACCCGAAACCCTAAACCCGAAACCCTAATCCCTAAACCCTAAACCCTAACCTCCTTGGCAAGAGGAGTTGGCTACTTACGACCAGCTCCCCGAGTTCGCCACGCAACTTGCAGAGCGACTCAGCCCGCAGCTGGCTCGGGGCCTTAAATTTAGGGGGTTTAGGTCCTGGAGTTTAGGGTTTAGGGTTATAGAGTTTTTGGATTATAGTTTAGGGTTTAGGGTTATAGAGAGGATTATAGTTTAGGGTTTTAGGGTTATGGGGTTTAGGGTTTAGGGCTTAGAGTTTAGGATGTTAAGGGCTTATAGGGTTGAGGAAGTTTAGGGAATCGTAGAAGCTGCCTTGAAATTCAGATTATCTACCATTCCGCTTTACGGCGCATGCGCTCTAACTTTGTTCAGGTTCAAGTTTTACCTAGACCCGTTCACCCTTCCCCTTCCCCTCCCAGGGAAAGTGCCCTTCATAAGATACCTGAAATAGCCTGGCAAAGACTCTGTCTGTTTAATTGGGCCTTTAATATTTAGGGGCATTTGGGCAGAATTATGTATGGGTGTAGGCTTATGTGCAGGATGCGGGGGGGTTGGGTTCAGCCGTGCGACAAAGTCATTCCTGATAGTCCCCATACTATGGAGTCTGCGTACCTCGGAACCCCAAACCTGACTTTGGAAACCTATACCCTGAACCCTAAACCCTACCCCTAAACCCTAAAGGTTCATTCAGTCAGGGTTTAGGGGACATGGACCTCAGACCCCCATTATGCCATTATCGGGGCTACAGGGAAGCCGATGACCCCTAAACCGCAGCTCATCAGGTACCTTCTTCGCTTAGGGGTTTAAGGTTTAAGGTTCAGGGTTCTTGGTGTTCACAGGGTTTTTGGGTTTATTGGGTTTATAGGGTTTACAGGGTTTATGGGGTTTAGAGGGTTTTGTAGGGGTTTAGGCTTAGGGTTTGTAGGGTTTTTGGAGTATTAGGATTTTTAGGTAGAGTTTGGGGTGTCGCCGCCGTACTGAGGTTTCCAGCTTAGAGTCTCTAGGACCGGGTTTAGGGTTTAGGGTTTAGGGTTTAGGGTTTAGGGTTTAGGGTTTAGGGTTTAGGGTTAGGCCCTTGTTTCCTTTTTTTTTTTTGGGTTGGGGCTCCCTGACAATCCCCTCAAAACCAAAAAGGGTACCCTTTTTATTCCTAGGTCACTCCCGGGTCTAGGTCTGGTGCCTAAACCCTAAACCCTAAACCCCAAACCCTAAACCCTAAACCCGAAACCCCAAACCCTAAACCCTAAACCCTAA
>CAJNDS010002344.1:467882-477013 GCA_905221605.1 Symbiodinium natans
TGAGGTACCCTATATTCCCTATATAATCCCTTAAAGGGTATATATATATATATATAGGGTACCTCCCTCATTCCCTCATTCCCTGCTAACCAACAGTAGGTTACAGGGCACTGCGGACTCGGGGGTTAGGGTTTTGGGTTGGGTTTAGGGTTATAGGGCTTTAGGTTTTACGGTTAGAGGGTTCAGGGTTATGGGGTTTTGGGTTTGGGGTTTTGAGTTGTGGGCTTAGGTTTTTGGGGTTTTGGGTTTGGGGCGTTGGGCTTGGTGTATATGAGGTTTGTGGTCTAGGGTTGAGCATACTACTCTGATCTACTAGTGGTATATGAATCCCCAACCCCGGTTCAATCATGTCGCCAAGGTCAGTTTGAGGGCAAAAAAGCCCAGAACCCTAAACCCCAAACCCTAAAAACCGCATCTTCCCAGAAAGTTTCCTCAGCAAGACACGGAGGCAGCCGCACCGCGCATGAATGAGCTCTACCAGGCCGCCTGTCTGCAAACAAGTTTAGGGTTTCGGGCTTGCGATGGTTTACGTGTACAGGGTTTAGGTTGAGGGTGTAGGGTTGAGGTCCGGACTCAAGGCCCTGTAAGCACTCAGGCCGAGAGTTTCAGGTTTGGGCTCTTTTTGGGTTTTGGGGGCTGTCTCGGGCTCTCTTCAGCCCTGAGCCCGACTCTTTTGGGGTTCAGTAGTAGTGGAAGCCACCAGACAGGGTATTGGAGCTGCAGAGAGGGGACTTTTAGGGTGTGTGTTTATTTAAACATATATGAACATGTGCATGTATGTGTATAAAAATATATATATATATGTATAGTAACGAAGAGAACAATAACCGAACACAAAAGAGAGTTGATACCTTGGGGTCCAGTGAACCCAAAATTATACCCTATACGACTACAACTCCTATGAAGGTATAAGAACCTTAAGCCTGTTTTCGGGATCATTCCTTTGGTCCCCCAAGGCACTACATAGGTTCATGGGCCCTAAGCCCTAAACCCTAAACCCTAAACCCTAAACCCTAAACCGAAAGCCGAAAGCCCTTGATTTCATGTGCCAGGCCGTTCGCAAGGCCATGCTCACCGCACGGCCAGCAAGCAGCGTGCAGCCCAGGCCAGGGCGCTGTCCATGCTGTTTCGCAAAGAGGGTTTGGGGTTGAGGGTTGAGGGTTTAGGGTTCAGACGCAAAAACAGTTCCCTACATAGTAGGACACCTCCCCCCCAAAAAAACAAAAAAAAACGATTTGGATTTGGGGTTTAGAGTTTGGAGTTTAGGGTGTGGGGTTTGGGTTTTAGGGTTTGCTGCTGCACACACCGTGAAACCTGAACTACACAGGCTTGCCGCTGTTGGCCGGAAATCGGGTTTCACGGGTTTCGAGGTTGGGAAGGCAAGGTCCTCCAGGTAATTCGGCTCCGTCTCACATATGTGTGGGGGCAGGAACGGGGGGAGCAACCTCGCTGTATCAACCAACCCAAATTTTGCCTCCCACATTTTCAGTTTCCTGGGGTTCGGGGGTTAAGGTTGGAGGCTGGAGGGGTTTAAGGTTTAGGTTTAAGGGTTTCGGGGGTTTTTTGTTCCCAACAGGGCTAAGGGGTAATCACGCGGCTCAGGCGGGTGTCTGTGGTGCGCATCAGCCTGGTTGGAGCGCTGCCCTCAGCACTTAGGGCGCTCCAGCGGGCTTCTTTGGGCAAATTTCCCAAAATAATCGAGGTACGAGCAGCCCCTTATATGCCCCAAAATGCTGTAATCCTTCTTCTAGGAACGCCCAACAAGGGTACCCCTATTTTCGGACACCCCCCCAATGGAAGGGATTCTTTGTGTCGGCTAAGTAGGGTTGACTTTGTTTTCCGACGGACGACCTCACGCACACTAGCTTCCCCTAAGAAGCCCTCAGGCCCTGCACAAGAAAATGCCCGAAACCCTCAACCCTAAGATCCGTCTGAGCAAGCCCCATTAGACTGTAGAGGCCCTCAACCATCAACCGCAGGCGGCCCAAACCCTCAACCTCCTCGGCCCTTATTCAACCTGAACCCTAAACCCTGCACTGCGACACCCACCCTGCAGACAGGAGCGCCCCCCCCCCCCCCCCCCCCCCCCGCCCCCAGCCCACTAAAAAGCCAGATCCTCACCAACATCTAAAACCAAACCCTAAACCCTAAACCCTAAACCCTAAACCCTAAACCCTAAACCCTAAACCCTAAACCCTAAACCCTAAACCCTAAACCCTAAACCCTAAACCCTAAACCCTAAACCCTAAACCCTAACCCTAAACCCTAAACCCTAAGCCCTAAGCCCTAAACCGTTTTTTGGGGCATGTTCATGTCAGAACGTGTGCGCGCATTATGAGTATACTTCGTAGTAGGTTAGCCCTTAAAGCTGAACGCAAGCCGCCTAAACCCTGAACCCGACATCTTCCCCCTAAGCCCTAAATCCTCTAGTCGTAAACCCTAAACCCTAAACCCTAACTAAACCCTAAACCCTAAACCCATAACCCATAACCCATAAACCCTACACCCCCCCTCCCTGCCTGAAGTTCAGGCGCTCGGCCTCCTTGCGCGGCGCCTAAGTCCCCTAGGTACTATAGGGTTCAGGGTTTAGGGTTTAGGGTTTAGGGTTTAGGGTAGGAAGCCTGTAAGTACCGGCTTAGGCTGTAGAGAGCCTACAAGACTTGTAGTTTAGGGGCTTCTGAGACTTTGGGGTTTCTGAGGCCTTAACGCATTCTTAGGGCTTGTGGTTTCTTAGGGTTTTGGTGGCAGCCGGAGCCACCTAAACCCTGTGAGCCATAAACCCTAAACCCTAACACCCTACTGCATCTCCCCCCACTTATGCGCCAGGAGGGTCTATAAACGACAGGCAATACGTAGGTCTTCAGTATATGGGGGTTTACGAAAAAAAAAAAAAAAACAAAAAAATGCAAGACTCTCTTCGAATAATGACCCCAACATGGTACCCCATACGCACCCGCCACAAGCCTAAACCACTGAGACAGAAGGAACAGACCGTGCTCCCATCCTACGAGGACACATGGATTACAGCAACTTCGTCGACCACCAAGGAGATCCAACAGCCCTTGGTGGAGGTTCCAGAGCAGGAGGGAGAGATGCCCTTCCTGAAACAAGTGCAACAATTGGTCACTGCTGGCAGGAAGGCCGAAGGACGTGCCAGAAAGCTGAAGACGGAGATAGAAATCAGAAAGCAGAAGTGGACACAGTATCAAGAGGATCTCCGCGCAGCCTTCAGAAAGGAGAATGCAAAGTACCAGGCAGATGTGGAGAAGATCAATCACAGAGGGTCCATTTGTATTACTATTATGGAATTAGGTACCAAAAAGCACTACTCAATAGGGTTTTGGGGTACCTAAATCCATAATAGTATTACAAATGGACCCTCTGGGAATATGGAAATAGCCCAAGAGCACGCCAAGCAGGCCAGCTTGACAGCACAAGGCTGTCAGCGCTGCGGCCCGCAGACTAGACACCATTCCCTAAACCTCACCCCTAGTTCCAGTGATCCGAAGCCTAGACCCTAAACCCTAAACCCTAAACCCTTAACCCTAAACCCTAAACCCTAGAACTCAACAAGCCTAGACCTTCTTGGGCCTTGGTGTTCTAGGGGGGGGTTCAGTCGCTCATGGAGCCGATGGCTTAGTGTTTTGTCGACAATGGAGCCTTAGTGTGTATCCACAAAACCCTCTTCCAGCCTAGGCCCTCAACCCTAAATCCTGAACCCCGAAACCCCGAAACCCCTAAACCCCTAAACCCCTGAACCCCTGAACCCCTGAACCCCTAAACCCCTAAACCCCTAAACCCCAAACCCCCATTGCCAAGATTGTGCTGGGCGCTCTTCTCTTCGGCATCTGGCAGTTCTTTAAGCCCAGCAGCGAGGCCTATGGAAGCTGAGGTTTAGGGTTTAGGGTTTAGGTTTAGGGTTTAGGGTTTAAAGTTTAGGGTTGGGGTTTCGGGGTTTTATATACCTAGAGTATTTTGGGCACAAAAGGGATGCCCATTTGCGGCTGCGATGAGGAGAACTATTTGTGGCGCATTAGGGTTATCCGGCCTTTTCGGTTTTGTTGTTGTTCTTTCGTGGGCGGGATACCCAGGTGCCCCTTCATGATACCCTAAACACCACCAAGAAGGTTTCCCTTTGCATGCTTTCAAGTAACCCTAAACCCTAAACCCTAAACCCTAAACCCTAAACCCCAAACCCTAAACCCTAAACCCTAAACCCTAAACCCTAAACCCTAAACCCTAAACCCTGAGCCCTGCAAGAGTTCGAGTTCAGTGCTTCGGGTTGGTTGTCGTTGGGGGTGGTGTTGGGCGTTAACAGCTTGGAGTGGAGTTGCTGGGATTAGGCGATTTCCCTTTGCGATCTACACCCTGAACCCTTCCTCTACCCAAATAGCCCATTGGTGTGTGTGTGTGTGCATATTTATATAGCTACTTATTCATTTTTTGTTTGTTTTTGCTAGATAGATAGATGCATATATACACATACATATACACCGTATATTTTATTGGGTGAGCATAACATTGTTTATATGTTTATTAAAGGCAACCTGAGGTCAGTCCCGCCAGCAGCCCGTACAATCAACATCTAAGCCTCCAGCACTTGTTCAACGCTGACATTCGGGTGGCATTAGCCAGTGATTTTGTTTGCGCGGGAACGTCCTAAACCCTAAACCCCAAACCCAAACCCCAAACCCCAAACCCCAAACCCCAAACCCCAAACCCCAAACCCTAAACCCTAAACCCTAAACCTTGACCAGCTGCATCAGTAGGGAGCTCTCTTTTGTGCACGCAGGAAAGTGGATGAGTAGATGCCTGTTTCGGCTTGACTTTGTGGTGGATGGGCCTAAAACAAGGTGCGTATGGGTCTAGGGTTATGTCAAAGCCCTATCTTGCTCACTATTTCACGCATTCTTAATGCCTTACGCCCAAACCCTCACCCAAAGGGTTTTGGGTTTTGGGGTATGGGGTCTAGGGTTGAGGGTTTTGGCCCTGAAACGCTTTGAGCCCTCAAGCCCTACGTCCCTAACCCTGAAACGTAGTATATACCCCTGAAATACCTTCCAAGCCTTCAAACCAAACGCTTCGCAGCACTGCCTTACTTGGATGTTCATGGGTACTTGTAGTCATAAGTAGGGTCATAAGTACCCTAAAAAGGGTTATCAGTATAGTTTCCACGCCTAAACCCCAAACCCGAAACCCTAAACCCTAAACCCCAAACCCCAAACCCTAAACCCTAAACCTGAACCTCCAAATACAGGTTGGGACGACGGAGAACCTGCCGCTCTACACCTTGCAAAGCACGGAGGTGGACTCCTAAGACGTGTTAGGGAGGGCAGGTGAGAGTTTTGGGTTTTGGGGTTTAGGGTTTAGGGTTTAGGGTGTATGAGGGTTTAGGGTTAAGGGCTTGTTTTGGTTTGCCGCAGGAGGGGGGCGGGGTGGAAGTTGAGAATGAAGGGTTCGTGGTACTGACACCTCCAACCTTCAAACGGTGTGCCGGCTGTCCGGGCTGCGCTCATGGGAGGGGGAACCCTCGAAAACCCCCCCAAAGCTCCCCACCCTCTACCCCTGAGCTCGAGTCACCCTGCACCCAACCCTCAACCCTACACCCGGCCATGCCCATGATTTATGCTACAAAGTCGTCTAAACCCTAAACGGTACACCCAAACCCTAAACCCCACATGTGGAGACCCCGCAGTCCACCTAATCACACGCTGGGTCAGTCTTCAGAAAGTCACCGAATACTTGAACCCTATGTATATAAATCCTTTACTAGAACCAAAAACCCGCAACCCTCTACCCTCTACCCTAACCCACCTTTCCGCCCCTTATATCGCGTATACCCCCCTTGTACCGACCACTTACCCTGAAGCCTAAACCCTGGATTCAAACCGAGGCCTCCAAATGAAAGCTATGCACAAAGGCGCAGGTGGAAGCGTCAAAAACAAAGTGCACGGCTCCAGGGCCCTAGGTTGGGGGTTTTCCGGTTTGGGGTTTTGTGCTTCATAATCCCCATCACAGTGCCTATAACAGAGCCTGTTGTGGAGATTGTGGTATATCATCGCCCATTCCGGTAAAGACAGAGCCTCGGCCTTCCATGCGGCTTTAAGGTAGTCCAGAACCTTTCTGCATATGGGGTTTTAAGAAATGGGGGATCCTTAGCATAGACCCCCAAATAGTAGGATCGCTATGTCACCTTTCTGGGCAGTCCCTCCCGCAGTAGGATGCCCGATTGCATGTTTGAGAAGTCCCTTGAGGTCCAAATAAACCCTAAATAGGGGGGGGGGGGGGGGGGGGGGGGGGGGGGGGCGGGGGGGGGGGTCGTCACGTACCCCATATTGCTATAGTTCCGATCATAAGCCACCAGGGTGCTATATACATATGCCCTATATTGCTATAGCCCTAAACCCTAAACCCTAAACCCTAAACCCTAAACCCTAAACCCTAAACCCTAAACCCTATCTTGCTATAGTTCCTATTAAGGCATATGAGCCATCAGCCCTTTCAGGGCTCATTTGGCCCCCAAGGATGGCCTTGGCAAGTGGGTTGCAACGGACATGGCGCAATGAATAGGGTTTAGGGTTTAGGGTTTAGGGTTTAGGGTTTAGGGTTTAGGGTTTAGGGTTTAGTGTTTAGGGTTTAGGGTTTAGGGTCTTCGAGCGTTCTACTTAACTTTTATGTTGGGTGAGATGGGAAACTGGGATTTGCTGTAACCCACTATTGTTCACCTGCTACGGCTGAACTGATCTAATCCCCGTGGTTTTGGATTTTTGTTCCAGTTGCATGTCCTTGCTGACCTTATCGGATGAGGGTTTGACTGCTGCAGCCTGTCTTCCACAGTCGCGCTCGTCCCACTGGCAGAGACAAGAAGTTTCCACCCAACCCCCTGCAACTAGGAGCACACAGCCATGCGTCAGTGCAAGCAGAACGACTCGGTTCAAACCCAAGATCTCAGAGACCAACCCACCCACCTTTTGTCTAGGGTTTAGGGTTTAGGGTTTAGGGTTTAGGGTTTAGGGTTAGGGTTTAGGGCAACTTCCCAATCTTCAACCCCCTCTCCACCACCTCGGCTGCCCCCTGCGTCGTCGCGGGGAGGGCACCGGTTGGCTCCTGCGCCACTCCGACTTGCGAAAAGCTCTGCCAGGCGATCTCTTAAGCCTTATTTATGGGGGTCTTAAGGGAGGGTTTAGGGTGTAGGGTTTAGGGTTTAGGGTTTTAGGGTTTTAGGGTGGTTCATGGGGGGTAGGTACCTAGGGAGCCTCAGGGCACGAGGTTTCAGGAGTTCAGGGGCTAAACCCTAAACCCTAAACCCTAAATTCTAAATTCTAAGCCCTAAACCCTAAACCCTAAACCCTAAACCCTAAGCCCTAAACCCTAAACCCTAAACCCTAAACCTGAACGCGACTGGGGGTTGAGGTTTAGGGTTTGGGGCTTTTGGTGCTTTTTGGGCGTTGGCTCTTGTTAAGGTTTAGGGTTTGGGGTTTAGGGTTTAGGGTTTAGGGTATACTCTACAACCCAAACACCAAACAATGCTGATTTATGAGGATTTCGGGTGTGAGGTAGCTTGCACGGTCAATCAGCAAAGGTTCCACGCACACACGCTTCAGAGCTCAGTTGAAGGTGCAGTCATGCGAAGTTGTGAAACCCTGAACCCTAAACCCTCAACAAGCACTTGACGAAGTACACGTCAACACATGGGTATTTCCCAACATAGGGTTTCCCCAAAATAGAGTGGAACCCTCTTTAAAGGGACCCCCCAAAAAAGGGCACTTTTTTTGGAAACCCCTGCATGTGAACCAAGCCCTCAACTCCAAAAGCCATGGCTCAAGCTAGGTCACTTCTCGGGGCATAGACAATGCACTCCCCCAAACCCTAAACCGTTAAACCCCTAACCCTTGAACCCTGAACCCTTACGCCCTAAACCCTTAAAGCCCTAAACCCTGAAACCCTAAGCCCTCAGACCCTGAACCCTTAAACCCAAAAACCCTCAACCTAAACCCTTTACACTCAACCCCTGAAGTCCAGCATCCTGTAACGCCCAACCTCGCCGAACCCTCCGCGAACGGTAAAGAACCACCACGCCTGGCCCAGCATTTTTATGCCTTACCCCCAGGCCCAAGGCCCCCCCCCCCCCCCCCCCCCCAGACTAAACCCCAAACCCCGAAAGACTAAGCACCCTAAATCCTCAAGCCCCCCGAAAGTAGCCCTTTTCCCTGACGTCCCAAAACCGCTAAACACACTAAACCCCCTAAACCTCCTAAGCCACCCTAAACCTGCCAAACCCCAAAACCCCCGAAATCCCCCAAGACCCCCCGCAGAAGCCCACTCTCCCTAGACCGTGTAACCCAACGCTATAACCCTGTAACCCTCGAACCTTAAACCTTAAAACGAAACCCTAAACCCCCTAGAAACCCCCTAAACTTCCCCTTCCCAACCTTAAAACCCTAAACCCTAGACCCGAAGCCCTAAACCCCAAGCCCGAAGCCCCAAGCCCTAAACCCTAAACCCTAAACCCTAACCCCCAAACCCTCTAAAACCCCCTAAAGTTTCCCCTTCCTGGCTCCAAGGCACGCTCCCTGCCGCAGCTTTCAACTTGCGGCTCCGGAGCGGTTTTCATGGAGTCCTGGCAGTGCCTTTGGCTTTTGCTCTTAGGGTTTAGGGTTTAGGGTTTAGGGTGTAGGGTTTAGGGTTTGGGGTTTAGGGTTTAGGGTTTAGGGTTTGGGGTTTGGGGTTTGGGGTTTAGGGCTTAGGGTTTGCAGGGTTTTTAGGGTTTTAGGGTTTATAGGTTGGGGGGGGGGTTATAGGGTTTGGGGGTTGGGGAGTCATGACAGCTCCTTTGGCTTTGCTTAGCGTGACCCTAAAGCTCTATATCTTCAGTTTCCTAGACCCTAGGCTTGTGAGGAGCGCGTCTCGGAAGTATTGACCCCCCAGCAGAATGGAAAAAAAACACAAGAAAAATACAAGAATGAATTCAAGAGAAAATACAAGTAGCGATTCAGGAACAACGGTGAAATACAAAAAAAATGCAAGACAAATACAAAAAAAATGCAAGAAAAACACAAGAAAAACACAAGAAAAAACACAAGAAAAATACAAGAAAAATGCAAGAACAATACGAGAAAAATGCAAGCAAA
>CAJNDS010002345.1:0-74593 GCA_905221605.1 Symbiodinium natans
CAAAATGCGGGACGCGGAAATGACAGCAGTCAAGGTTGCAAAACTGTGGGCGTGTTACTGATTGCACGGCGACCTCCAATCGACGTGCAACACACTAGAGAACGCCCTGACCAATCGAAGTGGGCTTCAGGCCACTTGAAAGCCAACTTAAACCTGGGCTCTTGCTAAGGAATGTATGTTCCCTGAGAGGGGAATCAGGGAAGCAGTTGCTTGTATCCCACTATGATGCCCCTTTACGGCCTACCCTAAACCCTAAACCCCAAACTTCCTACTAAGACGAAGAACTCGTAAGACAACACACACGGGCGGCTTGCTCTGCCTTGAATCCTGAATCCTTTAGGGTTTAGGGTTTAGGGTTTAGGGCTTCAGTGTCAGCTCTACTACAGTGGTGAGGCCAACACGTTTGGGCCGCTGAAAAGGGAAGTTCCATGGCTACCGGGTTTTGGGGTTTCTGGTTCAGGGGTTGAGGGTATGGGATGCCCGGAATGGGGGGGTTTAGGGTTTAGGGTTTAGGGTTTAGGGTTTAGGGTTTAGGGTTTAGGGTTTAGGGCGCGCGCCAGTGTGCAGACCCCCCCCCCCCCTCAAACAAAAAAAAAAATGAAGCCCTAAAGCCCTACACTGCACTTAAAACACTTCTGACATGAAGCCGTACTTCCGCAAACCCGAAACCCTAAACCCCGCTATAGAGGGGAGATGAAGAGGTTTTAGGCTGGACCTCGAGGTTTGCTGAATCCGCCGGGTTTAGGGCTCAGGGTTTAGGGTTTAGGGGTTTAGGGGTTTTAGGCTTTACTTCTTGGCCAAAGCTGGAACCCCCGCCCCAACCCCCACACCCTAATCTAGGGGCCCAACTGAAATAACATGGGGTTGGGGACTTTTACGTGTACAGGGCGGCCCTATGTAGCTAGAATGACCATGTTGGGTAGTTCTTTTGCTACATATGTATTGTCTGCCTTCCACCCTAAACCCTAAACCCTAAACCCTAAACCCTAAACCCTAAGCCCCAAACCCTAAACCCAAAGCGCTTGTCTACAACGCTCCTGCTATTTGGATCCAAGCCCCCTTCGAGAGATCCAAGAAAAGGTGGTGGAACTGACAAAGTCGCCCGATGCCCGGCGTCGGAAATCTAAACCAGTTCAACTCTAGACAAGTCGGGTTTAGGGTTTAGGGTTTAGGGTTTAGGGCGACGGCTTGGCGAAGGTTTGCTTTAGGGGTCGAACATTGGGTTGAGTTTGGCTACCATGCGGCCGGGTCACGTATGTTTTGGCTAGTGCCGGGTCTTGAACATGGCTTCAGTCATCTTCAAAGACCAAAAACCCTACTCGAGCCCCCACCCAGCTCGTACGAAACCCCTTCTAAGCCCCTACGAAACCCCTAGTAAACCCCTAGACTCCAAACCCTAAACCCTAAACCCCAAACCCCAAACCCTCAACCCTCAACCCTCAACCCTCAACCCTAAACCCTAAACCCTAAACACCCGAGGACCGGGCACCCACAGTCGGACGGACTTAGAGCCCTCCACGTCATATGACCAGCGGCAGTCGTAGACCAGCGGAAGTCGTAGAAGGATGCTCTTATTGTTATGGTTTTGGGGGGTTTCAGGGTTTAGGGTTTAGTGTTTAGGGTTTTGGGTTTGGGGTTTAGGGTTTAGTAAGCTTGTGGTTCATGGGGTTCCGTTGCCAAGGATTAGAGTATTTGGGGTGTGTACCCACGTCTGATCCGGGGCTCTGTGATTTTAGAACTTTTTGGGGGGCAGGGGGGGGTCTACTGTTGAAGTTCCTAGAATAAAATGGTTTCCTCATTGTGGCAACTGATTCAGCAAGAGGCCTTTACAAGAGTGCACAACCCTCTAAACCCTGGTAGGCTTCAGGTTCCAGATCCAAAAGGTCACTGGTCTGAAACACGCTGGTGACTAGTAAACTCGCAGGCGTTGAGTGAAAAATCCACGAACTATTGTGAGCCCCTCTTTGAGAAGAATTGCCCAATCTTCTACGTAAGCGCGTGGGCTCGTCAGGGCAGACGCATCGATGGCGCAACCGGTCTTGGGATGCAGTTTTATATGCCTGGAAAAGCTGGGGGCGAACACTATATACATATGCCCATTGATCTAGCTACTGATTCTTGCATGCGCGCACATGTTGTATGTACGGGTGTATGTACGTCAGTATGAAGGCCTGTCTGCTTAGGGGTTTAGGGTTTGTAGAGGTGATGCACCCTCAACACATGGGCCCAAAAGGGACTTCTAAACCCTAAACCCTAAACCCTAAACCCTGAACCCTGAACCCTAAACCCTAAACCCTAAACCCTAAAACCTAAACCCTAAACCCTCAACCCTCAACCCTAAACCCTAAACCCTAAACCCTCATGGGGGAGAGATTCCTGTACGAATCTTGAGCTTCGATACCAGCAGAGGATCCCTGGATGCTTCATAAAACGTGCTTGGTTTGTAGGGTTCCAGGTGCCCACATAGGCCTCAATTGATTGCGGGACTTCAGGGACATGTTAGGGTTTAGGGTTTAGGGTTTAGGTTGAGGGTTTCGGGTTTAGGGGGGGGGGGTTTAGGGGATGTTTGATTTCGGGTCCAAGGGTCAAGAGTTTCCAGAAAACTGGGCCCAAGATGGTCATGCCGTAAGAATGGATGTGGCACCGCAAAGTAACCCTAAACCCTGAACCCTACACCCTAAACCCTACACCCTAAACCCCCAAACCATAACCACGGAGCCGCGCAGGTACTAGTTACTAGTAGGCCCGCCAGCAGGACTTGCGAGCGCATCAACTCCCGCTCAGACTTGAAGAGCTCGGATATGCAAAGGGAAACTACTAATTGCTTAAGAACCCACCTCCCCCCCCCCCCCCCCAAAAAAAAAAAAAAAAATTCTCCTTATAAGGGCAATCTCGGGATTTTCGTGTTGTCATGTTTTTTTTTTGTGGGGGTTCTTAAGCGAATAGTAGGAAAAGTGAGGCCCTCCATGGGGTCATAGGTCCAGAAGTTAGAGTTTAGGATTCTAGGGTTGAGGGTTTAGGGTTTAGGGTTTAGGGTCTAGGTTTGAGGGTTTAAAGCTTAAGGTCTAGGGTTTAGGGAGGTATTCAAGAAGGTTTTCTCAGCGGGTGGCTTGGTTTTCGACACAGGAAGAACTAGACAACGGACGGCCCGAATGTCGAAAAAACAACGAAGAAAGTCCATCGGGAGCAAGACCGTCTCGAATGGATCCAAATGGGTTAAGCCTTAAGCAGGAACGTACCATGATGGCTGCCAATTCAACAGATTGATGACGATCCATCACCCGCCATCAACGTCCGGCTATACAGCGTGAACCTGCGAATGAAGGATTACGCAGATGCCGCCAGTACCCCCCAAAACCCTACACCGTGAACCCCTAAACCCGACACTCATGAACACTATATAGCTGCAAAAGTTTGGCGAAATGGAACCCGCGCGGACACGCGGACGCGCGGACACGCGGACGCGCGGACACGCGGACGCGCGGACACGCGAACACGCGGCGCGGACGCGCGAACATGCGGACGCGCGGATGCGCGGACGCGCGGGACGCGCGAATGCGCGGACACGCGGACGCGCGGACGCGCGGACGCGCGGACGCGCGGGACACGCGGACGCGCGGACGCCGGACGACGGACGCCGCGGAACGTGGACTCGCGGACACACATGGACGCGCGCACGCGCGGAGGTGCGGGGACACGCGGACACGCGGACACGCGGAATGCGCGGACCGCGACGCGCGGACCCGCGGACGCGCGGACCCTCGGACGCACGGACCCGCGGACGTGCGGACGCGCGGATGCGCGGGCGCGCGGACGCGCGGACACGCGGCGCGGACGCAGCTACCTGACGTTCATAAGTCAAACCCGAAGCCCTTGACCTGAAACGGGCATGCCCCACACCCCAAACCCGAAAAGACAGAAATTGGACTTTAGGGTTTTGTCCTCAACCCTAAACCCTAAACCCTAAACCCTAAACCCTAAACCCTAAACCTAAACTTCTACCCAACAAGCGCCCCGTCACTGTCAGAGCAGGAGCCACACGTAACGTGGCGAAAGATTGCGACTGCCCTTTGGAGCCCTAGAGCCAGCAGGGGCGTCGCGGATGAGACCTTACAAATCTTTCGGTCAAAGATCTCGGGCGAGGCCCCAAAGCCCCAAAAAGCCTGCACAATCCCGGCGCCCGAAACCCTAGAACCCTAAACATCCACCAACCCCAACCATTCAAGTTGTCAAACGCCTCGAGTTGCCAAAAATCTCGAACCCTTCGACTCCTAAAGCCCCAGAGCCTAGAATTGACATGGCCTACCGTGCCCAGGATGGGTCAAGGTTTAGGGACTAGGATGCCGGATTTCGGGCCATAGGGGGCTTTCTTTCATGGCTCTGCCTGAAGACTACGCCCTAAACCCTAAACCCTAAACCCTAAACCCTTCAGCCCTGCAGTACTTCCAGTATTGTTTGCGGATGCAAAGAGATGTCCCACAAAGGTCTCTAGCAGACCGCGATAGGTCTATGAACATGGGGACTTCAGCTCCCAAACCCCTTGCAGCAAAATCGGGTTTAGGGTTTAGGGTTTAGGGTTTGGGGTTTAGGGTTTAGGGTTTAGGGCTTAGGGTCCCCAACATAGCGACTCCTTGGTTGCGAGGTGCTTGTTCTTTTGGAAGGTTTGGGGTTGCAAGAAGCAGAATCGGCCCTCGACTTTCGGCCTACGACCTAAACCCTAAACCCTAAACCCCAAACCCAAACCCTAAACCCTAAACCCTAAACTCTAAATTTGGGGATGTGGTTCCCATCCGCAGACTCTCCGGTGTCTGCAGGCTGCAGTGCTTCGATAGTAGAGACTTTTGGCAGTAAGGCTGAAGGTGGCTTCAGGGGTTAGGGTTTTGGTCTGCAGGGAGGTTTCAGGGTTTAGGGGTTCCAGAGTGTAGGGTTTAAGGCTTAAGAAAGTTCAGGGGTGGAGGGTTTAGAGTTGAAAGGGTGCAGGGCGTAGGGTGTAGGGTGTAGGGTTTCGGGTGCATATAGTGTTTGTAGGGTAAGAGTTACAAGTGTTACAGGGCCTGTAGGGCTTTGCCCTACCTTCTGGAGCTGCGCTGATAAACGCCGAGATCTTCTCGGATGGGTTCAAGCTTGGGGCTGCGGGGCTTAGCCAGTCAAGACGTGGTCTGCAGCGGGGTTTGTGGGTTTAGGGGCTTGGGGGTTTAGGGTTTATGGTTCAGGGGTTGCCGGGTTGTGGGCTGACTTAGGGAGTTCAACACATTCATGAAGCACCGCTTGCCAGTCCTAACTAGAATTCTACGATTGCGAAGAAGTAGGACAGGAGATACCTGACCCACCAACGCCTAGCTAAACGAAGTTGAGGAAGCAAAATTCAGCCGAGGAGTCTCACTCCCAAAGAGGCGGCCGAATATTCATATTCCACGTTCTTCAAGACGAGACCCGAATCAAAAAGAAGGAACAGCTCAAGGACGGCGAGCCTCCCGCCCCCGAACCTCGAAATTCCCCGAATGCACGGGGTTAGGGTTTAGGGTTTAGGGTTGAGGGTTGAGGCGGTCTTGGTGCGATGGGCCAGTGGTAAGGTGATGACCGGTGGCAATCGGCAAGCAGGGTTTAGATTTAGGGTTTAGGGTTTTAGGGTTTAGGGTTTTAGGGTTTAGGGTTTAGGGTTTAGGGTTCAGGGTTTAGGGTTTAGGGTTTAGGGTTTAGGGTTGCAGAGTCTAGGTTTCAGGTTGACCTACGAACCCCAACTCCCTTCCTTGCAAAGCGTGCAGCCCTAAACCTATGCCACACTCTCTGAGATACGTCCTCATTGGCTTCTATCTTGGCCCATGGCCATCTAACACCATTGGTGTATCGATCAGAGATTGCATGCTCCTGACGGGAAAGACCCTCAGCCCTAAACCCTTAACCCTAAACCCCAATAGGGTTTAGGTGGTTAAGGGGTGCTTCGAATCCGGTGTGGGCCTCCGCTGGAGAGGGGGAGTGCATTTAAAGTCCTGGATGTTTGCTTCAATGCAGTGGCGGACTCTGGGTTTAGGGTTTAATTAGGGTTTAGGGTTTAGGGTTTAGGGAAAAGCATTCCATCCAGGAATCAAGCTTGCTTGGCTTGTCCTGAGGGCCTCTTTGGGGGGATGTGCCACTGAATTGCCCAGGGTGCTTGCCAAGTCCTGACGAAACCCTAAACCGTCCGTTTTCTGCTCTTGCCCAGCTGTGTGTTCCAGGCTTGTTTTCCTGAGGGACGCTGAAGCTCAACTCTAAACCCCAAACCCTTATGGTAAACCCCCAAATTAAACTTAAAACCTGCAGGGTGCAGGATTTAGGTTCAGGGATTAGCGTAGGGCACCTGATTCCCGAAGCCCCTACTAAACCCTAAGCCCTACATCCCAAACCCCAAAACCAAACCCTAACCCTTCTCTTTAACCTCCAGATTGCCAAAGTAGCTATCCCAAGGGCGACTGATGGGGAGACGCAGAACGCAACCTGTACCTTAAACTCCCCCAAGAAAGAACCACGCTCTCCTTGAACGTGGAAGCAGTGAATTTGCCGAAAGGTTTCGCCCAAGGCTTCCACCTGGCACAAGAATCAGCACCCTCAGCCCTGAACCCGAAAACACCCGAACCCATCACGCATAGCGTACGCCCCCTTGGGGCTTCCCTTTCGCGTAGTTCAGGCTTCGGGGGTCTTTGGGTCTTGGGGTTTAGGGTTCAGGGACTTGGGTCCTAAACCCTAAACCCTAAACCCTAACAAAACCCTAAACAATAAACCCTAAACCCTAAACCCTAAACCCTAAACCCTAAACCCTAAACCCTAAACCCTAAACCCTATGAGCTGAGGCGGTGGCCATGCGGGCCGCCCAAGCACGGATGATATCCGGCTCTTCCTTGACCTGCTTGGTGAAGCTCCGGGACCTACTAGGGTTTAGGGTTTAGGGTTCAGGGCTTAGGGGAAGCATCCCAAGCAGCCCAACCCCACGACCCCAAACCCCCACTCCCCGCCACCTTCCCTCACAGAAGATGAAGCAACCTTGGGACAAAGGACCCAGGGCTACATGCGTACTCACCCTAAACCCCAAGATTTGCTGCCCATCCTCTTGCAGTAGCTGTTCATACTCAAGGCTCCCTTGTTAAGGAATGTGATTCCACTTTGAGGGACCCTGTCCCCCTATGGCCCTGTTGTTAACAACCCAGCATATAATGCCTGAAACCTAAACCCTAAACCTCATGGGTTCTCCTACTACCCCCCCTCTCTACTACCCCCCTAGGTTCCCCCATAATTAAGGCTACTTAGGGATAATAGGGGGGTAGTAGGGGAACCCATGAAAACCCTAAACCCTAAAAACCCTAAACCCTAAACCCTAAACCCTAAATCCTAAACCCTACAAGGATGGCAACCATTGCGTCGAGATGCAGCCAGGCAGATCATGTCCATGATCCTGCCCAGCTCGGGTCTCAAGGGTTTAGGGTTTAGGGTTTAGTAGGGTTTAGGGTTTAGGTTTGGGGTTTGGGGTTTAGGGTTTAGGGTTTGGGGTTTAGGGTTTAGAAAACCCATGGGTTGAGAGCGAGGCTCTTCGGCTTCAAGGGGGTCAACCCCTGAACCTTCAACCCCAAACCCGGGCTGTATGCAAGAAACACATCCGGCTTGAGGCTTGCAGTCTGTTAGGGGTTCGGGGCTTAGGGGATTAGGGGTTTCGGGTTTCGGTGTTAGCGTTGTAGGAGTTAGGAATTGACATTTTCCTTGCTACCCTAAACCCTAAACCCTAAACCCTATACCCTAAAGCCTAAAGCCTAAACCCTAAACTGCCGAGAGCGCCGCTGTGCATTTACATGGGCGCTCGAGGCTTCGACCGAGGTCCCCGACCGAGCGTCTCCACAGAACGGTGAGGGAGGGTAAAGCCTCCCGGTAGACGAGACGGCAGTGCCTGGCTGCGCTCAGACCAAGGGCGTAAGCCCTTTCAAGCCGATTGCGTGTGGGTGTTTTTTTTGGGGGTCTGGGAGTACTTTTCCCGGGGGGTCTGGGGCCCTGAGCTGGCAGATTCCGGCCCCCCCCCTCTCTTTTCTGGGTCCGCCTCAAACCCCCCATCCCTCCCTTCCTGGATGGCTGGATGCCCACCCACCTGAGCCTATCTCTGCACCTTTTGACTTTGCAAGCAGGGGCCGGGCGAGGCCCCTGCTTCCCCTAGTGTTTGCTGCCCTGGGGCTGCGTGGGCCGGGCTTTGGGCACTCCTCCATTTTACTCCGTGAAAGCTCCAAGAAGCCTACGAGCCACTGACAGGCTCCACAAAGCTCAGGAGGCCCCACCCTGCTCTTTCTCTGTAAAAAGCAAGAAAGCCCCGGTGAACCCTAAACCCTAAATGAGAATAGTTTGGGTGGTTGGGGTGGGACTACATGCTAACGCAAGCGAGCGGCCCGGGTGCTTTTAGCACCAGCGAGCTTCCCTGCTATACACCCTAAACCCTAAACCCCAAACCCCAAACCCTAAACCCTATGCCGCAATGTCCGAGGCCCTGCACACGCCTCATTGTCAAAACCTTCGGCAGCCGGCATGTAGGCAGCTCACCTCGCCGGGGGCCCTGGACCCTACTTAAGGCTCTCAGTCTGATGTCGAGTCTAAACATTAACCTAGCCCGAAATTGTAGAACTTCCTAACAAACGTGTGACTACTCACCCTAAACTCTAAACCCTAAACCCTAAAACCAAAACCCAAAACCCCAACCCGAATCCATTTTCAATCGCCAAGTGCAACTTGTCTTCCGGTGACTCTTGCCAGAGCCCTCTTCTTGCTTCAGGTACCTCTGAGTTCAGTGCCAGCCCCCTGAGTGTCAACCTAAGCCCTAAACCTTTTTGACATGGACAAATTGAACCTCTCATAAACCCTAAACCCCCAAAACCCTACACCCAAAACCCTAAACCCAACAGCCTAAACCCTGCCGACCCCCTCACCCCCCCGCCCCCCCGCCCTCCCCCCCGCAACAGCGGCCGCCTCTTGGTTGGGTTGCTGCAAAAAGCGCGCTCCACTCCTCAAGTGACCCTTGTGGGGCCCCCAGAACCACCAAGCCACTCGTTTAGGGTTTAGGGTTTAGGGTTTAGGGCTTCGGGATTAGGGTTTAGGGTTTGGGGACCCAACTCTAGGGCCCTCAACCTGTAGGGTATTCTGAAGGGTTTCAAGTCTCTTTAAGGGCTTGGATGGGGATACTTCTTGAAGGAAGGGATCGGGTGTGTTGAGGGACTAAACCCTAAACCCTAAACCCTAAACCCGAAACCCTAAACCCCAAACCCTAAACCCTAAACCCCAAACCCTAAACCCCAAACCCAAAACCTAAACCCTAAACCCAAAACCTGGGGCTTGGGGGCGTTGGAGGGTTAGGGGCTTAAGTAGTGTGTTCCCACTCGGGGAGGTGCCTGGACCCGAAGGGCCCCTAGGGTTTAGGGTTTAGGGTTTAGGGTTTAGGGTTTAGGGTTAGGGGGGTTTAGGGTTGAGGGTTGCAAGGTTTAGACTAGGCGGTGGTGTCCGGAAGCATGGCGCGGAGTCTCGAGATGAAGTTGGTGCAGGGTTGCAACGTCGCAGGGCTACCGAGGGATTAGGGTTTAGGGTTTAGGGTTTAGGGTTTAGGGCCCTCAAAACACCTGTCCCCAAATTGAACAATCCTGCTGAAGGGACTCTTTTTGGGGTAGTCCATCTTCTATGGGACCTATAGCACCGTAGGAGACTACTACCAACACCTCAAACCCTAAATTTAACGGACCGTTAGCCCCACAGAAAATTTCGAAACCCTATAAACGCTAAACGCTAAACGCTAAACGCTAAACGCTAAACGCTAAACCCTAAACCCTAAACCCTAAACCCTGTAAACCCTAAACCCTAAACCCTAAACCCTAAACCCTAAACCTACGGTCTGAAAGCCGAGCTGCCGCATCTGTCATCTCGGAAGGCTGAAGGCTGGCCATGGGACTCGGATGGCACGCGCTGGTTAGTGTCGGATTCAGAGTTTCGGGTTTCGGGTTTAGGGTTTCGGGTTTAGGGTTTAAGGTTTGGGGTTTCGGGTTTAGGGTTTGGAGTTTCGGGTTTAGGGTTCAGAGTTTAGGGTTTGGAGTTTCGGGGTTTAGGGTTTAGGGGGTTTAGGGAGTAGAGTTTTGGGTCTTTTTTAGGGTTTAGGGGGTTTAGGGAGTAGAGTTTTGGGTTTTTGACCCTGAACCACATTCAAGGGTCTCGGAGGCCTCCGCGGAGTTGTGCCTGGAACGATGCCTTTGCGTTTGGGGTCTGGGGCTGTTAGTTGAGGCCACTCTGGGCTGTTTTGGGTTTCGGGTTTCGGGTTCAGGGTTTAGGGCTCAGGGTCGCAGAAGCACGCGAACAGGTAAAGACCCCAACCCTGCATCCAGCCCCCTTTCATCTAGGTACAGCTAGCATCCCCCGCGAGCCGTCGGGCCTTTTGGGGTTTTGGGGTAGCCCTAAACCCTAAATCCTAAACCCCAAACCCTAAACCCTAAACCCAAAACCCTAGACCTTAAACCTTAAACCCTACACCCTCAACCCTAAACCCAAAAGGCTGAAGAGTCTCGTTCACGGACAGCAATCGCCTGGATGCAACGCGATTGGCATTCAAGGCCGGCTTGGAGATCGGCCCTTCTTTGCATTTCATCCCGCCCGGCGGAGTCTAGGGTTTCGGGTTTAGGGGTTTAGGGTTTAAAGGGTTTAAAGGGTTTAAAGGGTTTAAAGGGTTTAAAGGGTTTAAAAGGGTTTAAAAGGGTTTAAAAGGGTTTAAAAAGGGTTTAGAGCGTAGATTCTTGCATGACATAGTTAAGTTCAAGGGGTTCAAAAGTTTGGGTCCAAACCTGGGTTTAAGCCTTTAGACCCCTAAACCCTCAACCCTGACATTGGTCCAGGTGGCAGCAGGCCCGAGTACACAAAGCTCAGGCTGAATAGTCCTGCGGCCAACTTGCCGTGGCCTCGGCTCGTAGGAATTCTAGATCCTGACGCTAAGGTTTAGGGGTTAGGGGTTAGGGCTTAGGGTTTAGGGTTTAGGGCCAAGCCCTGAACCGAAATCCTAAACCCAAAAGGGGCCCCCCACACTGTAGGGTTTAGGGCGGGTGGACGACTTGGGTTAATCCTAGTATTTGGGGGTCTAAATTAATCCTAACCCTAAACCCTGAACCCCCAACCCTTTTCGGTGCGCCGATCCTCAATCTAAGTGTATAGGGTTTAGGGTTTCGGGTTTAGGGCTAGGGATTGAGACAATTTCCAAATCCGAACCCCAAACCCTTCAAACCCAAGCCCACAATGCCAACCCCCGACATCCCAAGCCCTGCTCTAAACCCCCTCCAAAGAAAACAATCCAAAGCCCCAACCCTGCACCCTAAATCCTAAACCCTGAGACAAGGTTGTTCAGAAACCCCTGCAAAAAACCCTAAACCCTAAACCCTAGACCCTAAACCGATAGGACCGATGTCCGGAGGGTAAAAAACGAACAGAAACGAGAAGCATGTATGAACCGCCCAGAAGACCAAGCCGCGCTTTAGCGTTTAGGGGAGCTTAGGGCTTAGGGTTTAGGGTTAGGGTTTAGGGTTTAGGGTTTAGGGTTTGGGGTTTGGGGTTTGGGGTTTAGGGTTTAGGGTTTAGGGTTTATGGCCACGAAAGGTGTGATGGTTGCTTGCTGCTTGCTGCCCGTTTGGGGTTTAGGGCTTTCCCCCCGCCGCCCCATCCACCTGTTGTTCAACGAGTGTCACGCCAAACTCACAATGTCAGTAGATTGCACAGGCACCCAAAATGCTAGGTCAATCAAATCCCTCACCAACAAAAAGCTCCGAGAGTTTGGAAAGAGAACCTGCAAAGGCCCTTCCCAAAGGCCCCCCAAAGGCACCCAACAAAGGCACCCAACAAACTTCACTTCATCATGTGGGCTTGAATCGAGGCCGCAACCGCCCGCCTTCTCAGCCAAAGCAATAGCCCCAAAACCTCCGGTCAAAAACTCCGCAGCCTAAACCCTAAACCCCATACTAGGCCCTCATACTGAAGCAACCCTAAACCCTAAACCCTATAACCCTAAACCCTAAACCCTATAACCCTAAACCCTACCCTAGGCCCTCTACAATTTCTATACTGAAGCCAGTCCCAGCATCTCAGCTCAGGGGAGGCTGGAAAGCACATAACCATGGCCTCAGGATGTGAGAAGGCTTTGCGGTATAGGGTTTAGGGTTTAGCGGATAGGATTTCGGGTTTAGGGTTTAGGGTTTAGGGTTTACGGTTTAGGGTTTAGGGTTTAGGATACAGGTGGATGTTTTTGACATTTGGGCTGGGATTGCTGGCTAATATTGCCCTCTAACCTGCAGTCTTCTTGCGCGTGTATGTGCGGCGCTCGCTATGATCACTAAAACAATAACCCCGACAGCCTTTCACACACCCTGGCCAACCCCCTCTTTTGGGCTTGGGGTTTTGCAAAGCTTGTCGGGGCTAGTGCGGCACACTTGTTTCTCCGGTCCCGCGCCTAGGTTGCAGCGAAGAGACATGGGCAAACAATCATGGGTGGAAAAGGAAAATACGAAACTAAGAAACTTCGCTGTGATAGTTTCAAATGCTCAGGAATCCGAAACTCAAAACCCTGAACCCTGTACCCTAAACCCTCAACCCTCAACCCTAGACCCCAAACTCTAAACCCTAAACCAAAATTTGAACTGTGGTAGGGCACCTAAAGCACCTCCACGGACAGATGGCGGTTTAGGGTTCAGGCTTTAGGTTGTAGGATCGATGTGCCAATGCAAGGGTTTAGGGTTTAGGGTTTAGGGTTTAGGCTTTAGGGTTTAGGGTTTAGCGTTTAGCGTTTAGGGTTTAGAAGCTGACACCCGAACCTCAGACCTGACTCGTGTCGTCCGGAGTTCAGATCCACTCTCAGGTGTGGGTTGGGGTTGAGGGGTCAGGGTTTAGGGTTTAGGGTTTAGGGTTCAGGGTTCAGAGTTTAAGGTTCAGGGTTCAGGGTAGAATTAGAACCCAGGCTTTGAGGCAATGCCGCAGTACAAGCCCTGTACAAGCCTTTCACCCAAGGGCCGGGTTCTTTTGGTCCTAGGTCAGGACCTAACTTACGATTTGGACTTCGGGAGTTTAGGAGGTTCCCCCAAAAGCCTATAAACCCTTTCCCCCCCCCACCCGCTCCCCCCCTCCCCAAACAAGCCTAAAACCCTAAACCCTAAACCTTAAACCCTTATTAAAGCCTTAGAACCAAGGCAACACCGCAAGCCGAGGCGCTCGTGCGAACATCAAAACTTTTCCGTGCATCTGCTGGATGGGAACTTGGTACTCCCGGCCTTGGCTCTTCAGCAGATGAAGACATCTGTTTGGGGTTTAGGGTTTAGGGGTTAGGGTACTCGAGTGCGTGGTTTCTGGCGTGACACAACAGGGCGTTGGATGAACTGTGGCGCCCGTGAGGACCCAGGCTCCTGAGCCCGAAACCCTGAAAACTCAGCTCCTGCTCCTCTGAACATATAAACCCTAAACCCTAAACCCTAAACCCTAAACCCTCTACCAATACCCGAAACCTTACAGCGGCCTGTAGAGGACACAACGGAACTCCCATCGCTTCGCCGGTTTAGCAGAGCTAGTTGGCAAAATGAACCCCGCCCAAAAGAAGAAGTGAACAGGGGCCAACCCAATCCCCCCCGACCTTCAACACGGGCTCCCACAGCCCTGCCAGACCCAGGACAGGAGTAACCTAGGAATAAGAAAAGGGCACCCTTTTTGGGTTTAAGGGGACTACAAGGGATCCCAGCCCTAAAAAAAAATGAGGACCTGCTCCGGGTCCTAGCCCTAAACCCTAAACCCTAAACCCCAAACCCTAAACCCTAAACCCCTGAGCTCTGAGGCTAGGCACCAGCCAGGCGCCCGAAGCGAGTGAAGTAGACACGGCACCACTGCTCAACGCAGGGGACCTCTGCCTCGCCACACGAGACGTCTCCCCTTCCTCCCCTGATCGTTTCTACCCTCCTACACCCTAAACCCTAAACCCTAAACGCTAACCCTAAACCCTAAACCCTAAAAAATCAACCGACAGCCGTCGATGCCGAAATCGTCAACCCTCAACCCTCAACCCTTAACCTACACCCTACCCCAGACGAGCTTGAGCTAGTGGGGGTTTGACACCTGCCACAGCAGGACCCCTGTCAAGAACTCCCACAGCCAAAGCCCTGAAGACATCCAGATCACTGAATCCTGTTCCTGGCAGCCTAAACCCTAATCCCTAATCCCTAAACCCTAAACCCGAAACCCTAAACCCTAAACCCTAAACTCTAAACTCTAAACCCTAAACCCTAAACCCTAACCCCGAACCCTACACCCTAAACCGTTTCTGTAAGCATGCCGCCTGGTGCTTGGGGGAGTTTAGGGTTTAGGGTTTAGGGTTCAGGGTTTAGGGTTTAGGGTTTAGGGTTCAAGGTTTAGGGTTTAGGGCAGTTTAGGGTGTAGGGCCTGTAGGGCTTGGGGTTTAGGGTGTTTCGGGCTTAGGGTTGAAGGTGTTGAAGTGTTTGTCAGGGTTTTGGAAGATGTTCTGAAGGGCTTCAAGGCTGAAGGCACTAGCTCCGACCGTCGGGAATCATCGAACGGTTTTGGGCTGAGTAAATACCCTAAACCCTAAATACCCTAAATACCCTAAATACCCCAAATACCCTAAACACCCTAAACACCCTAAACCCTAAACCCCATACCCCAAATCCCAAACCCCACCTGCCTGCCAATCCAGGGCCTTCAACACCGTCTTCTCGTGCGATGCGAGAGTTCGGTTCGACACTTCCTGCAGGGACGTGAGCAAATTTTTCATGTAGTGCTCATGCCCGAAACCTCTGGCCGCAAACCCTAAACCCTAAACCCTAAACCCTAAACCCTAAACCCTAAGCCCTAAACCCTAAACCCTAAACCCCGAAACTCAAAATCCTGATCGAAACCTCAACCCTGAACGCCCTAAGCACCCCTAAGCCCGAAACCCGCAAGGTTCGGCGTTTGGGGAATCCGCTGTACCAGTGCCTTTGGTTCCGGGTACTAAAAAGAAACAAAAATGGTGCACCTTTCTTTTCGGCTAGGCAGCCCGGCGAGGGATTCGGGTTTTTTGGGTCTACGCCCGAAGTCCTAAACTCTAAACCCTACTGAGTAGTAGAGCATCCGAGTAAAGGAGCTCTGAGATTCGAACTAGAACCAAGACCATAAACCCTAAACCCTAAACCCAAGGCTCACAGCCTCAACCATCTTCGCCGTCAAAGAGATTGACCAGGGAGGGTTCAGGCTTGAGTTGAACTCTTGCCCTAAAACCCCCTCAAACCCTAACCTCCAAACCCTCAAACCCTAAAGCCTAAACCCTGAAACCCCTAAAATCCCAAAACCCAAAGCCCTGAAACCTAAAATCCAAAAACCCCAAAAACATAAACCCTAAACCCTAAAACCCGAAAGCCCTGATCCCCAAAAAGACCTGAGCGCGGGACCGAAGTTACGCAGTTCTGCGTGGACTCCAGCCACGTCGAAAACTCCTTCGTGGGTTGATCGTGGGCTAGCCATCAGGTCCCTGCTATTGCGTTAGAATTGGGGTTTAGGGGGATTGGTGTTTAGGGTTTAGGGTTTAGGACTAGGGTCTAGGGTTTAGGATTTGGGATTTAGGGTTCAGGGTTAGGGCCTAGCTTGTCTTTGCCAGCGCTGAGTGACGAAAAAGCCTTCGAAAGACACTTTGGAGATAAACGCTGCTTTTGAGGGGCCGGTTCTCGAGAGAGCAATTGAAAGCCAGAAGGACAAAATTGCACAATGGTTGGCGTCTTTATCGGCCCCCTTTTCAACATCGACCTCGCAAGCGAGCTAAACTTGAGAGTAGTCAACCCCTAGGTTGCCCGGTAGCCTCGGATGAAAAAGGGTGCTCCTTTTTGCTTCAAGGTGTTTAGAAGGGAACCTAAACCCCCAAAAAAAGGGAATCAGGGCACTACTGGGCATCCCAGCCCCTAGGGGGGTTGCCCTGAGCCCGAAGCCCGAAGCCCTAAGCCCTAAACCCCAAACCCTAAACCCTAAACCCTAAAACCTGGACCGCTTCAAGGCCGTGAGTTTGGGTGAAAGGTTCAGGCTCTTTAGGGGCATGCTGAGAGACATGAACCCTTGATCCGACACCCTCAAGCCCTCCAAACTGCGACCCAAACTTTGGGAAACCCTCACTTCTAAGCCTTTCAACCCTAAACGCGAAACCCAAAGCCCTGTAAACCCAAAACCCTAAACCCTGTAAACCCTCAACCCTACAAACCCTAAGCCTTTAAACCCTAAACCCTAAACCCTAAACACCCTTTTGGGAAGGGCAGGCGCGCACCTTGATCACGTGCATCTGGGGGCTCCTAGGCATCCAACACATGAGGCTTTGCGAGAAGAGAAAAGGGGGTGGACAAGAAGCAAAACATATGGAGGTTTCGGGTTTAGGGTTTAGGGTTTAGGCTTTCCGAAATTAGGGGTACCCTTTCTGGGGGTCCCTTTAGATCCTATTCGATTTGGGTTATTTTGGGAAACACCCATATAACACTAGGGTGCGTCTGCAACCCTCTGGAAAATGGCTCCCGGTGTGATCTTAGCACCCCCAAAAAAGTTGAAGCACAAAGTATCCCCCGGGCCTCACTACTACCCCCAACGAGGGCCCTCCAATGGAAGGATCCTAGAACAAAGCCATGCGCGACCAGGACGCTCGCTGACCATGGGCATTGCCATGCTGGAGGCGCACTTGATGACAAGCCTGGCATACGCCCTAAACCCGAAAGCCCTAAACCCTCAACCCTAAGCCCTAGACTCTAAACCCGAAACCTTAAACCCTAAACCCTTAGACCAAAAACAGAGTCTTTAGAGCGCGATGGGTGGGGGGTATTCAGACACATCATCCTCTTAGGGTTTAGAGCCTCTTAGGGTTTAGAGTTCAGGGTTTAGGATGGGCGTGGCATGGTTGGGGTCGAGGGTCTAGGATTCAGGGGTTTGGGGTTCCCTAAACCCTAAACCCTAAACCCTACACCCGAAACCCGAAACCCTAAACCCTAAACCCTGAACCCCAAACCCTGAACCCTAAACCCTGGGCTTTGTTGGATCGACACAGCGCCCCTCCCCCAAAGGCCTTGTCAAACACGCGCAGGTCAGCGGCAGCCTTGTGCTGGCGGAGTCTGATGCAAAAGCCTAACCCTAAACCCTAAACCCTAAACCCTAGACCCTAAACCCTCAAACCCTCAAACCCTCAAACCCTCAAACCCTCAAACCCTCAAACCCTCAAACCCTCAAACCCTCAAACCCTCAAACCCTCAAACCCTCAACCCCAGACCCTAAACCCTAAACCGTGGTAGCCCTAAGGGGTTTGGGATTCATGGTCCGAAGTTGGAATTTCGGGCTTATGGGGCTGAGGGCTTAGGGGTTTAAGGTTATTGGGGCGGAGGGGCTGAAAGGTTAGTTTGGGGGCGGGGGGGGAAACCCTGAACCCTGAACCCTGAACCCTGAACCCTAAACCCTAAACCATAAACCCCAGGGGGTGGGGTGGGGTGGGTGGCGGCAGCCAGGCTGCTGTTCCAATCGGTAGTCGTTGCTTGCCGTGAAGCGATCAAGAAGAAGTGCCGCCTGCAGGGTGTTCGCTTTAGTCTGAACCCTAAACCCAAAACCCTAAACCCAAAACCGCGAACCCTAAACCCTGAACCCTGAACCCTAAACCCTCAACACTGAGGATCAATCCATCCAGCCCCCTCTGCGCGCCTGAAACCAGGAGCTGTGGCCTGAGCTGTACGCCTGCCAGGGCTGCTACTTTCTGAGGTTTAGGCTAAACGGTTTGGGGTGCAGGGGAATGGGCCCCTCAGAAAGTTGAGCAAGTTGAGGGGTTGGTGCTGCTATCCAAGAACCCAGCAGACGACGCCAAAACCCTCAGCCTGTGCCTAGTGTGAAGAGCTACATAGGACAAAGGGTCGCTTAGGGTTGCGTGTCCTCGTTTACACGACAGGGGTTTCGGTTTAGGGTGAGGGTTCATGAGACTCCAATTCCGAAACCCCTAAACTGCCCCCCTGCCTGAAGCATGTGGGAAATGCTACCTGGGACTGAGTTGCTAGATCCTCGTGTGGAAGGTGTTTAGGGGGTTTGGGATTTGGGCTGTAAACCCTAAACCCTAAACCCTAAGCCCTAAACCCTAAACCCTAAACCCTAAACCCGAAACCCCTCCACAGTTTAGGGTGTCCGTTTGCTTTACGAGCCTAGCGGATCCTAACCATGAGCCTGTAAGCTACCCTGAAATTAAAAAAACTATGTAAGTGTATGGGAACCCAAAAAAGGAACATATCTAAACGTCTAGACATGCTCAAAGGCCGCCTGGAGCATCTCCGGGCACCGTTCAATTCAACTTGGGAAGAAGAGTTTAGGGTTTAGGGGTTTTAAGGGTTTTAGGGTTTAGGGTTTAGGCCTATGCCTCAGGGCTGCGAGATGGGCCGGCTTGCACAATTAGAGTCCTTTGCGGGCCCGTATTATGAGGCTTCAGGTTTTGGGGGGATTTTGTTTGCCATTGCCGTGGCTGTAGGCGCTGGGCTGAGGGCTGGAGGAGGGCTTCGGACTTTGAGAATTGCTTTAAGTTGATAGGGCTTAGTACAGTAAGGTTTAGGATCCGCAGTTTAGGGTTCGTAGTTTCGGAAGGTTTAAGGTTTAAGGCTCAGGGCTCAAGGCTTTGTAGGCCTTTGGCCCTCCTTGCTGGCCAAGTGCGCAATGCCTTTGCACGGATTGATCCATCAAGTTGGCCTGGCGCATGGGCAGATTTGCGAGGGCGGAGAGTGTGGGGTTAAACCCTAAACCCTAAACCCTAAACCCTTAAACCCTAGTTTTTGAATGTCAGACTGCGAAGAGAGGCAAAGAAAGAGTGAGGAAATGAACAGAAACGTCGAGTAGGCTTTAGGAGACAGACCCCAAGAAACCCTGAACCTTGAACCTTGTAACGCCTTGTAAGGGGCCTCTTGAGCAACGGACCCGGATTTCAAGCAACGTCCCCCCCTTTCCCCCCATCCCTGTCTGGAACTGAGCTCTTCAAAGTCACACCGCGGACTCTGTTGGCTTAGGGCTTAAGGCTTCAGCGTCTTTTTCAGGAGGCTTCTTCTCTAAAAGCCATAAGGGTTCAGGGTTTGAGGGTTGAGGGCTTAGAGGCAGATTCGCCAAGAAGCTTGAGGAGGAAAAGTGCACGAAAACAATCCTGGCCCCCATGGGGTCTTTTCTTCATCATTGCCCCCAGGGTGTCTTTCATCCTTGACCTCCCTACTAGTGAGTTTTTGTGTTTAGAGTTTGGCGTTTTCTGAGTTTAGGGGTTTCGGGTTGAGGGGGGTTAGGATGCAGAAGCCTCGCAGCCTGCTCAGAAAGCAGGCAGAGAACCCTCAAACCCTAAAGGCCTAAAACCCTGCCAACCCTGCCAACCCTACTAACCCTACCAACCCCACCAATCCTACCAACCCTACCAACCCTACCAACCCCACCAACCCTACCAACCCCAGCAACCCTACCAACCCTACCAACCCCAGCAACCCTACCAACCCTACCAACCCTACCAACCCTACCAACTCTACCAACCCTAAACTCTGAATCCCCGGTACCACCTGCCGGGACCGTTGGAAGCTGATGTTGCAAGTCCTCGTCAACCTGCGCTGTGAGATGCAAGGGAACCAGGCCCTGCCCAGGGTTTAGGGTTTAGGGCTTAGGGCTTATGGTGTAGGGTCTGCACCCCCCCCCCATGTACACACACACATACATTCGCACAAGTATACACATGCAAACATAGACATATAAAGACATGTAAATACATACATATAAATACATACATATATAATCTTAAATATAGCAATAATATACTTCTAATATACTTCTAAATATGAATACCGGTCATAAGGGTATAAACTTGGTGATTCCGTGGGCTCCTGAATATTCCTTATGCATCTATGACCCCCTTCGGCCGGTCCAGCCCACAGCTGCCACCCTCAAGGCTCCTGTGCCACGTTTAGGGTGTTTGAGCTAAGGTTTAGGGTTTAGGGTTTAGGGTTTAGGGTTTAGGGTTTAGGGTTTTAGGGTTTTAGGGTTTTAGGGTTTTAGGGTTTTAGGGTTTTAGGGTTTAGGGTTTTAGGGTCCCGTCCCCCACATTAAAGGGCCCCTGCCACTGACACTCAAAAACAAGTGGAACACCACAGGCATCGCAAAGGCTGGGGGGACCCAACATCTGAAACGCGGTTGAGGGCTTCTTGAAGGGTTTAGGGCTTAATTGCTCCAGAGGGTTTGGGTTTAGGGCTTTAGGGCCTAGGGTCCCTGAGAATTAAGCGCCAAACGTTGCCATCGTTCGGCGCCTCCTTGAGAATGTCAAGAATCTCGGAGGAGGCACGTAGGCGGTGCAAATCCTCCTCCATTTCATCGGTGATGGTCCTGAGAACTAGGATGGCCCTTAAGGTTTAGGGTTTAGGGTTTAGGGTTTAGGGTTTAGGGTTTAGGGTTTAGGGTCTAGGGTCTGAACACATATTCCTGAATACGATAATCGTAAACTCAACAAGGGAATATACAGAATGTCTCAAGGGCCTGCCGAGAGAAGCTTGGGTTTAGACTCAGACTTCAGGACATAGGGGTCTGAGGAACAGGGCTGCTTAGGAGAAGATCCGGGCTTCGCCAAGGCATCTTCTGTGGGGGGGGGGGGGTTTAGGGTTTAGGGTTTAGGGTTTAGGGTTTTAGGGACTTCCCAGGATTCCAAGCCCAGGGGAGTGACAGCACGAAGAAACCCGAACTGAGAGGCACAAAAGCCCCAAAACTTGCAGGTTACCCAAGAGTCCTCCAAAGGGATTTGTATCATAAGAGCCTACAAAAGGCTGGGCTTTGGGGCTCTTGAACCCTAAACCCTAAGCCCTCAAATCTTGCCGAGCTACATCGGCTCGTACTGAGCCTCGGCCTCCGGTTGCGGGGTGCCTTCGGAGCAAGGGAGCTTTGAGGGTTACAGGCTTCAGGGTTATAGGGTTTAGGGTTTAGGGTTTAGGGTTTAGGGCTAGCCCAGTCTATCCTAAGATGCAAGCGTGCACCGTCACCTCTGGACGAGCAAGGCCAACTCCTACTTCCGAATTGTTCCAGGGTTCAGGGGTTCAGGGGCTTAGGGCTGAAGATTGGGGGGTCGAGGGTTTGGGTTCCAGGGCCCAAAGGGCTCCCAAAGTATGGACCCTAAACCCTAAACCCTAAACCCTATAAACCCTATAAACCCTAAACCCTAAAAACCCTAAAAACCCTAAAAACCCTAAAAACCCTAAAAACCCTAAAAACCCTAAAAACCCTAAAAACCCTAAAAACCCTAAAAACCCTAAAAACCCTAAACCCTTGAGATTTTTGGTGTGAGCTTGCTGTGGGGGGGGGTGTCCCTTAGCACGTCGACCTGAAGCTTTCTCAGGCTCCCCAGAGCTCCCCAAAACCTAAACGGCTTCGAGTTTAGGGTTTAGGGTGTATAGAAGGGAAGCTCGCTGGTGCTAAAAGCACCCGGGCCGCTCGCTTGCGTTAGCATGTAGTCCCACCCCAACCACCCAAACTATTCTCATTTAGGGTGTAGGGTTCACCCCCCAAACCCCCCTCAAGGGGGGCTTTCTTGCTTTTTACTTCTTTCAGAACTGTAAGAGCAGGGGTCCCAGCGGCCTCCTGGAGCCTTTGGGAGCATGTTAGTGGGTCTCGGGCTTTCGCGGAGCAAACCCGTTCATTTGAGTGTGAGGGGGTCGCAAAACGGCTGGGGGTCGCAGGGGCCTCGGCCGGCCCCTGCTCGGGTTTTGGGCTCCTAATTATATTAGGGCTGACGCGGGCTGACGCCCTAGGTCGGAGGCGTAGCTAGGCACTGCAGGCCCCGTCTACCGGGAGGCTTTACCCTCCCTCACCGTTCTGTGGAGACGCTCGGTCGGGGACCTCGGTCGAAGCCTCGAGCGCCCATGTAAATGGACAGCGGCGCTCTCGGCAGTTTAGGGTTTAGGGTTTAGGGTTTTGGGTTTAGGGTTGAGGATGAGGCCAAGTCGCTATAGCCCTCATGCAGCGGCCGCTCCGGAATCGGCGCAGGCGAAGCCATCATGATAGCCACGTAGCCTGTGGCGCAGACAAGGGTTTAGGGTTTAGGGTTTAGGGTTTAGGGTTGAGGGTTGAGGGTTTAGGGTTTAGGCGGTTTAGGGTTTAGGCGGTTTAGGGTTTAGGCGGTTTAGGGTTTAGGCGGTTTAGGGGGTTTAGGCGGTTTAGGGGGTTTAGGGGGTTTAGGGGTTTAGGGGGTTTAGGGTTTAGGCGGTTTAGGGTTTAGGTTTAGGGTTGAGGCGGTTTAGGGTTTAGGGTTTAGGGTTTAGGGTTTAGGGTTTAGGGTTTAGGGTTTAGGGTTTAGGCGGCTTAGGGTTTAGGCGGCTTAGGGTTTAGGCGGCTTAGGGTTTAGGCGGTTTAGGGTTTAGGCGGTTGGGGTTTAGGGTTTAGGCGGTTTAGGCGGTTTAGGCGGTTTAGGGTTTAGGCGGTTTAGGCGGTTTAGGCGGTTTAGGGTTTAGGCGGTTTAGGGGTTTAGGGGGTTTAGGGGGTTTAGGGTTTAGGCGGTTTAGGGTTTAGGCGGTTTAGGGTTGAGGCGGTTTCGGGTTTAGGCGGTTTACGGTTTAGGGTTTCGAAGGCAGGCTCCTCATTGAAGTCAACCCACAGGCGGAACCCCAAATCCTCAGCCTCCCCTCCCCCTCCAAACCCTAAACCCTAAACCTTAAACCCTAAACCGTAAACCAAAAATATGACATGCTTCCCGCTTGTTTCTTTCTTTGGGGGAAGCCTAGAGAGGATTTCTCTACATCAGCTTACGCTTCAAGGGCGGAAAGCTCAGGTGCAGGGGTAGGGTTTAGGGTCTAGGGTCTAGGCTCTAGGGTCTAGGGTTTAGGGTTGGAGTCTAGGGTCTAGGGTTCAGGGTCTAGGGCTTACCCTCCCTTCGCAGGCGCCTTTATAGTGTGCTTCCAAAGAGAGGTGCTACCTTTTTTTTGTGTGCCGCAGCACAATGCTGAGTGGAGCTCTGAGCCAAGAGCCGCCAGGAGAGTCACGGGGCTTCGGGTTACGAATCTTGAGACTGCCCCCCCCCTCCCCCCTCCCCCCCTTCTCCCAAGGTGTAGTCTCTCCACATCTGCCCCCAAATACCTCTTCCGTCCAAAGCCGGAAAAACACACAGGAGGGGGGAGGGGAGGGGGGAGCGATGTTCTACAGTACTACAGTGAGGGTACCCTATTCCTAAATTCTCTACTGAGAACCAGTAGGACTAAGTGACTAGGTTACCACGAACTATCCTCCACTTACTACACCCCTCTAGATCCACCCTAAGCTTCCTGAATCCGGGTCCAATCTGAGGCGGTGTTGGTGGTGGTCCTGCCCTTTTGGGTTTGGTTGGGGTTGAGGGTTGTGGGATAAGGGTTAACCCTAAATCCTAAACCCTAAAACCTGGACCCTAAACCAGAAACGCTGAGCCCGTTGGCGGGTGAGGGCTTGAAAGCTAAGAAGGGCATCACTTGACGGGTTTAGGCTCGGGTCTAGCAAGTTCATAGGCTCTGGAGGGTTTAGAGGCTTTGGGGAGTTCGGGGCTTAGGGTTGAGGGCTTAGGGTTTAGGGTTTTAGGGTTTTAGGGTTTTAGGGTTTTAGGGTTTTAGGGTTTTAGGGTTTTAGGGTTTTAGGGTTTTTGGGTTTTAGGGGTTTAGGGTTTTCGGGTTTTCGGGTTTTAGGGGTTAAGATTCTTTTGTTTGTCGTGGGGGGGGAAGCTTGCTCAGGGGGTTTGCGTCTGCGAGCTTGGGCGGGAGAAAACAAGACTAAGACTTGAGCACCCCGCCGAGCTCAAGCTCCAGTGTGCTCCAGGCCCTCAAGCCCTACACCCTAAACCCTAAACCCTAAACCCCAAACCCCAAACCCTAAAAAACTAAAAAACCCTAAGCCCTAAACCCTAAACCCTAAACCCGAACCTCCCTGTTGCTTGGGGGCCGACCAGAGCGCAGAGCATCCTCAGTCGGACTTGGCGCGTTGAAAGGAAGCCAAAACCCTAACACCCTAAAACACTTTAGGGTTTAGGATTTAGGGTTTAGGGTTTAACGCTTCTCACACCCTATTGCCCTAGAACCCTAAAACCCTGAGACGCTGTAACTCAGCAACCATAAACCCTAAACCTCAAGCCAAAAAGCGATAACCCAAGACCGAAAGGATCTTCAGCCTCCCGACCTACAGATTCGAGAAGGGTCCGTAGAATGTATTTACCTCCAAGAAGCCAACGCCTGCCTTTGTTCTTGGCAGCCCAGCAATCATGTCACAGTAAGGGCACCCTTCTCTTGGGGTTGGCTACTTTAAAGGGAGCCCAGAACCAAGAAAAGGGCACCGGGCTAGCAAAACACCTAAATTCATGTCATGTACAGACGTAAGTGACGCAAGCCCAAAACCCCCTAAACCCTGAACCTGGATGCATAGCCGACTCTCTCTCTCTCTGACTGACACACACACACACAGACAGAACCCTAAAACCCTAAACCCTAAACCCTAAACCCTAAACCCTAAACCCTAAACCCTAAACCCCCAGGCGCCGGCTCTTTTCTCCTAGGCCTTGTGCCTGTCGGTCTTGAGGGTCTGAATCTCGCCATGCATGTCCTGCAACTCAGCTCGTCCCCGGAATCCCTTTGGGGTTTGTGGCTTGTGGTTTGGGGTTTAGGGTTTAGGATTTAGGGTTCAGGGGAAGAGCAATGTGCTGATGTCACGGGTTCTTGTCTTTTACACGCACGCTCACTACCTCCAACTTCACGGGCACTGAAGTTCCAGCTTCACCACGGTCTTGAGACGCATTTGGCGTTTCTACAAGGTGGTACGTAAGAGCTTAGGGTGCTTGAGAGCTTTTGGGTTCTTGAGGGGTTTAAAGGACTTTGGGGGTTTCGGCGTTTGGGAAGTCCGGGGTTCTGCGGCGGGACAAACCCTAATCCCCTAAACCAGGGTGTTAGGGTTTAGGGTGGAAGGGGAGGATTTGAGGGCTGATTGGCCGATCAGGGTTTGCGGTTCCTAAACCCTCCGCAAACCGCAAAAGAGGTCGTTGAGCGCAGCCTTAGAGGGCATGGAACCTCGAAAAGCCTAAAGCCCGAAGTCCCAAAACTTATAAGCCCTAAACCCTAAACCCTAAACCCTAAACCCTTCACGCTGAAGCCCGAAACCCAAACCCTAAACTAGAACCAGAAACCAACAACCTTCAACGCGAAACCGCAGGTCCTCCAGTTTGTGCTCCAGACCCTCGAGTTTTTTCTCCAAGCGCTGGATGCCGCGAAGAAGCTCCAGCTGAAAATCCTTCTGGGGCTTGAGGGTTTAAGGTCTGGGTGTTTCTTCGGGCGTAACCCCTAAACCCTACACCCTAAACCCTAAACGGGTTTAACATCGGGTCTTTCCAGGGTCCGAGAGAGGTTCCAGATTTAAAGGAGGGTTGCAGAAGTTACAAAGCCGAGAATGCATTTGAGTCTAGCGAGTCGCTAGACCCTAACCCCTAGACCCCCTAGACCCCTAGACCATAAAATCTAAACCCTAAACCCTAAACTCTAAACCCTAAGCCCTACACCCTAAACCCTCACCCTGAACGATTTTGGGGGGCGTGCTGGCCTCAACTGGGAACCTTTTGCAGGCTGTTGAGGGTTTTTTTTTGAGCTCTTGGTTTTGGAGGTTTGCGGGTTTGGGGTCCTAAACCTAAACCCTAAACCCACTAAACCCTAAACCCTAAACCCTAAACCCCGGGTAGGAGGATCCAGGATGGCATGCCGGGCAGACCTGTATCCCGCCGTCGGAAGGAGACATCTCCTCGTCCAGAGGCACGGATAGCCTGGGTCCGATCAGCCGTTGAGGTTCAGGTTTAGGGTTTAGGGTTTAGGGTTTAGGGTTTCGGGTTTACGGTTTAGGGTTTAGGGGGTGTAGGGTTCAGGGTTTAGGGCAAGTGCCCTAAACCCTTAACCCCACAACCCTGAACAACCCTGGATCCCGGCTTTGAAAAAAGCCTAGCCTTCCATGGCAGAGATGGTGACCTGGACTTGTTTGTCTAACCCGAGGGTGTTTGAAAAAAAACGGATTCGGGTTGAGGGCTAAAGATAAAGGGCCTCAATTATGAGAACGGGGTTTTGGGGGCGAGTATGGTATAACTATATGGGGACTATAAGTGCATTACTATTAGTACTTCTTCCGACCCCTATATTAGGCGAGATTCTTAGCATCCTGATCCCAATTGTTGATTGCAACTGGGCTTGATCCCTAAACCCTAAGCCACACAAACCCTGAACCCTAAACCCTAAACCCTAAACCTAGTTTAGGGCTGTAGTGGGCACGGGTAGCCACCTGGAAACCCTCGCTTGGGCTTGCTGCAGCTTAGGCCACTCTAGGCTTGCAAGCTTCAGGGCTTCCTGAAGGGTTTATTTAGGGTTTAGGGTTTAGGGTGCCTAGGGGCTACCTGAACGGCTGAGCGCCCCAGCTTCCTTTGAAGCCTCCGCTCCTCTTCCAGTCGGAAGCCAGTGGTGATGATACCAGCTGGGCGGGGCGGTTTAGGGTTTAGGGTTTAGGGTTTAGGGTTTAGGGTTTAGGGTTTAGGGTTCAGGGTTCAGGGTTTAGGATTGGCAGGGCCAGGACATTACTAGTTTAGAAGGGGTTCGAGCAACCAGACAAAAACCCACCCGCCCAGAGGGTCCCATAAATTACGAAAATATAGAGTTTCTATTTTTTATCGTACGCATCTTCTCATAAACCCTCACTTCGCACCCATTTGTGCCAAAAGCTCTCCAAAGACCCCAAAGAATACAATAAGGAAAAGCCCAACAGAAAAACGAGACCTCCTGAACCCTTAACATTAGACCCCAGAGGAACTTTTTGGAACCCGGGGAGGCTCCCAGAAGCTCAAGGAGGCCCCCAGAAGCTCCCCCAGGCACCCAAACGAAACAAAACAATAAAAAACCAAGAAAAATGAAGAAAATTACAGAAATTGAGATTCCTGAACCCTTAACATTAGACCCCAGAAGAGGTTTTTGGACCCCGGGGAGGCTCCCAGAAGCTCAAGGAGGCCCCCAGAAGCTCCCCCAGGCACCCAAACGAAACAAAACAATAAAAAACCAAGAAAAACAAAGAAAATGACAGAAATTAAGATTCCTGAACCCTAAACATTAAACCCCAGAAGAATTTTTGGACCCCGGGGAGGCTCCCAGAAGCTCAAGGAGGCCCCCAGAAGCTCCCCCAGGCACCCAAACGAAACAAAAACGATAAAAAACCAAGAAAAATGAAGAAAATTACAGAAATTGAGATTCCTGAACCCTTAACATTAGACCCCAGAAGAGGTTTTTGGACCCTGGGGAGGCTCCCAGAAGCTCAAGGAGGCCCCCAGAAGCTCCCCCAGGCACCCACACGAACCAAAACAATAAAAAAACAAGAAAAATGAAAAAAACTACAGAAATTGAGATTCCTGAACCCTTAACATATTAGACCCCAGAAGAGTTTTTTGGATCCGGGAGGCTCCCAGAAGCTCAAGGAGGCCCCCAGAAGCTCCCCCAAGCACCCAAACGAAACAAAAACAATAAAAAACCAAGAAAATGAAGAAAATTACAGAAATTGAGATTCCTGAACCCTTAACGTTAGACCCCAGAAGAGGTTTTTTGGACCCTGGGGAGGCTCCCAGAAGCTCAAGGAGGCCCCCAGAAGCTCAAAACAATAAACAAACCAAGAAAAATGAAGAAAATTACAGAAATTTACATTCCTGAACCCTTAACATTAGACCCCAGAAGAGTTTTTGCACGCCGGGAGGCTCCCAGAAGCTCACGGAGGCCCCCAGAAGCTCCCCCAGGCACCCAAACGAAACAAAAACAATAAAACACCAAGAAAAATAAAGAAAATCACAGAAATTTAGATTCCCGAACCCTTAACATTAGACCCCAGAAGAGTTTTTTGGACCCCGGGAGGCTCCCAGAAGCTCACGGAGGCCCCCAGAAGCTCCCCCAGGCACCCAAACGAAACAAAAACAATAGAAAACCAAGAAAATGAATAAAATTACAGAAATTGAGATTCCTGAACCCTTAACATTAGACCCCAGAAGAATTTTTTGGACCCCCGGGGAGGCTCCCCACCCCACCCTCGCACCATACCCATTTGACACAAATCGACGAAGGACTTAATCGACGAAGGGCTTGCCATATTCGACGAAGGACTTGGCTTATTCGACGAAGGACTTGGCTTATTCGACGAAGGACTTGGCTTATTCGACGAAGGACTTGGCTTATTCGACGAAGGATTTGGCCTATTCGACGAAGGACTTGGCTTATTCGACGAAGGACTTGGCTTATTCGACGAATGTCGGAGAGTGGCCAGGATCCGGCCCTTCGTCGAATAAGCCAAGTCCTTCGTCGAATAAGCCAAGTCCTTCGTCGAATAAGCCAAGTCCTTCGTCGAATAAGGCAAATAAGCAAGGATTGCCTTATTCGACGAAGGACTTGGCTTATTCGACGAAGGACTTGGCTTATTCGACGAAGGACTTGGCCTATTCGACGAAGGACTTGGCTTATTCGACGCAGGACTTGGCTTATTCGACGAATTCATTAGGGTTTAAATAAATAAATAAATATAAATAAATACATAAATAAAAAAAATATATATATATATATATATATATATATATATGAAGAGAGGTTTAGGGTTTAGGGTTTAGGGTTTGGGGTTTGGGGTTTAGGGTTTAGAGTTTAGAGGTCGGAGTTTCTTGGACACCACAAAGGCCGCGCGAAATCTTACTTTCTACATTCGTTGTGCACCCTACACCCTAGTTGCTAGTTTGCTCCTGTTGTAGCTTTCAGGGTCTACTTTAAGGTTTAGGGTTTAGGGTTTACGGTTTAGGGCGGTGGGGGTGAACATAGGGTTCGAGGCCCAGCAAACACCACGCAGGTGAGCAAACCAAGGGTCCAGGGTTTGGGGTTCCCAAAACCCTAAAACCCTAAAACCCTAAAACCCTAAAACCCTACAACCCTAAACCCTAAAACCCTAAAACCCTAAACCCTAAACCCTAGATTCCTAAACCCTAAACCCTAAACCCTAAACCAGAAACCCTAGGGGTTAGGGTTGGGGGTTTGAGGGTGCTGGCCTGGCAATGCGAAGAGGCCGATTCCTGCGATCATTTGCAGGGAAAGAAGTGAACTATGAAACAGCCCGACAAATAAATTCATGAACCCACAAAATAATATAGGGGCCTCCATAATTAGAATAGGGTTTAGGGTTTACGGTTTAGGGTTATACATTACCCCAAAACCGACAAATAGTCTAAACCCCAGCCTTGAAATCCCCAGCCCGAAACTTCTCCATCTCTCTCGCTCGCTCTCTCTCGCTCTCTCTCTCTCTCTCTCTCTCTCTCTCTCTGTCTCTCTCTGTCTCACTCAAACTCTCTCTCTCTCTCCATCGCTCTCTCTCGCTCTCTCTCTGTCTCTCTCTCTCTCTCTCGCTCTCTCTCTCTCTCTCTCTCTCTCTCTCTCTCTCTCTCTCTCTCTCTCTCTCTCTCTCAATGCCCTAGCCCTGGAAGCCAGAAACCGGAAACCAGCCCGCTGAATTGCGATTTGGGGTCACCTGCGTAAAGGGACCGCAGTCTAACAGGGGCCAAAAACAACCTTACATGCGAGAACTGGCGCCATACACATCTGAAAGCTGAGCCTTGAAATCCTTTAGCCGTAAACCCTGAACCCCTCTAAGGCCTGAACCTCAAAAGTCAACCCTAGAACCCTAAACACACCGAAGCCTCAACGCTGAACCCCCAAACCTCAGCCCAACACCAGACCCTGATCCCTGAACCCTGAACCCTGAACCCCGAACCCTGAACCCTGAACCCTAAACCCTAAACCCTAAACCTTAAACCCTGAGAGCCCTGGCTTGCCTAGGAAGGCCGTGATGCTTGCGACCAGCCGGCCCATGGCACTCTCAGGGTACAGGTCCCCATAGCCCACCTCAGATCTGGGCTTCGGGGAGGGCGTGGGGTTTAGGGTTCAGGGTTTAGGGCTTTAGGGTTGAGGGTTTAGGGGTTTATGGGTCGGGTTTGGGGTGTGTAGGGTTTGGAGTTTAGAGTTTGAAGGTTTTGGGCTCCGGGAGATTTCGAGGCTACTACAGTATAATTACAAAGGGACTGTAGGGGAATATTGCTAGAAATTATTCCGGCCTCTACGGGGCCGTTCGGTCTGTAGGGGTTAGGGCTCAAGGGTCTCGGGCTCCCCCAAAAACAACCCAAGCTTTGTGAAGGGGCTATCTCCGATTAAGATCCCCTCTCAAAACCTCCCCCAAGACCCTCGAAACCCTAAACGCTCCAAACCCTAAACCCCCCAGAACCACAACCACAACCCCCCCCCCCCCAAATCCTTAAAGCAAACCCCTAAAAATCTCAAAGCTCCCTAACAACACGCCAAAACGGAACCCTGTAGATGCCACACGGTGACAGTCGTGAGGGCCGTGGTCCCCCACCACAGGCAGTCGGCTACACTGCCTGCAGTGTCGGGTAGGGTTCGAAGGGTTTAGGGTTTAGGGTTTATGGTTTATGGGGTTTCGGGTGTCTAGGGATATACAGTTTGGGTTTCTGGGGTTTCGGGTTTGCAGGGGCTCATAGAGAGGCCAATACAGGGCAAATATGGGGTTGACCGGGTTGAGGGCCCCCTAAACACTAAACCCTAAACCCCTGAACCCTAGACCCTGAACCCCAAACCCAATATTGGCCCTATTTTGGCCTTTCTACGGGCCCCTAGAAACCCTAAAGCCCCGAAAAACCCAAATCTTTATCCCTAGAGAAGATTTCAGGGCTGATTGTCGAGCGGATGCTGTGTCGATGTGGCATCCCTCGCTTCTACACCGGGTTTAGGGTTTAGGGTTTAGGGTTTCGGGTTTAGGGTTTAGGGTTCAGGGTTTAGGGTCAAGAACCGGCGAAGAAAGTAATCGGGCACCATGGGGCCCTTACAGCCCTAACCCCGCTCTGATCCAGCAGAAGACCTGAAAGCCCTGAAAACCCAAAACACGTTTCCCTAAACCCAAACCCTAAACCCTAAACCCTGTAAATGTAAACCCCAAACTCCCCCAAAACCCTATAGGAGCTAGGGTTTGGGCGTCCAGCCCAACAAACTAGAAGTGTATGCAGGGATCGGGGTTTAGGATCAAGCGCCCTCAGCCCTAAGCCCTAAGCCCTAAACATATGTAGGGTTTAGGGTGCACCCGGGCAGACCCACAGGACTTTCCGTTCACGACCTCGTTCACGACCCAACCCACGCTTATGGTATACTCATAGAGGAACTATAGGGTCAGACTACTCGAAGTTATTGCGACCCCACATAACAGCAACAATCTCAACGCTAGCAACACTACACCCTAAACCCTGTTCTCTAAAGCAGGAAACCCTGGCAAGCCATGAAAAAAGAGAGCTGACCCCCCTCTCAGCGCCGGGCCAAACTTGGGATTCGAAGGTGCCTCGACGTAGAACATGATCACCTGAGCTGCCGAAGGGGGTCTGGCGCTCAGGGGGCACAGGGGGCTTCGGGCTCGGGGTTTAGGGTTTAGGGTTTGGGGTTTAGGGTTTAGGGTTTCGCGTTTAGGGCTTAGGGTTTAGCCTGTGAGGTTTTTGGGTTTAACTACCGGGTTTAGGGAAGTGGGAGGCTAAAGTCCACCTGGCAAGGCGTGCGCAGAAGAGCCCAAGACGTCATGCCTCTACTTCAGGGGTGGAGCTTTCTTCTGACTCCATCATGTGCATGTGCATATAGGGAAGAATCAGGGGTGGAGGGGGCCCAGGGAATCCTAAACGTGACACCCTAAGCCCCACACCTTGGGATGTTCCGTCTTCTACTAACAGTCCTTAATAGGGAGTAGAATGAGGGGTGTTAGTAGAAGGGGGAACATCCCAACCTACATGCCCCTTTTGGTGTAAAGGGGCTGTTAAGGTCACCGGAACTCTAAAGCAAGGGAATCAGGGCCGAAGTCCTGAAACCTTAAACCCTAACCCCCCCCCCCCCCCAAAAAAAAAAAAAAAGGGGGGCAAGTTTTAAATAAGGGCCTAGTCTGGGTCGTAGGTCATGCCAAAGAGGCTGAACAACAGATGAGCATGGTCATGGCAATGGCGACCGCGCCGCCCAAGAGCTTCGCCTTCCAAGTAACTTACATAAACCCTAAACCCTAAATCCTAAACCCTAAATCCTAAACCCTTAACCCTAAACCCCGAAAGCCCCCTTTCACCCCTAAGCACCGAAGAAAACAGGACGCGCGAGGCCGTTTGTTCAACCCCAAAGCTCAAAATGAAACCAACGCCTTCCCTCCCATTCCTTACTCGTGGGTTTAGGGTTTAGGGTTGAGACTCGCTCTACACCCCATAAATCCCCCAACAACCCTGAGACCCCAAACCCGCTTCACCACAACCAGTCCCAGAAAGCTGCCTTGCCTAGGGCTCCCAAGCACAAAACCCTAAGCCCTAACCCCCAAACCCTAAACCCCAAACCCTTAACCCTAAACCCTCTGCTTTCACAAGCGCCCACTCTCGCTCCTAGCTTGCAGCCGGCCAGCCTCCTTGACCAGCACGGAGATCAATGGATTGCAGATTCTCCAATCCTTGTCGAGGGTTTGGGGTTTAGGGTTTAGGGTTTAGGGTTTAGGGTTCCCTACACTCTGAAGCCTAAAGCCTAAAGCCTGAGCGGTACATTCCCTAGGCTTGGGGCTTTGGGGTTCTAGGCGAACTTGTTCTGGGCTTCCTGTCCTTGCCCGCATCCAAGTTCACATTCAATTCTACTAAGCGGCCATAAACCATCAACCCTAAACCTTAAACCCTAAACCCTAAACCCTAGACCCTAGACCCTAACCCTAAACCCTCAACCCTCAGCCCTCAACCCTCAAGCTAAACCCTGAACCCTCAACCCTAAACCTACATGACGCTTTGGTTGCTAGGCTGGTTGAGGTGTCTGGGGTTCTTGGTTCTGGAATCTGGGCACCCTTGTACCGCACCACCAACTCTGAAACCCTAAACCCGAAACCCTAAACCCTAAACCCCAACACTCTAAATTCTGAACTGCCCAGAAGGAAAGGCCATGGCCAAGCGACCCTCTCGACCCGCAGCAGGGTGAAGACTCGGAGCATACCTGGGGTTTAGGTGGACAAACATAAAGGCTACGTAAACCCTAAACCCTGAACCCTAATGTAGGTTGTTGCCACAAAGCCCCATTTGTTTGGAAGGTTCTTGGGTAGCCACATAAGAGTAGCTTTTGGGAATTGATGGGGGGTTGTAAAATGATTTTGGGTTCGAAGGGTTTTCAGGGTTTAGGGAGGTTCAAGGCGTTCGGGCTGAACACGCTTGCTGACGGGCAAGAGCTTGGCCTTGAGGGGCTTTCAAGCCTAAGTCCTTGAACCCACAATCCTAGTCCTCTCAAGCACGCTTAACAACCTTAAACGAGGCCCTAAACCCTAAACTCTAAACCCTATAAAGGCCTAGACTCTAAACCCTATAACCTCTAAAACCCTACGCCTAAAAACCCTAAGCCTAAACTCTAAAGCCCTAACCCCTGAAACCCTATCCCCTAAAAGTCTAAACCCAAAAACCCCAAAACCCCAAAACCCCAAACCCCAAACCCCAAACCCCAAACCCTAAACCCTAAACCCCCCCCCCCCCCCCCAACAAAAAAGCCCAAATTCATCGCCCAGCAACGAAGGGCCCCGAGGCCCCGCAGCTGGTTGGAGTCAATTTGGAGGTCCTAAGGGGTCTAAAGCTTAAAGGTATGGGTTCAGGGTTCAGGGTTCAGGGTTCAGGGTTCAGGGTTTAGGGTTTAGGGTTTAGGGTTCAGGGTTTAGGGTTCAGGGTTTGGGGTTGTGTGTGTGTGTGTGTGTGTGTTTGTTTGTAACGCTTCTTTTGTGGGGGAGAGGAGAAACCGGGAGGGGGCTCTTGAGGAACTCAGGTGTCAAGGTGTTTCTGGTTTGGGGAAGCGACGGACATTAAAGCTTGAAGGCTTTGACCAGAGTTTCGCCGGGGTTGGGCCTGGCAGGTAAGGATTTGAGAGTTTGCGTCAGAGTTTTCGAAGCCCCCAAAACCCCGAAACCCCGCAAAACCCCCCAACCCCCCAAATCCCCGAAAGCCCCCCAGAACCCCCCAAACCCCGAAACACCCCCGGTGAAGTTTAGGGGTTTGAGGGTTCTGGGTTCGGTTTCGGAGCTGCTCTGACGTAATTCAAACCCCACTGAAATTTGGTCACAGTAATTACGCTCAGAGCCCAAACCCCCTAAACCCTAAACCCTAAACCCTAAACCCTAAGCCCTAAGCCCTAAGCCCTAAGCCCTAAACCATCAACTCCAAGACCCGCAAACCCCCCCAAAACCGCCAAACCTAAAGCCCTGCGAGTAAGCTCACACTTGCTTCAGGGCTTCAAGGCTTCAGGGCTTAGGGTTTGGGATTAGGGCTTAGGGGCTTAGGGGCTTAGGCCTTTCAGGGCTTAGGGCTTCAAGTTTAGGGTAGGGTTTAGGGTTTGTAAGCTTTGCAGGGCGCCTAGACCTTCCCCATGTAAGCCCTCCATGAGCGGCAGAGCTGCGATCACCAGAGAGACCAGCGACCTTAGGGTTTAGGGGGGTTCAGGGGGGTTTGGGGGGGGGGGGGAGTAGGGTTTAGGGTTTAGGGTTTAGGGTTTAGGGTTTAGGAACCCCGGAAGCCCTAAACCCTATAAACCTCTGTCAAGCTAGCATGCCCTCAGCTTGATCGTTCGGGTGGAGGGCAGGGTTCGCGAATTCGCGCTGTGGCCTCAAGGTTCATCTGTGTGGTTTTCGGTTTTCGGGTTTAGGGTTAGGGCTCTCAGGGTTTTAAAGGGTGTACGGTTTTAGGGTTTTGGTGTTTAGGGTTTAGGGTTCGAAGTCTATCTGTAGGGTTGAGGGTTTTAGGGTTGGGTATGTTGGGCGCTTGCACTGTCCTCACATCTCCAGGACTTCCCACCCAGGGAACTCCACACAACCCCAAGACCCCAAAGTCTGACACTGCCCTAAACCCTAAACCCTAAACCCTAAACCCTAAAGCCCCCGTGAACCAGCAAAAACCGAACACCCTGAAAGCCGCTGAAGCCCAACAGTGGCGGCATCCTGTAAATGAACACAAGAACCCCCCCCCCCCCCTCTCCCAAAAAAAAAAAACAAACAAAAGGTCTGAACAAGACCCCAATTAAAACCCGGCAACAACCCCAAACCCCAAACCCTATACCCTGAACAAGCCGCCTCGGGAGCTGCAGTTAAAACCTGTACAGTCCTAACCCTGAAACCCTGAAACCCTGAAACCCTGAAACCCTGAAACCCTGAAACCCTGAAACCCTGAAACCCTGAAACCCTAAACCCTAAACCCCAAACCCTAAACCCTCTGAGGCTTCAGCAGAAGGTCTACCAACATCAGCGGGTGCAGCGCGGCCTTCAGCCTTACCTGAGAAAGAAAAACTGCTGCTTCACAGCCTTTGTAGGATTTAGGGTTTAGGGCAGGTCTTGAGTCCGTGTATGATTCTCGTCCCCGATGATGCAGGGTTTAGGGTTTAGGGTTTAGGGCTCAGGGTTTAGGATTTTGGGCTCAGGATCTAGGGGTTTGGGGCCTTAGCGGTCTTAGGGGTTTAGGGATCTTAGGGGTCTTAGGGGTCTAAAGGTTTCGGGCTTCAGGCTTTACAAGGGCTTACGGGTTTGATGGTCTGGGCCTTTCGGGGCTTTAAGATAGGGTTTAGGAGACAGGAATCCAGGGCGTTAAGGATTACGGGTGGTAAGGGTTTGAGGTCTACAGTTTGGGGGTTTAGAGTCTTGGGATTTAAGGGCCTTGGGTTTAGGGCTTAGGGTTGATACAGGGAGCTAGGGCTGTTATTGGCGGAGGGCTTAGGTCTAGGACAAGGAATACGAAGGCCAAATGTGATAGTCCCTGCAAAATGCGAAACTTCAAGCTCGACTGTTTGGGTTTGAAGGTTTGGGGTTCCGGTCTGGGCTTCTTAGTTCTGTAGGTTTAGGGTGCCCCACCCCAAGACCTGAAACCTTCAACCGTAAAGTCCCAATGCGCAAGCCCTTGAAACAGAAGTCCCAACCCGACCCGAAGCCCTGAACCTCCGAAGCCTGCATCCTTCAACTTTCAACCCTTGAACCCCTAAACCCAAAAAATACCCCTAAACCCTACAGCCCCTGCCAAACCCCTAAACCGAAAACGACGAAAATACTGAACAACGACCTCAGCACTTACAAGCCCCTGAACCCCCCCGGCCCCGCTTCCGCGGGGGGGAAAGGAAATCAGAGCGTCAACGCAGCGGCGAAGCTCCGTGGAGGGTACCGAGGAGCCGCCCTGCCGCACGTGTTCTAGTTCTAGCCAAACCCTAAACCCTAAATCCTAAGCCCTAAGCCCAAGCCCTGAACCGCCTAAACCCTAAACCCTAAACCCTAAACCCTAAACCCTAAACCCTAAACCCTAAACCGGGGCTCTGGGCTTCATGGCTTATAGGGTTCAGGGCTCAGGCCTGAGGACTCCTTCTGGTGGTCTACTCACATGGGGACGAGAGGCGCCCTGAAGGGTTCGGGGGTTGGCGTTTAGGGTTTAGGTTTAGGGGTTGGGGTGCGCAGGTCAGCTGCCCTGTGGGTAGGTGCGAGGTGCCGCGAGCATTCCGCGGATGCGGTGGTTGGTGGCACGTTGTTTGGCTTGCTTTCTTTCTCTCTTTTCATTGGGGTGAGGCGTGCCATCCAGGACCTGTCCGGCAATCAGGTAGGTTTCAGGTTGGCGCCATTAACCCGACAGGGTTGAATGGAAAGGCCTCTGTTCTTTCAACGATCCATCCTGGCATCTGGGGCATATCTGAGACTCATCTTTCAGCCCAAGGCTTGCGCCAGTTTAGGCAAGGTCTGCGTTTGAACCAGGCCGCGTACCGGAAGCCAAACTTCAGGTGGATACACAGGAGTCGGCTTTGCATCTTCATATCCCGTCCGGGCATCCCCGACCGGGTGGCACCAGGATGTGTGGAATACCGCACGCGTCCAATTGGCCTCTTTTTACGTGGCTCCTTTTTGGGTCCAAGGGGCAGTGGTTTATGGCTACCCGGCGGACCAAGCCAAGACGCACGTTCTTCTAGATGCGGTCACTGAGCGGTTGGTGCTTAACTCTCGCGGCCCAAGGTTTGTTGTCCTGCCTCAACAGCTTGAAGCTGCCCACCCCGAATGGTGCCAGCATGGGTTTCGTGAAATTCAGGCGGTCGCGGCAGCGAGATGGGGCTGGCAGGTGCAGTCTACATGCAAGCATGCCACTCAGAAAGACCACCTGTGGGTGTCGCCTGAGCTTGCCTCCATGCTGTGCGAGGTGCAGGTGCAGCATGACGTTTTTGCGGACCATGCAGTGCTGGCGGGCACGTTCTTAGGAGGTCAGGCCATGTTATCGCGGTTTTGTTGGCGCATGCCCCAGCCTGCGCTTGAACCGAAGGCAAAGGTGCAACCGCTGTCGATGCAGCCAGCCGTGCCATTGGACACATCTCGCCCTTCACAGGCCTACTCTTCCTTGTGGCGCCAGTATGAGGACCAATGGTCCGACGACAGAAGCACGCGACAAATCGAGCCCTTGACTGAGGCCCAACGTGGCCGGGCAGCCACCCTGGATACCAAACTTGTTCGCACGGCTCCCGTACCGATGACTAAGGGCAGGCATGGTGAGGCCGAGGTAACCTTCTTTGGTGGGGATTGGTGGTTCGGTCGGTGGTTCAAGCAGCTTCGTCGTTTGCAGGCCTACATGCAGGTCGCGTGCAGCGCGGCAAGGTCGGAAGGCCGAGCCGAAGCCCAAGCCAATCGGTGGCGCGCTGTTCGCCGAGCAGCAGGTTTCAAACCGTCGTTTGCAGAGTGGTGGCTATGTCGCAAAGTTCGCATGGCTGGGGATCCAGACAGGATGCCTGTCAACCCGCCAGGGGCCCAGTGTGCGCAGCAAATCTTTCAGACGTTCGAGGCTTGTTTCCGTGACTTGGAAAGCCAACTTAAGAAGCACACGCGCAAACTGGCGCAGCAGCGCCGGGTGGACAATCCATCTTTGATTTTTCGGGACATGAAGCCTGATCAGGCTGAGCCGGTAGAGACCCTTGTCTCAGGCACCAAGGCCAGAGTGAGGGCTGATGAGGGGTTGGTGGTGCTTGATGGTTCGCCGGCTTGGGTGCCAGAGCTTCCGTTTCATGTGGGCGAGCGGGCGCTTGAGGTGCATCACACAGAGGAGGAATGTTTGTGGGGCGACGTCGCAAGCCTGCGCCCGAACGACTTGGTGCGCCAGGACGTGCTGCTCGGGGACCTCCCCCAAATCTTCCAAGCCTTCGCCAAAGAATGGATTCAAAGGTGGATCCGGCCGGACCACTTGGAGGCGCATAGGTGGGACGGCCTGTTTGGCCAGCTTTCCGTTGCCCCAAGGCCGACCTATGGTGCTCGCGCCCATTTCTGAAGAGACATGGCGAGCGGCGGCGCGGGCGAAGCGGTCTTCGGCAGCCATAGGGCCTGACGGCGTGTCACGCGATGACTTGTTGCGCCTTCCCTCGGATCTTGTGCAAGGCATGTTGGCCATTTACCAGGAAGCCGACACCGGGAAATGGCCTGAACAAATGCTGGTAGGCATAGTGGCAGCGTTGGCAAAAGTGCCACACGCCAGGGAGGTGACGCAGTACAGGCCAATAACGGTCTTGTCGTTGTCATATAGGGTTTGGGGGTCTATCCGCGCGCGTCAGGCGCTGGCCTATCTCCGGGGAGTGGTGCCTGACACGCCGTATGGCAACATGCCGGGGAGGGCTGCGGCTACCATTTGGTGGCAGCTTCAGGCAGAGGTGGAGCGTGCGCAAGCCCAGGGCTACGTTCTGGCAGGGGCTGCCCTTGATTTGCAGAAAGCCTTCAACACTTTGCCCAGGGTGCCAGTTCTTGCTCTTGCCGAGTTGGTTGGCCTCCCGGCTGGGTTGGTGAGAGGTTGGTCCGGCGCTTTAACTGGGGTGCAGCGCAGGTTTAAGGTACGTGGTTCCGTCGGTCCGGCCTTGCTTGCCAATGCAGGCTTTCCAGAAGGCGATGCCATGTCCGTTGTCGCCATGGCGCTGGTTGACTTAGCACTCCATCATCATATAGCAGCACAGGTGCCTCTTTCCAAAGTCATTTCCTTCGTGGACGACTGGCAGCATCTCACACACCATCCGGCCGTCATCCCGGAGGCAGTCCAAGCCACCAAGGCCTTTGCGCAATCCTGGGACATCGCGCTGGATGAGTCTAAAACTCAGGTCTGGGCGACAACCGCGGAAGCCCGGAAGGCACTTCGAAACCAAGGTTTCCAGACCACGCTGGATGCTCGTGATTTAGGGGGCCATCTGTCCTTCTCTAAACGTGTATCTGTCTATACCATCACGACCAGGATTAAATCAATGCAGCCCCTCTGGTCGCGGCTTCAGCTGTCACCTGCCCCCTTTGAGCAGAAGCTTCGTGCGCCCTCAGTGGCGGCCTGGCCGCGCGCGCTTCATGGCATTTCGGTTGTTCTCTTGGGGGATGGGCACTTTGACGGGTTGCGTAGTGCGGCTGTGCGAGGGCTAGGGGCCAAGCGGCCTGGGCTCAACCCAGCTGTTTTGTTGGGGCTCACTGTTTATCCGGTGGCCGATCCTGCCTTCTTTGCGCTTCTTTCCACATTCAGAGATCTTCGAACCCATGGGTCGCCAGCAACAGTGGGCCAGTTGGCCGATCCCATTGCTGTGGGGGCACTTCCTGTAGGCGCGGGGCCGGTTTCGGTTTGGTTGGGTAGGTGTAATGCGGTGGGTTTGGCTTGGAGGCCCGAAGTGCAGATGCTGGAGGATTCACTGGGGGCTTTTGATCCTTGGGCCACCTCCATGCAGGAGGTTGAGCTGCGATTGGTTCGCGCATGGCAGGGATCCATCGCATCCCGCGTGCAGCATCGGCGAGGGTTTGCAGGGTTGAGACAGGCTGATCCTGTCCTCACGCGCAAGCTTACAGCCCAGTGGCCGGCTGAGGACAGGGCCTTGATACGCATCACGCTCACAGGGGCCTTCTTTACAGAGGATGCCTTGCACCACATTGGAGGCGGCGATTCGCCATTATGTCCCTTTTGCGACCAGCGTGACGGCGTTGAGCATAGGGTTTGGCGCTGCACTGCTTTCAACCGCGAGCGCCAGCAGGCCCTTCGGGGGAGCACTTTCACTTTCGAGGACTTACCGCCGTGCCAGTCCATGCATGGTTGGTGCATGCAGCCGCGTGAGCTTGACGTGCTACAGCAAGAACTGCTCGGCATACCGTGCTTGCTTTGTGATTTTCAGGTGCCGCATTCGGCAGAAGATCAGATCGACTTGTTTACCGATGGGTCATGTTTGCTTCCAAGAGAACACCACCTGCGTTTGGCAGCTTGGGCTGTCACAGTTGCGGCCCCTGTGGGCGAGCCAGCAGTCATCCTTGCCGCAGGGCCGGTGCCAGGCCTTGTGCAGACTGCCTATCGCGGCGAGCTGTCCGCAGTTCTGTCTGCCCTCAAGTATGCGCAGGCCTCGGACGCAGGGTTCGCCTTTGGAGTGATTGTCTGGGGGTAGTTCGGGGTGTTCGGGGGTTGGTTGAGGGGTCGGTTCGGCTCGTTACGCCAACGGCGCGAAACGCCGACCTTTGGCTGCAGGTCCGAGACATTTTGTGGGAATATCCTGACCGTTTTGGGGGCATCTTTAAGGTTCCAGCGCATGAGGCATTGGGGGAGGATGCCACTTTCTTTGAGGAATGGATACGCCACAACAATGATCAGGTCGATGGGGCAGCGAAGCAGGCCAATCGCGCGAGGCCACAGCGGTTCTGGGATATCTGGGATGAGGTGCGTCGTGACGTGGCGTACCAGCAGCATGTGGGCAGCATCGTCTTGGGCCTCCACAGGGCCATCGGACGTGCTTCGTGCAGGGCAAAACGCAAGCAGCGTGAGCCGGCTGACGTCGAGCTGCAGGTGGTGCCACCTGTGCCGGATGAAAGATCTCTGACGTGCCCCGTGGTCCCTGAGCGAGATTTGGCCACTGTTTTCGCCAAGTTTGGAAGGCCTTATGTGATGGTCTTAAGCAACTGGCTCCGTTTGGTCACTGGCGCTGGTGGCGTTGTAGCTGCTCGACCCCGCTGGGTTTCTCTGGCACAACTTTACCTTGCATTCCGACATGCCACGGGAATGGAAATACCATTTTATAGGCAGTCTTCGAAGGCATGGTACTCAACGGCCCCAGGGCCAGAGGAGATGTTGCGTGAGGTTCCCCTAGGTCGGCGAGCAACTTGGTTTTTGACCCAGGTCAAGGCCGTGGTCAAAGCTGCTGGTGGAAACTGGTACACTCAGGAGACCCGGCCGTCTTCTGCCATTCTCCAGTGCCGCCTCCTTTCCGTCTACATGCGCTTCCCGGCAGAGCAGTTGGAGGCTGTGGAGTCGCTTTTGGCAGCAAGGCTGGGACGTGAATGCCAACGACATGATCGCAGATGGGCTGCCCTAACTTCGTTGTGATCGCTTTGATTTATGATTTCGTGTTTCTTGGAGCCTCGAGGCTTATTCCTAGTCTTTCGCCCAAGGCGTCGGATTGGCGCAAGCGCTGCCATAGTTGCTACGCTTGAGCTGTTATGGAAAGGGTGGAAAGGGTTTAGGGTTTAGGGTTTAGGGTTTAGGGTTTAGGGTTTAGGGTTTAGGGTTTAGGGTTTAGGGTTTAGGACTTTGAGGCCGAAACCGGAAAAACCTCAACCCCAAACCCAGGTCTTCGCTCCTCTACGCAGCTCCAGAGTCGGAGAAGGTACTCTGTACTCCAGACGATCGTGAGCACCTTGTTGTTGCTTGGCTTGGTGTTCATAAGCCCCCAAAGAGTGTATAGGGTTTAGGGTTTAGGGTTTTGGGTCTTAGTTACTGAGTTCATAAGCCTCCCCCCCCCCAAAAAAAAAAAACATGTACACTTTCAGTTCTATAGCAGATTAGTATCCAACAAATTAAGTGTGCTCATTCAGCTACTAAGTTAGACCTACCTGGGGTAGGGCGTTCAGGGGGCTTTTGGGGGTTTAGGGTTTAGGGGCTTTTGGGGGGGGTTTTAGGGGTTTAGGGTTTTTAGGTCTAGGGGTTGCGGGTTTTGAGTACATAGGAGCCTCGAAAGTGCACGTAAGAAAGTGTAGGCCATGACGATGGGTCCTTTGAGGGCGCGGTTGCATGACAAAGCCTAACTCTAATCCTTTCACCCCAAGCTCTGAAACTGAACCCATGTCAGCCCTATATCTCTGAACGCTAAACGCCGAGCCCCTAAACCCTAGAACCCGCAACAACCCCGTAACCCCTATAGACTTTAGACCCTACACCCTGTACCCCCTGAACCATAACCAGACCCCTATGCACCCTAAACCGTAACCCGAATACAAATTGTACGAAAGGCACTTGCTTTAGGGCGCTTTTCGGAGTTTTCTGAATTAGGGTCTGGGGTCTACGGTGTGGGGTTTAAGGTTTAACGGACCAGGACCCTGGTCTAGCAAGAAATCCACCCAAGAGCCTCATGCAAAGGTGCAACCCTGTATCTCAAAACCCATCCAGCCCTAAAGGGTTTAGGGTTTAGGGCTCGGGGTGGCCCTAAAACTATTGTAATGATCTTGCGTGTGAGCAATAAGCCCTGGTGGTGCTTCGTAGATTTCGCAACACCGATCGCATACCTCAGAAGTGAAGCACTGCCTCAACCCTAAGGTACCCTACACCCTAAACCCTGAACCCTGAACCCTGAACCCTAAACCCTAAACCCTAAACCCTAAAGCCTATGCCCAAGCCAGGCGCCAGCTCACAGTACCAGTAGGCGTCGGTGGTGACGGTAACCTGCCAATCTGGCGAGGCTCAGCCTCCTTCAACTAACTATTCTTAGAAGGGAATGAGGGAACCCAGCTGAACCCTATAAACCCTAAACCCTTCGTTCTGCCCCCTTCTCGTCAGGGATTACATATTTTCTTAAGTACAAGAACCGGAAAGCCAACTCCTCCTCTTGGTATGTGCTTTTCTCTTGCGCGTTGCTCGCTTTTCAAAGGAAAATACAACAGCAAATAGCAATCCCAAAATCCCAAACCGAAGGCCCCGAAGCCCGAAGCCCGAACATCAGTCAACAGCCAGCCCAGGCCCTACCCTCCGGCTCTACGGGTCTGGGATGTAGGGCTTCGGTTTAGGATTCAGGGTTCAGGGTTCAGGGTTCGGTTTAGGGGTTAGGGTTTAGGGTCTAGGATGTAGGACTTCGGTTTAGGATTCAGGGTTGATGAAGCCAGAACGCCTTCAAATAAACTCTGAACCTTCGACGTCAACGGAAACCCCCAAAATCTGTACCTTGGCTTACGTAACACCCCCTCCCCCCCCCCCCCCCCCCCCCCAGTGGAAAAATCTAAGCAAGAACAACGCAAACTCATAAATGCATGTGTTCATCATTTATTTCTCTCATAATAATTTTGGAAAAAACCCAAACCGCAAACCCTAAATCCGAGCTTCTCCCCCTCGTCCAAGTCAAGAAACTCAAACGGCCGGAGGGTGTGCCAGAGGCTATGTTGAATGGGTTTGGGGTTTCGGGTTTAGGGTTAGAGGTCTCGGGCAAGGTTCCTCACCAGGTCCCAGGCTGCTGTGGTACTGTCCAGGACCAGCAAGAAGACTACCTGGGGAGAGCGAGATTTTGGGGTTTGGGGTTTAAGGCTTAGGGATCTACATTATGTACCTTAAGACGTAAAAGTTACGCAAGCCATAAGCCCTGAACCTTCTCCTACCCCCGAATCGCGAGAGAATGAGGAATCGGCTTCTGTGTTCGAGCTTTAGGCAGGAGCTGCCATGTGGTCGAGCTTGTCTTGCTGGTTTGTAAAATTTTAGTATGCAATGAGGACAAATGAGATACCGTATATCCCCCTGAAACTCCCTACTTTAATTCACTTAAACCCCTGACTCTTCTTCTCCATCGATCTCCACTGATTCGACCAACTCACGGCTGCATTTCATGCTTGTCAACGCCACCATAGAAACAGCACCTTCGGCAAAATGGAGAACCACTGCTGCGACTTGCCACACTCCGAAAACGACGCGCGGTGCCGTGGGCTATATGCTTCTTGTAAGCCGTAAGACTGCATACTGGAGAACGGTCTTCCCTTTGTTCAAGCCGAGAACTCGTTCAGGGTGTAGGGTTTGGAGCATTGGGGACTTGTACTGAGAGGAAAGGTTCAACAAAGTGAGCCTTGCTACATATCCAAGAGGCAGAAGCAAAACACCGGCCAGTTCGGCCTCCAAAAAGTGCTATCTTTCTGGCCAGGGGTGCATTCAATGCGAAAGGCACAGACTCAAATCACACCATGCCTACATGTGTACCTGATGTGAGTTTAAAAACCTAAACCCTAAACCCTACACCCTAAACCCCAAACCCTAAACCGAAAGGAGATCGTGCATCTTCATTTCCTTGCACCTGTGGGGTAGTAGAACGATCTTGGGACGTCAAATCTTCAGCCCGAAAGCCGAAGAACCTGAAGCCCTAAACCTGAAGAAGCAACATATCCCAAAAAGTAAACCCAAAACCCAAAACCCTTTTTCCAAAAAGCTCAAAGTGTCAGGTCGTGTTTTGGGGTAGGGATTTGGGGTTAGGAATTTTCAGGGTCAACAGCCAACTTAAGTCTGTGCACACTAGTAGGGATTAGGGTTTAGGGTTTAAGGGTTTAAGGGTTTAGGGTTTAAGGGCTTAAGGGTTTAAGGGTTTAAGGGTTTAAGGGTTTAAGGGTTTAGGGTTTAGGGTTTAGGGTTTAGGGTTTAAGGGTTTAGGGTTTAAGGGTTTAGGGGGATTCCCACTGCAGCTCAGGCACGGCGCAGGCCATGATGAGTTGGTACATGCTGGCGCAGACCCTGAGGGAGGCAGACTCTTGGGGCTGAGCTTAGGGGGACAAAACCCTAAACCCTAAGCACCATAGGGTTTAGGGTGTAGGGTTTGGGGTTCAACCTAAGATCGCAAGCTGGCGCGCTTTCAGATAAGCGGAGACGCCGTAAAAAATCCGAAAAGTCGAAAAGTCGAAAAGCTGTCGACTTTTCGACTTTTAGACTTTTCGGGTCTCGCCGGGACTTTTCTGTACTTTTCGACTTTTCATGGCTTTTCGACTTTTCGACTTTTCGGGCCTCGCCGGGACTTTTCGCTACTTTTCGACTTTTCGTGGCTTTTCGACTTTTCGACTTTTCGACTTTTCGGGTCTCGCCGGGACTTTTCTGTACTTTTCGACTTTTCATGGCTTTTCGACTTTTCGACTTTTCGGGCCTCGCCGGGACTTTTCGCTACTTTTCGACTTTTCGTGGCTTTTCGACTTTTCGACTTTTCGGGTCTCGCCGGGACTTTTCTGTACTTTTCGACTTTTCGTATTTTCGGGGCCTGTACACTTTTCAAGATTTTTCTACACTTTTCAGCTTTTCGGCTTTTCGGGCTCATTCCCCTTCAGCCCTCCCAACAGCACACACACACACATCCTAAACAAATACTATCATAAGTCTACAGCGCTCCGAGCATCCTAAACAAATACTATCATAAGTCTACAGCCGCTCCGAGTTTAAGAAGGCCTTGTAGGCTTCGCCGCGTGGATCTTACGTACGACAGCCTCAACGACGTGGCTGGCCAGCCTACAGATATCCGGAGAAGACACTTGGCGATTATCTTTAGACCCAGGGCCTTGCAAATCAGTGCAGGCCCCAAACCCCAAACCCCAAACCCCAAACCCCAAACCCCAAACCCTAAACCCCGAATGGTCGAGGCATTGACAAGCCCAACATTGATGTCATCGTGCACTGCTAGCCGCTATTGAACATCAACATGTAGCTTGGGCTAGGGTTTAGGGTTTAGGGTTTAGGGTTTAGGGTTTAGGGTTTAGGGTTTAGGGTTTAGGGTTTAGGGTTTAGGGTTTAGGGTTTAGGGTTTAGGGTTTAGATTTAGGGTTTAGGGTTTAGGGTTTAAGGATAAGGAGTTTGAGTTAGGGTTTATAGGGCTTTGCATAGGACGGGCAGGGTTAAGCAGATTTAGGGTTTAGGGTTTATGGTTTCAGGATAGGGGTTTGAGTTAGGGTTTATAGGGCTTTTTGCATAGGACTGGCAGGATCTACAGGGTAAGCAGATTTTTGGTTTACGTTTGGAGTTGTAGGGTTTTGAAGCATTTAGGGTTTAGGGTTTAGGGTACAACTTGTAGAGACTTCTCGAAACTTCTCACGTTTTCTCTGCTTTGCCCACTTTTCCGCCTGTAGACATTTCGGCTTTTGGACATTTGGGGACTTTCAAACTGCTCGGAACGTTCAGGATTGTTCGAAAATATTCATGCTTTCGACTTTTCCAACTTTTCGGGATTATTCCATAATTTTTCAGCTTTTCGACTTTTCGTTTTTTTGGTGACTTTTCGGACTTTTCGGTACTTTTCTCGCATTTTCCACTTTTCGACTTTTCGACTTTTCGACTTTTCGACTTTTCGTTTTTTGGTGACTTTTTGGGTTTTTCGGCACTTTTCTCGCATTTTCGACTTTTCGCCTTTGCACCTTTTCGCGCCAAGCGTGTGCCCCGATCAACTTTTCGACTTTTCGGCTTTTCGGGTTTTTTTGGGCAGACTCCACTTGCGGCCGCGGACAGCCGTTCGCAATCACAGTGGGGTTTAGGGTTTAGGGTTTAGGGTTTGAACCCGATGTACAGCATCAAGGCCTGTGCCTGTCCCTGGCCGTTCCCCTATAAGGTGTACCCGCTGGTGCCGCTCTGCCCCAAATCCTGCGCCCCAACCCTCCTGGACCCTAGTGCTCTCGCCCGAAACCTAAACCCTAAACCCAAACCTGACCTGAAACCCTAAACGCTAAACCCTAACCCTAAACCCTAAACCCTCCAGCTCAAACACAACCACTCTCAGGCCAGAGCCAGAGGATGAGACACGGTTTCACGGTTGAGCTCGGGTAGGTCTGGGCGATTAAGAACCTCAGCATCAGTAGCTTTTGAGCTCGGGGTTTAGGGTTTAGGGTTTAGGGTTTAGGGTTTAGGGTTCGGGGTTTAGGATTTAGGAGTTAGGGTTTAGGATTTAGGGGTTGGGGCTTGGGATTCTTTTTGGTTTAGGGATTGGCGTTGTGAGGGTTTGGGATTGGGATAGAACCACCAATACCTAAACCCTAAACCCCAAACCCAAAACCCTAAACCTTTAGGGCGGCTTAGGGTGAAGAAGCACATCGCCCATTAGCACCGCAGGCTTAGCGTGAAGTCTTGCATAGAAGGTATGTGAACTTGTAGGGTTTAGGGTTTATATATTGGGCTCCCTATCGGCCTAAAGCCCTGAACCCTAAGGCCTAAACCCTAAACCCCACAGGGACATAATTACAGAACCTCCCATGCGTGTTTTACAGGTACCATACCGTTTGGGGCCCTAGGGTATGAGGGCTAGGGTTAATGGATTGCATGAACTTTATATGCCCAGAATGTTATGGGATGGGTACTTCTCCGTCACATGATAAAAGAGCTCGACTAGTGAAAGCTAGGACATGAAATGCTGAACCCTAAACCCTCTAGACCTAAAGCCTAAAGCCTAAAGCCTAAACCCAACACCCAACACCCAAAACCCAAAACCCTAAACCCAAAACCCTAAACCCTAAACTCGGCTCAGACAAGAGGCGTCCACACCCAGAACCGGCACCAGTCGCGGTTGTTTCGGCCGGCCAGAGCATCCTCTGGCCTTGGTAACCCAGCAGCCACATCAGAAAGGGCACCTCTGGGCTCCCTAAACCCTAAACCCTAAACCCTAAACCCTAAACCCTATAAACCCCAAACCCTAAACCCAAAACCCGAAACCCTAAACTCTAAGCCCTCCACTGGGGGGCTACTTCAATCAGGGAACTTAGAACCCGGCAAAAGGGCAACAAGGGCACCGCTTGGCTACCAAGTGGCCACTCCTCGCTGCACGAAGTCCCGGCCCGATCTCAGGGGGCTTTAGGGGGGTCTTAGGGGCTTTAGGTAGGGTCTATAGGGTTTAGGGTTTAGGATTTAGGGTTTAGGGTTTGCGGGGGTTTAGGGGGTTTAGAGGGTTTAGGGGGCTTTAGGGGGGGTCTTAGGGGTGTTAGGGGGGTGTAGCCGGGTTTCAGGGGCTTGAGGGAGTTGAAGGGGGTTTAGGGGCTGTGGGTGGGTTGAGGGATTTAAGGGCTGTAGGGGTTTTCGATGAAGGGGCTTTAGGGGCTTCAGGGGTGTTAGGGAGCATTTAGGGGCTGTGGGGCTTCGTGGCTTTCGGGCTTAAAGGGTTTAAGGGCTCTAGGGCTTTAGGGTTGTAGGGGGTTCAGGATTTTAAGGGCTTTTGGAGTTTGAGGGGCTTTAGGTTCTAGGGTTTCAGGGTTTTGGGCTTTTACGTGTTTCAGGGTCCCAGGGGTTGCAGTTTAGGGTTTAAGGGTTGAGTAGTTTAGGATTCAGGGTTCAGGGTTTACAGGGTTTATCGAGGGGAGGTCTGGGAACTGGGTCAAAAAGTTTGCCTATTGGCTCACCTTCCTAAACCCTAAGCCCTAACCCCAGCCCCCCCACCCAAACCCTAAACCCTAAACTGCATTTGGGGTTTAGGACTGGGAGTTTAGGTGGTACGGGTATAGTAGTAGCATGCAAGGTTCAGGGCGTCGAGTGTCGGGTTTGTACTGCCCGCCTGTGCGATGACCGCGCCCGCCCGTCTCAGTATCTGAGGAGTCCTGAACGGAGACTTATCAGTTTAAATCTTGGTAGCCCAGTATCTATACTGTAATCAGGGTACCCTGAACCCCAAAAGAAGAGGCAAAAGGGTATCATTGGCCTACAAGGCTTGGTAGCCCGGCACCCTTTTTTCGGTTGGTTACTTTACAAGGGAACCTTGAAACGAAAACGAAGGGGCAAAAGGGTACCACTGGACTAGCAAGAAATTCCCCCTGAAAAAGCGAAACACCCGGCTTCCGAGGTGTCGAAACACCAGCATCCTCCGGTCAGAGCGCATTCGGTGCCCGGAGGTTTAGGGTTTAGGGTTTAGGGTTAGGGTTTAGGCCACAATAGGCCACAAAGGCCTAACCCTGAACGCACACCGTCTGCAGCTCGTGAGCACGGATTCTGGCCTGTGATAAGGCTTGAGCTTCAGTACGGTGGGCACAGAAAGCTTGAATCCATGTCATGGCCAACTCCGACAACGATGAGGGCCTAGGGCTTTCATGCCTGAGATGATCCGTAGTTCGCTTTCAACACTCAACCCCAACCCTAAACCCTCATTCCTAAACCCTAAACCCTAAACCCTAAATCCTAAACCCTAAACCCTAAACCCTAACCCCTAAACACCAAACCCTAAACCCTACTGAAACCCTAAACCCTAGGCCCTCGGCGTAAGGTTCTCGCCCTTCCAAAACGTAGCGATGTGGAGTTGGAATGAGTTTCGGCTTGAGGCTTGAGAGATCGCTACGACCAACCCCGAAACCCCAAACAATGATTGACAAAAACCCTATTCCCTCAACCCTAAACCCTAACCCCTACACCCTAAACCCTTCTCTCCTCCGAAGCGAGTTGAACCCTCTGAATCGATGCAAACCCGCAAGACCCTAAACCGGAACCTCTTAAACCCTAGAAGCCTTAAAGCCCTAAACCCTGCCCTCTCTTGGGTTTTGGATGCCTCCTCCATCGGGGTCGCCATCTCTATTTCGACGCTCACCGTCGTTCGGTCGTTCTCTGCGGCACCAAACCGGCGCCAAATCGGCTCAAGCAACGGAGGTGTCTGAGAAGGCTTGTTTCGTAACAAGTGTTTTCGTTTGTGTGTGCGTGTGTGTTTTCTCTTTTTTTGCAGGGGGGGGGGGGTTAAGGGCTGAAAGTTTAGGGTGGGGGAACGAGACTGTAGTTCCTATTGTTCCTTGGACTTTGGCCGGTGCCGCCATGGCGTCCTGCGTGGTGTAGGGCTTCTCTTTGGGGCGCCCGGGCTGAAGGTTTAGGGTTTAGGGTTTAGGGCTTCTTAGGGATTAGGGGTATCCAGAACTTGTGCCTGGCATCCGCTTGGAGTGCAATGGCAATGTCAGACAAGTCTGGGGTCACTCACTTCAATCAACCCATCATCCTTACTACCCTCAACCTTAAACCCAAAACCCTAAAAAACCTAAACCCTGAACCTTGAACCCTCAACCCTAAGCCCTAAACCCTGAACCCGAAGCCCTGAAACCCTAAAACCCCTACAACCCCAGATTAACACCGAAAGGAGATCTGACAGGAGTAGGACAGGGGCCATTCGGGGGCTTAGATCGTTGAACCCAAACTCCACATCCACAGAAGCAGCCCATCGCTGAGCATTGGCAGTGAGTTTGTATAGGGTTTAGGGTTTGGGGTTTAGGGTTTAGGGTTTAGGGGCATGCAGCCCACAAGCCCTAAGCCTACAGTGCAGGCTGCAACTCACGACTGCTCGTGTCAAGTACCTCTGAGGTGGCGGCGGAATTGCCACGGCCTGCCGTTGGCTCGGCTCTGTGGGGCGGGGGGGGTTTAGGGTTTGGGGTTTAGGGTTTTGGGTTTACGGCTTCGGTTTAGGCGGTTCGTGTTTCGATCAGGGGCTCATGGGCATCCATCCCTGGTTTTCATTTTTCGGGGGAGGGCGGTTGTGTTCCTTGTCGCAAGGGACCCGAATGCTAAACTATGAATCAACCCATGACCGCACGAGGGTTTAGGGCTGTTGGCTTTCAGGGTTTGGGGCTTTGGCGCTCTCGCTGCCGTGGAGAAGGAGCTTCAACAAATGCTAACAATATAGGAACCTCGCAAGGGTTTATAGGGGTTCAGGGGTTTATGGGTTTTAGGGGTTCAGGGCTCCTTTTGAGAGAGAGGTCGCGCACCCTGTTCTGCTAGCCCAGTGCGCTGGCCGTCTCACACCCCTCGCCATGCCCCGCTGTCTGGAGCAGGCGCACCACTTCCGTGTGGCTTCCAGCCGTGGCGCAAGCCTGAGGTTGACTAAGTAGTTACCAAAGAACCTTAACTGATATATGCTATGTCTCTTCACTAGATATTAGGTTTAGGGTTTGTAGGGTTTAGGGTTTAGGGTTTAGGGTTTAGGGTTTAGGGATTTGGGGCTTTACGTGTCTGAGCTGCCAACGAGCAGCCAGGGCGGTGTTCCCATCATGGTCAACCGCATCCGTGCAAGCGCCCGCCTCCAGCAAAAGGCGCACAACTTCGACATGGCCCTGTTCAGCTGCCTTGGTTGAACCTATTTATAAACACCCTCTGAAGCAAAAAAAACACCCCTAGACCCTAAACCCAAAAACCTAAACCCCAAACCCTAAACTCGAAGTAAAATAGAACCTATCCCAACAACCCACCTAGCTGCATCAATAAGAGCAGTCCTGCCCATCTTGTTCTTCAAGGCTGTATCAGCACCGGATCCCAAAAGCAAGCGCACGATTTCAAGGTGGCCCCAGGAGGATGCATGGGTAAGCCTTGGGGCGAGGCTTAGGGTTTAGGGTTTAGGGTTTAGGGTTTAGGGTTTAGGGTTTAGGGTTTAGGGTTTAGGGTTTAGGGTTTAGGGTTTAGGAGGGTTTTCTAGGGTTTGCAGTCGGGCTTATAGGGTTTGTAGGGCTCGGGCTGTCATGGGGCTCTACGAACCCCCGAAGATGTTTCACAAAGGTATGTCGCCAAACAGACTCGAGAAGCGCAGCGTCGCCATCTTTATCGACCGGCAGCACGTCAGCCGAGGCCTCCAGAAGTAACCGCACGGTCTCCACCTTCAGCGGTTTAAATTTGAGGGCCCTATACCCAAGCAAGAAAAGTCCTATTAGATTCATTGGGGTGAGGATTGTTTTTATAGGAACCCGGTGGAGATGGGATTTGACGGCCCCCCCTGCAAAGAGAAAATTCCAGTGAGCTATTTGGGTTTTCCAGGGGTTCAGACCCATAGATTTGTCGGGGTTCTTAATTAGGGTTACAAAGGGATGAGGACCAATAGGCCTACAGGAATTCACAACCCCAGCCACATGATTCCTCACCGACGCAATGATCAGAGGCGTGCACCCGCCGGCGTCCGCCAAGTTCCTGCGTGCCCCGGCATTCAGCAACAAGCGCAGGATTTCAATGTGGCCACAGTCGCTGGCGCAGAAAAGCGCCGTCTGACCAGCGCAGTTAGACAGATCCTTCTTGGCGTCGGCCATCAACAGCAAACGCACGGTGTCCACGTGGTTGCGGCACGCTGCGCAGATGAGGGCCGTGTCGCCATTCTGGTCCGCCAGGTCTTTAAGGGCTCCAGACTCCACCAACAAACGCACGATGTGCACATGGCCTTTCTGAGATGCACAGAACAGGGCTGTTCTGCCAGAGTGGTTCACATCCACGTCTGCACCGGCGTGTAGCAGCACTCGCACTGTCTCCACATGGTTATTCGCAGAGGCGCAGCAGAGAGCTGTGTCTCGGCAGTTGTCGGCAACATCCTTCTGAGCGCCAGCCTCCAGAAGCAAGCGCGCAGTTTCGATGTGGCCTCGGTCACAAGCTGCAAAGAGAGCTGTCCTGCCGGCATGGTTCAGCAAGTCTGGATCCACATTGGAGCTCAAAAGCAACTGAACCGTCTGCGAACGGTTGCTCGCAGAGGCACAGATCAGAGCCGTGTCGCCATCAACGTCCGCCAGGTCTTTATGTGCTCCGGCACCCAGCAGCAGGCGCACGACTTCCACGTGGCCTCGCGCGGACGCGTGAATCAGGGCCGTGTCGCCGCAGGTGTCAGCACGGTCCATGTCAGCCCCAGCGCTGACGAGCAGCTGCGCAATCATCGCATTGTTGTGAACGGAAGCAATGATCAGGGGTGAGTTGCCCTCGTGATCAGCCAATTCCTTGTTGGCCCCAGACTCCAGGAGTATCTGCACGAGTTCAAGAAATCCCCTGTCAGATGCACAGAAAAGCGGTGTCCAACCGGCATAGTCGGCCAAATCCTTGTCCGCACCTGCCTTCAACAGCAAGCGCACAATGTCCACGTTGCGGCTGCACGTTGCAGCCTTGAGAGCTGTGCCACCGTCATAGTCAGCCAAGTCCTTGCTGGCTTTGGCCTCCAGCAACAACCGCACAATCTCAACGTGCCCTTTTTGCGATGCGCGAGACAAGGCCGTCCTGCCTGAACTATGGAGGTCCAGATCAGCAACAGATAGTACAAGCAGTCGGACAATCTCCATGAAGCCGCTCGCGGATGCACAACCCAATGCTGTGTCGTGGTCATTGTCGCAGGGATCCGTGCAGGCCTTGGCCTCCAGCAGCAAACGTGCCATGTCCACGTCGCCTCGCGCAGATGCGTGGATCAAGGCGGTCGCACCATCGTTGTCTGGGAGGTTTTTGTCCGCCCCGGCCTCGACTAGCAAACGTGCAACTGCCACGGCATTGTACATGGACGCGATCAGCAGGGGTGTGTTGCCGTACTGGTTGGCCAGGTCCTTGTCTGCCCCAAACTCCAACAACAGTCGCGCAGTCTTCACGTGGTTCTCGGCAGATGCCATAATCAAGGGTGTATTTCCTTCATGGTCCGACAGGTCTTTCTGAGCTCCCGCCTCCAACAGCAGCCGTGCAACTTCCACGTGGCCCCTCTCAGATGCGAAAAACAGCGGTGTTCCGCCATGGACGGCCAAGTCCTTCTCTGCCTTGGCCTCCTTAGTAGCCCAGTAACCATATTATAACAAGGGCACCCTTTTTTTGGTTGGGGTATAAGGGAACCAGAACCAAAAAGAAAGGGAAAAGGTACCACTGGGGGACCAAGCCTCCAAGAGCAAACGCACCGACTCCTTGTGTCCCGCTGATGCTGCAGCAACAAGAGGCGTTTCCCCCGCCAGGGTGGGCAGGTTCCTTCGTTGGACCCAACCAGAAGCCCCGGTCAGAAGTGCTTTTACTAACATGCCCTAAACCCTGTAATACTTGCCGACCCCTAAACTGAAGACCCCTGAACCTACACACCTTGAAACGCTCACCTCTAAACCCCTAAACCCCTTTTACCCCAAGACCCTAAAGCCCCTACAGACCCCAAAGTCCCCCAAAGCCCCGACATTCCGAAAGCCCCCAACCCCCAAATCTGCTAAAGCCCCTAAAGCCCTAGAAGCCCTTAATGCCTGCCCGAAACCCTAAACCCCCAGCAGCCCCTACACGCCCCAAAATATAAAGGAATTTCCACACAAAAAAAGGTCCCCCTAATATACACCCCCCCCAGAACTTCACAAAAAGGGTCCCCCTTCCCCCCCAATTTTCGCAGAGAGGCGGATCCTGGGGTCTGTCCAGCACCTTCTCTAGAGCCAGGGTGTGGCCCTTCGCGGCGGCAGCTGTTAACTCCTGGTTTAGGGTTTAGGGTTTAGGGTTTAGGGTGTAGGGTTTAGGGTTTAGGGTTTAGGGTTTAGGGTTTAGGGTTTAGGGCTTAGGGCTGAGGCCCGGTTTGTAGAGCATTTTCTGGGGCGGTGGTTACTCTTCTCGCTATTTCCCAACTTAAGCGATCGAGTCCAGGATTCAGATGCTTTTCGTTTTGGCTTTAGGGGGCAACCTCCCCATCTTGGTGTCAAGTTGACGCCTTGGTCTGCTGCGAAGGTCTTCGACACAACCTTGAGCTTTATCCGAAAGTCTTTTTAACATAAGTTGGGGACGGCAGCATCTTCTTCTGGCTGGTTCTTAGTAGGGAATGAGGGAATGAGCTAGGGCCCCCATTCCCTCATTCCCTAAACCCCAAACCCTAAACCCCAAACCCTAAACCCGTTGGCTTTTCTTTTGGAAGGGGTGGCGCGGTCTCAGGTATTATCCTGTACACATTGAGACTTGGAAGCCTGAAACTTACTGCTTAGACTAGGCAGACGAAGGGTTGATGGGCTTAGGGTTCAGGGTTCAGGGTTTAGGGTTTAGGGTTTAGGGTGTAGGGTTTAGGGTTTAGGGTGTAGGGTGTAGGGTTTAGGGTGTAGGGTTTAGGGTGTAGGGTTTAGGGTCTAGGGCTTGATGAGTTTTGGGACTTTGAGGTTCAGGAGTTCGACTCCTCGATCTCCTCCTGGGAGGGCGCGGAATAGGGGAGCAACACCAGCTGAAGGTCACCTTGCTTTCGTGGGTTCCCCTAATATCCCCCCATTAGGGTTTAGGGTTTAGGGTTTAGGGTTTAGGGTTTAGGGTCCCCCCAGCCCCATAATTAAGGTTCTTTAGGGATGATTCGGCCTCATTAAGGCTATTTCAGGGGGGAACCTAGATGGGGGCCGCACAGAGGGCATCAGAAAGACAGCTAAGTCATCCCCGAGTTGAACCATAACTAGAACCACTCAAACAACCCTAAACCCTAAACCCTAAACTCTGAACCCTGAACCCTGAACCCTAAACCCTGAACCCAACCCTAAACCCTAAACCCTAAACTCTAAACCCTAAACCCAAAACCCTGAACCCCAACCACTCTACCCGCAAAGTCGCTGAGAAGCGACAGGTCCACGTCCTGACGCAGGCAGCTGCCGCTGTGGAGGAGCCGTTGCCGGAAGCGCGGGAGTCCGCAGAAGCGCCTGGGGCTTTTTGTAAAGGTTTAGGGTTTAGGCTTTAAGCTTTAAGCTTTCGGCTTTAGGGTTTAGGTCTAGGGTTTACATGGGGCTGGGGTCAAGGGTTTAGGGTCTAGGGCTGGGGGTTTCAGAGCAGCTTTGGAGACCCAAGGGGCTACAACAACCCTATAAACCCTAAACCCCAAGCCCGAAAGCCTGAACCCTAAGCCTAGGCTCTCCAGGTGTCTCTTCAGGCCAAGCAGGTCACCCAACTCCTCCCTGGGTATGGCCGCCACCTCTTCCCCAGACACTTTCCTTGGCTTCAATTTCCTCTCAAGTCCCTTAGGCCTAAACCCTTCAAGTCCTGAATAGGGATTATACTTTAATCATGTAATCATTCTCGTACTCCCATTTTTATCCCTACTAAGGACTGTTAATCTAAGGGGCAACATCCCAATTTACAGCGCTTAAAGAAAGCCCTCCTTCAACTCCAAACCCCGAGAACGGACGCCCGGATTCCATATCCGGAGCTCATCCGGCTCTGGGGAAGGAAGCTTGCGTTTCATGTCCGATGGCTTCTGCTGGAAAAGATAGGGCTTCAGATTAGGGTTTACATGGGTTGGGGGTTTGTGGGGTTTAGAGGGTTGAGGGGGGTTTTCTTTCGGGTTTTCAGATTTAGGGTTCGCAGAGTTCAGGGTTTCGGCTTTGGGGTTTAGGGGGTTTTAGGAGAAAGGAGACCGCCAATTCACAGCGCTGGGAGCCGACCGTACATCAGCCAAATTACATGAGTCCGGGTTTAGGGTGTAGGGTTTAGGGTTTAGGGTTTAGGCTTTAGGGGAGTGTTGGATTTAGGGTTTCGGGTCCTGCTCCCCGGATATCCATTCCTTTCGGACTGAGCAAAGGGGGGTTTAGGGTTGAGGGTTTAGGGTTTAGGATTTAGGGTTTAGGGTTTGAAAATCCCCAACCTCAAGCCCTGAACCCCGACCCAAAACCCTGTCGAACCAAGTCACGAAAGCCTGGTCTCACGGCCCACGACCCCAGTCGCCCGAACGCCCCCAAACCCGAAACCCCCCAAAGAGTTGCCCGCTTCGAAAGAATCACAAGGTTTGAGGGTTGAGACTCTAGGAATTTTCGTTTCCTCGGAAGGGTTTAAATAGGGTTCGGGGTTCAGGTTTTAGGGCTTAGGGTTTAGGGTTGCGTAACCTTACAGGCCTCTTGGCTCGTTGCTGAGTTCTGCTCTCTGCTTGACAAATGGCAGGGGCCAAACCCGAACAAAGCCCGCCTGCAGACGTCCATCAATGTGCGCTGCCAGGTGAGCTCCACAAGCATGGTTTAGGGTTTAGGGTTTAGGGTTTAGGGTTTTAGGGTTTAGGGTTTTAGGGTTTAAGGTCCTCTAAAACATCAACAAGGGGAAACTATCACAAGCGCCTAACTGGTACTGGCAGACTTGCTGATTGAAAAATATAAAGGACCTTCATCTGTTTCGCATGAGGGCTGGACGGCTTCGCTGCGATGCCCGGACAGAGGGCGCGAAATCCTAAATGTATAACGAAAACCTGAATCCTAAAACCTAAATCCTTAACCCATGCACCCTACACCTGGAACCCAAACCCTAACCGCCCGAAGCTCTTGCCCGATGCGCCGGAGGGTGTGCCACAAAATGCTTAGAAACCGACATGAACCGTGGAAGAGGGGCTCGGGTTGAGGATTTAGGGCTGGCCTAAAGTTTCGGATTTAGAGCTTAGGGTTTGCAGTCTTTGCAGGATTTGTAGGGTTTAGGGCTTGGGGTTTAGGGTGCTGAGGGGGGTTTTAGGTTTGGGGGTTAGGAACAGATCCCACGGAGCAGGATTGCAACAGGGGTTTTGGGTCCTTGAGCGACAGGATGCGACAGGGAACCTGCATTCCAAGATCTTAGGGTTTTGGGTTTTTTGGTTTAGGGTCCGTTTAGGGTTCGTAGGCTTTAGGATTTAAAGGTCTAGGGCTCAGGGTTCTTGAGTTGACGGTGGGGGGGGGGGGTGGTCAAAGTGGAACCCGGGCAGAAGAACAACAACAGCTCGGTTGAGGGTTTAGGGTTGAGGGTTTCGGGTTTAGGCCGCATGCGCCCAATTTTTCCGCACGAGTGAAACTGCACATGGCGCTCCGCTTGGCTTGGCGACCTGGGGACCGTCGTTTTTTTTTTTTTTTTTTTTTGGGGGGGGGGGGGGGGGTAGGGTTTAGGGTAGGGTTCATTTTCTTTTTTTGAGGGGGGGGGAGGGGAGGGAAATGTTTTTTTTGCAGTTGTGGAGGGGTCGCCTTGAACCCTGTTTCGGGTTTAGGGCTCAGGGAGTTCAGGGGTGCAGGATACAAACCTGGACAATGAAAAGGGGCTGTAGGGCCTCGGGTTTAAGCTCTCAGGCTCTGAAAGTCCAGAATCCACTCTTGAAGCCCCTGATTCGGCAGATGGTTCTGAGAAGATTCAGAGGCACGACCTGGAAAATTCTCAGAGGTAGGATTTCGGGTTTCGGGTAGAAAGGGGCTCAACGTGCTCGGAACCCTACATTCCCTAAACCCCGTCGGGAATGCGATTTGAGCCGTGTTGTCGGCTGAGGTTCCGAGTGGGAGCGGGCTTGCTCAGCACACTTAAAATCTCACCAGGTCACTAGGCCTTTACCCGTTCGTACAAGCCCACTTTTCCTGCAGCTGGAGACGGATGGAACAGCATATAGGCGGGAACGCTTCCGAAAGCCCTGCTTTTTTCACAAACATCTCATTTGTTTCTCCCGACGCGTACGCATTTACTGATCCAGCAGAAGTGCCATCACGCACAGGGAACGGGAGCCCCACGTCACATCGCCATTCTAGTCAGCAAAGGTATGTCGGTCTTCCTGCTCATGCTCTCCAAATAAGCCTCAGCTTTCGCGCCAAGTTGGGCGCCCTTAACCAATGTGACGTAGCGCAAGCGGCAGAAGAGGACGACGTCGTCGAAACCAAGACCGGGTGCGGACACAGCCTCTTCACTGTGGAGGAGCTTCTCGAAAATCGGAAGCACTTCTTCGTTCAGGTGGCCGAGGCGCGACTCATCGCTCAAGTGATGCTCGTAGAGAGCACGCTTCTGCGCCGGATCGTAACGGTTCCACACATCTTGGCTCACCCTGATGTTGGTTGCCGGATCCTCCAAGGGATGCCTCTCCACAAAGTAGTCTCTTGCGCTCCTCAAGGCCAGGTCGGGCAGGGGCGCGTGCATGAAGCGCGTGTGCACCAAGTTTCGAATGGTGGGCCAGTGCTTGGCATCGAACTCAGCCAAGTCAGGGCGCCCAGTTGCCGGCAGGAGCCGTGGGGGGCCCCACCTTACTGTTGGTTAGTAACGGTTAGTAGGGACTGAGGGAATGAGGTAGCCCTATAGAATCCCTGTAAAGGGTATATCATAATGGGGACACAGGGTACCTCATTCCCTCGTTCCCTACAACCAACCGTAAGCACCTGGCATCCGCGTCCAGCTTCTGGACGATCTCCATGGATTCAGCCATGGGCTTCTCGCCTGGAAGATGGAGGATGGGTGCCAGCTTCTTACCTGGGATGGCCCTAAAACCCTCTGAAAACATATTCCGGAAATAGGATCCTCTGAAAACCCAATGAGGGAAAGATTTAAAATGGCCCTGAAGGGCCTACCTGGTAGCAGCCTAAATGATTAGAATACTGTTTAGGCGGGTTCTTATAGTACATCTATACCATACGGGGGAATACCCATGAGCAACTCTTCCTAGATGCCAATGAGCCCTTGAGGGGTCTCGGCGTCATCGTAAGACATGAAGATGAGCCGGTGCGGGATCTCCTTCAGCCCAAAGATCATGCGGGCCCTCGTGCAAAACGGGCACAGATCCTGAGCTGGCATTTTGAACCCTTTGAAAGATATCTATGTAGAGGGTTTTAGGGTTTAGGGTTTAGGGTCCTTATAAACCCAAATAACAAAAAAACAACATCCCAAAAGCCGACCCAGGATCGTATACATACAAGTCTGGCTTTGAAACTGGAGCTCCCAGGTACCCCGGTGTGGAGCTCCAGCCGCGAAGCAACGGCGCCAGCAACCGCCGGCGCCCAGGGGAGGGGATCGCCATCTTCATGAATGGGGCTTGGGGTTTAGGGTTTAGGGTTTAGGGTTCAGGGAGGGGTTCAGGGCTTCTAGTGGGGTTTGGGGCTTGTGGGGGTTTAGGGCTTGTAGGGGTTTAGGGGCTTAGGGCTTATAGGGTCTTAAGGCTCTGAGTCTGATGTAAGGCACAGACCAATGCCACCTGAATCAGCACACTTAGACAAGATCACGACTTTGATCGGATCGCCTCTTCTGAAACAGAACCGACACGGCGGCATGGATCAGGAACAGCAATATAGTTAGTTGGTGGTGCTCCCTCGCACGTACATTCGTTCTTTGCAGTGCTGATGATTTCAAAGATTACGCACACAGCATGTTCCGCGGCATTGCATGACATTGTAGCCTTCACCGAGTACAAGTGCCGTTGCTGATTCGAAGTCTTAGCAGCATTGTACGTAGCTCCAGCTGCATTGGCTGGCCCGATTTTGTCTCCTCCTTCTCCCCACATCATTCGCGTAGCACGTCTGTAAACATGACAACAAGCTGAACAGAAAGTACATACTTCTTCCCATGGCCGCCTGAGGTTCACCCTCATCTCCCACGAACCGATCGAAACTAAACCGCACCGCCTGGCCGCTGGAAGGGTTTAGGCTTTAGGGTGTTAAGTCTCAAGTGGCCGCAGGGTTTCAGGGCATCCCGAAACCCTAAACCCTAGACCCTAAACCCCATAGACCCTAACCCTAAACCCTAAGCCCCTAACACCCTAAACCCTAAACCCTAAACCGTAAACCCTAAACCCTAAACCCCAAGCCCCCAAACCCCATATGCAATGTCCCTGAGAACCCTAAATACCCCACGCGCAATGTCGGAGCAAGCCCTCGCCAAGATCTCCAGGGATCCGGCCCCATCAGCGTCCTCCTTCTGAAGGAAAAAGGGCGGGTCGGCCAAGGCCCAAACTGCCGGACACAAGGCGGTGTTGGGCTTGCAGGGACTTGCAGGCTTTAGGGTGTGGGGTTTAGGGTTTAGGGTTTAGGGTTTAGGGTTTAGGGTTTAGGGTTTAGGGTTTAGGGTTGGTTTAGGGCTAGGGTTCAGAGTTGAAGGCTCAGAGGTCTAGACGGCAACCCTCGACCTAGAGGGCGGGCCCCTGGTAGGAGTTTCCTGTGCTCTTGGATGGTCTGAGGGAGCGCTGTTCAAGACCCTAGAACCTAGCTGAACCGAAACCTTCAACCCCAGCCCTAAACCCTAAACCCTAAACCCTAAACCCTAAACCCTAAACCCTAAACCCTAAACCCAAACTCCCATGAACCCTTCAGCCCGCAGGCTCCTTGAGCCCTGAAACCCTTAAGCCCTCGAGCCCCCTCAATCCCAAATCCTCAAGCCATTCCGGCTTAGGGTTTAGGGTTTAGGGTTTAGGGCTTAGGGTTTAGGGTTTCTGGAAGCCCTCAAAACCAAGAACAACTCCAGCCCCAAACGGAAGCCGCACCTACACTGCAACCCTAAAGCCCGCACTTTAACCCTAAAGCCCGAAACCCGTGCCAAGCTGTGTGTGTTGCCACCAATGGGCCACCAACCCTGTATCAATTCTTTTTGGGGTTTCTGGGCGTTCGCGTACCAGGCCTTGGGTTTTAGGGTTCAGGGCCTACTGGGCCCTGGGTCGTAGGGTTCCAGACGCAGTGCAGCCGAAACTTATGATCTAGGGCTGCTAGCATAGAGGGGCTCAGCAGAAGGAGTGTTCTGAAGAAACAGAAAGTGTTGTATGATCCAGATGTATAGATGTCACATCATCAGTTTTGACTACATGGGTGGGTGGGTACTTCTTTGACTAGTGAGAGAGCCAAAACATGAGAGGCTCAACCCTAAAGCCCTTAAACCCTAAAACCCTAAACCCTAAAACCCTAAAACCCTAAAACCCTAAAACCCTAAAACCCTAAACCCCAAAACCCCAAAACCCTAAACCCTAAACCCTAAACCCTAAGCCCTAAGCCCTAAACCCTAAGCCCTAAACCCTAAACCCTAAACCCTGCCTTACCGTTCCGCCAGCTTCTCGTAAACGCAGCTGCCATCCTCCGTGGCCTCAAGCTTGCCTCCGGGACGGAGAAGGCCAAGCCCTTAGCCTCAAACCTACAGGGTTTAGGGTTTAGGGTTTAGGGTTTAGGGTTTAGGGTTTGGGGTTTATAGGGCTTAGGGGGCACCCGAAGCCTGTCCAAAAAGATATCTAACACTAGCACACAAAATCCCAAACGCCAATCCCCAAACCCCACCCCAAACCCAGAATCCTAAACCCTCCCAGATCCCAAAGCTGCAAACCCTGAACCTCATAACCCCACACGTTAGATCCCTAAACCCTAACCCCAATAAAAGTAACCGCTAAACTCTAAACCCTAAACCCTAAACCCTAAACCCTAAACCCTAAACCCTAAACCCTAAACCCTAAACCCTAAACCCTAAACCCTAAACCCCTAAACCCTAAACCCTAAACCCTAAACCCTAAACCAAGACCATGCCAGAGCTGCTGAAAGTGATGTTCGTGACCAGCGCAAAGCCCTGCCCGTCGCATCGTTCCTCTGAGGGCGGGAAGCTTTTGCTTGCGAAACGGTTTAGGGTTTAGGGTTTAGGGTTTAGGGTTTAGGGTTTAGGGTTTAGGCCTCAACTTCTATGAGTGCGAAGGTGACACAGGGACTGTGGAATTCGGGTCTCACCCCCAACTTGCGTAACCCTAAACCTCGGCCCCCTGCGACCCCTAATTTAACCCTAAACCCTGAACCCTGGAAACTAAACCCTAAACCCTAAACCCTGAACCCTCATACCTGAACCCTAAACCCTAAACCCTAAACCCTGAACCCTAAACCCTAAACCCTAAACCCTAAACCCTACAGAGGGGCTTGTTCATAGCAGCGCCGGGAGGCGTCGAAGATCCCGACGCAGCCGGCGCCATGCTTCAAACACCACTTCCGGGCCTGCGCAGTAGGGTTTAGGGTTTAGGGTTTAGGGTTTAGGGTTGAGGGTTTAGGGTTTAGGGTTTAGGGTTTAGGGCGAACACATCCCAGAACTCTACAACCCAGAAGAGTGAAGGGTGCAGGGCTCAAGGATGTAAGAGCTCCTCGATTTCATCGCAAAGTTCGCAAACCCTGGGCTCTAAACCCTAAACCCGGAACCCGAAGTTCTAAGCCCTAAACCCTAAACCCTAAACCCTAAACCCCAAACCCTAAACCCTACACCCCAAACCCCTCACTTCACAGCGCGCGCGCCTCCTCCCAGGTGCCTACGGGCTCCCCCTCGCGGGGCTTGATGTGCTTCTCCACAGGCTGGCATGGGATGCTGAGGGTTTAGGGTTTAGGGTTTAGGGTTTAGGGTTTAGGTCTTAGGGTTGAGGGTTCAGGGTTTAGGGTTCCGTAATCAGCTCCTCTGCAACTGAGGAACTTCAAGAAAACGCCATTAGCAATGATTCCGGTTTAGGGTTCAGGGTTCAAGGTTTAGGGTCTTAGGTTCTGAGTTCAGGGGTTGCAATGTAGGGTTGGTTTAGGGCTTGCGGTAGAGTTCAGCTGCGGCCTGAGGAAACAAACCTCCTAAACGCTTCTTCATACCTAAACTCTAAACCCTAAACCCTAAACCCCAAAGAACCCACGCACCTCCTGCTTAAACCAACTCCTGAGATTCCAGCCACGACTTTGCCCGCATGCTTGGTGTACTCGTCCTGCAGCTTGGTTGGTGGTTAAGGGCTTCAGGGTTCAGGGTTACCCTAAACTCTGAACCCTTCGGCCCCAGCCTGTTTAGGGGGGCTTCTAAACTCCAAACCCTCTCGCGAGGGGCGCCTTGAAACCGTTGCAGGCGGTCGGACGCTCTGAGACGACTTCGTTTGTGACCTGCTCTGAGCCGGGCTTTATATATATATATATGTATATGTATAAGCTATAGGCTATAGAATTGGATGTGTTAATCTGATGTGGTATAAAACAAGAGAAAATAAAACACGTGAATATGTACGCGTGTATGGCATATGGTACTTTACATTCAAACTTTCGGTCCCACGTTTCCTGTTCTTGGCCCCTCTAGAGATTCTCCGGCGCGCCCTGCGGGCTTCAGTTAGAGCCCTGTTAGCCTCCCCCTGCCTTTGTCGAAGGCTCCGGTGCCTGTTTCCTGGCGCTGCTCCTTAAACCCTAAACCCTGAAACCCCGAAAACCCTGAGTTCTAAACCCTCGACCTTCGCACATCTGAAGCCGACATCGCTGCAATTGCCATCGCCAACTCCACCCCTGCAACGCAGCCGACATCTCAAACCCACTGGCCTAAACCCCAAATTGAGTTGCGCTTTAAACCTTTGAAAATTATGTATAAATAGGTTCCCTTATAAGAAAGAAAGGAAATTATGAATTATCCCAAGCAAAAGCCAGTAAACCTCCATAGCCTTAAACCTTAAACCCCTAGGTGGCGCCTCGTCACAGCACACACCCTCCCCAACAGGATGCTGCTCCCTGGCGACACTTCTGAGGTGGAGAGAGTTTACGGTTTGGAGGGCTGAGGCTTCTAGGATGTAGGGATAACCGAGCCCCTGCATCCATTTTCTGGGGTTTGGGGCTTGGGGCTTAGGGCTTAGAGGGTTTAGGGTTTAGGGTTTGGTGTTTAGGGTTTAGGGTTTTTTAGGGTTTGGGGTTTAGGGTTTAGGGTTTAGGAGACTTTCAGAGCACGTAGCAATTTGTCTTCCCTGCTCCTGGCAGCGGTGGGCGCCTGCTGACGAGCAGCCGGATGCCGTTGGGAGCGCCTGCAGGCACAGAAACGCCTCAAACCCCCGGCCACCATGGCCAGCAAAAAGAAGGACTCTGGGTTTTTGAGCCCTCTAAGCCTAAACCCTAGTCTAGCCACTGGAGAGTACATGGCCGAGAGAACGGGAACATGAAAGCTGGAACAAGCTTTCCCGCCCTCTGCGAAGATGGAAAGGATCAGGCGGATTGTCCCTAAACCCCTAAACCAACTTTTGGGGGCCACGCCGCAACATGAGAACCTTACACCACAAACCCTCAACTTCTAAACACCTCGAGCTTCCTCCACCCAACGGCTTAGAGTTTAGGGCTTCGGGTGTAAGGTTTAGGGTTTAGGGTTTAGGGTTTAGGGTTTAGGGGTTAGGGTTTAGGGTTCCCCCACCCCCGCCTTACCCCCGCCCCCTCAACTAGCCCCCTTAATGCGCTGCCTTCCTGCTGGCACTGCCCCCCGCCACCTTCCAGGCTGCAGCCGCTAAACCTGGAGCTGGTTCTGATAGTAGGGAAGGAATGAGCTGCAGTTACATGATATCATTTTGTAGTATAGCCTTTAAGTGATGATATAGGATCTTATTCCCCCCCTGTAATATGCCCTCTGGCGGATGATGTAGGGTACCTCATTCCCTTATATTCCCTGCTAAGAGGCAGTTAGATTGAGGGGATCAGGGTCTGCGGGGCTTGGTGTCTAGGGATGGTCGCACTTGTGGGTTCTATCGTTGGCAGTTTAGGCTTTTAGGGTTTAGGGTTTAGGGTTTCTCAGGGTGTTGTGGTTTGGGGTCGGGCTTCTCTGTGGGCACACCGAACCTCGACACGAAGAAATTCGCACGGTTTGGGCGGACTTCGGACCTGCCGAAACCCAACTTATCGAGCCCACGGCCCCCTAAACCCAAAACCCTAAACCCTAAACCCTAAACTTTAAACCCTAACCCCTAACCCCTATACCCGAAACCCTAAACCTCTCTTCATATATATATATATATATATATATATATATATTTAAACCCTAATGAATTCGTCGAATAAGCCAAGTTCTTCGTCGAATAAGCCAAGTCCTTCGTCGAATAAGCCAAGTCCTTCGTCGAATAAGCCAAGTCCTTCGTCGAATAAGCCAAGTCCTTCGTCGAATAAGCCAAGTCCTTCGTCGATTAAGGCAATCCTTGCTCATTTGCCTTAATTGGCGAAGGACTTGGCTTATTCGACGAAGGACTTGGCTTATTCGACGAAGGACTTGGCTTATTCGACGAAGGGCCGGATCCTGGCCACTCTCCGACATTCGTCGAATAAGCCAAGTCCTTCGTCGAATAAGCCAGGTCCTTCGTCGAATAAGCCAAGCCCTTCGTCGAATAAGCCAAGTCCTTCGTCGAATAAGCCAAGTCCTTCGTCGAATAAGCCAAGTCCTTCGTCGAATAAGCCAAGTCCTTCGTCGAATAAGGCAAGCCCTTCGTCGATTAAGTCCTTCGTCGATTTAGGCAAATGGGTCAAATGGGTTTGGTGCGAGGGAGCCTCCCCGGGGTTCCACAAAATTCTTCTGGGGTCTAATGTTAAGGGTTCAGGAATCTCAATTTCTGAAATTTTATTCTTTTTCTTGGTTTTTTATTGTTTTTGTTTCGTTTGGGTGCCTGGGCGAGCTTCGAGGGCCTCCTTGAGCTTCTGGGAGCCTCGCGGGGTCCAAAAAACTATTCTGGGGTATAATGTTAAGGGTTCCGGAATCTCAATTTCTGTAATTTTCTTCATTTTTCTTGGCGTTTTATTGTTCTTGTTTCGTTTGGGTGCCTGGGGGAGCTTCTGGGGGCCTCCTTGAGCTTTTGGGAGCCTCCCGGGGTCCAAAAAACTCTTCTGGGGTCTAATGTTAAGGGTTCAGGAATCTCAATTTCTGTAATTTTCTTCATTTTTCTTGGTTTTTTGTCGTTTTTGTTTCGTTTGGGTGCCTGGGAGAGCTTCTGAGGGCCTCCTTGAGCTTCTGGGAGCCTCCCCGGGGTCCAAAAAACTCTTCTGGGGTCTAATGTTAAGGGTTCAGGAATCTCAATTTCTGTAATTTTCTTCATTTTTCTTGGCGTTTTATTGTTCTTGTTTGGTTTGGGTGCCTGGGGGAGCTTCTGGGGGCCTCCTTGAGCTTTTGGGAGCCTCCCGGGGTCCAAAAAACTCTTCTGGGGTCTAATGTTAAGGGTTCAGGAATCTCAATTTCTGTAATTTTCTTCATTTTTCTTGGTTTTTTGTCGTTTTTGTTTCGTTTGGGTGCCTGGGGGAGCTTCTGAGGGCCTCCTTGAGCTTCTGGGAGCCTCCCCGGGGTCCAAAAAACTCTTCTGGGGTCTAATGTTAAGGGTTCAGGAATCTAAATTTCTGTAATTTTCTTCATTTTTCTTGGTTTTTTGTCGTTCTTGTTTCGTTTGGGTGCCTGGGGGAGCTTCTGGGGGCCTCCTTGAGCTTCTGGGAGCCTCCCGGGGTCCAAAAAACTCTTCTGGGGTATAATGTTAAGGGTTCAGGAATCTCAATTTCTGTAATATTCTTCATTTTTCTTGGTTTTTTATTGTTTTTGTTTCGTTTGGGTGCCTGGGGGGGCTTCTGGGGGCCTCCTTGAGCTTCTGCGAGCCTCCCGGGTCCAAAAAACTCTTCTGGGGTATAATGTTAAGGGTTCAGGAATCTCAATTTCTGTAATTTTCTTCATTGTTCTTGGTTTTTTGTTGTTTTTGTTTCGCTTGGGTGCCTGGAAAAACTTCTGGGGCCTCCTTGAGCTTCTGGGAGCCTCCCCGGGGTCCAAAAAACTCTTCCGGGGTCTAATGTTAAGGGTTCAGGAATCTCAATTTCTGTAATTTTCTTCATTTTTCTTGGTTTTTTATTGTTTTTGTTTCGTTTGGGTGCCTGGGGGGGCTTCTGGGGGCCTCCTTGAGCTTCTGGGAGCCTCCCGGGTCCAAAAAACTCTTCTGGGGTATTAATGTTAAGGGTTCAAGAATCGCAATTTCTGTAATTTTATTCATGTATTTGGGTGCCTGGGAGAGCTTCTGGGGGCCTCCTTGAGCTTCTGGGAGCCTCCCCGGAGTCTCAAAACAGGAATCTCATTTTTTGTTTGGCTTTTCCTTATTGTATTTCTTTTGGGAGCTTTGGAGAGCTTTTGGAACAAATGGGTGCGAAGCGAGGGTTTAAGAAAAGCTGCGTACGATCAAGAATAGAAACTTTATATTTTCGTAATGTTATGGGACCCTCTGGGCGGGTGGGGTTTTGTCTGGTTGCTCGAACCCCTTCTAAACTAGTAATGTCCTGGCCCTGCCAATCGTAAACCCTAAACCCTAAGCCCTAAACCCTGAACCCTAAACATAGAGCCCTGCAACCTCGAACCCTACCCCCAAAGCCTTCGGACCCTAGGGCCTGGAAACGGCTGAAAGATCTGAACGTGAACTCTTTGTGAGGCCGCGCAAGGGTTAGGGCTTAGGGCTTAGGGCTCCGGGCTCAGGGCTTAGGGCTTAAAACCCAAAACCCTAAACCCTAAACCCTAAACCTTAAACCCTAAACCCTGAACCTTACAGCACTCAATTCTAGGCCACACCTCGCGCCTGAAGCGCTCGTCCCATCCCTGATGGTCCAGGTGATAGGTCTTCCAGACGTTGTGCCGCCCCTGCCAGGGGGTTCACGGCTTCCCAAAAAAGATATGACACAAACTGGTCCCCAAAAGTTCCGGAAGAAATACAAAAGGGCTCCTAACACCCTAAACCTTGGACCCTAAACCCTAAACCCTATGATTTCAAGGGGAGACCCATCGTACAGTGATAGTGGGGCCTGTAATTGCACATGGAAAACTGTTTGAAAAGCAAGAGGCAAACCTTCATTGAAGCCTAACCCTCGATAGGTTTAGGGTTTACGGTTAAGAGTTTAGGGTTCAGGGCTTGGGGTTTAGGAACCCTCAACCACCCGCTAGCAGGGGTCTGGAAGCCCATGGTTAATCCCCAAAAGTTTCGGACTTGGGAATCCTGAGCCCTAAGCCCTAAACCCTCGACCAGAAGAGCTTAGGGTCTAGGGTCTACAAAGCTTAGGGTTTAGGGTCTACAGGCTTTGGGGTTTAGGGTCTAGTATAGGGTCTACAGGGTTTGGGGTTTAGGGTTTCGGGTTTAGGCCCTGTGCTGCGGAAACTGTAAGGTGCTGCCGGACCTTATCGCTGCGACTGACATTCACCTGACAGACAAGCAGAGGGCGGTGGATGTAGGAGTGATTGGGTTAGGGACCACAGTAAGCATAGGCTGCAGCATAGGGCCATATAGATTTGGGGTATTAAGAATTTAGGTAGACTTTGAGGGCACAAGGCGTTGCGGCAAAACCCGTCTGGATTGACTCATGCGGGCGGGCCGACGTGCTCAACATGCCTCTTGAAAGTACAAGACCTTCTTCGCTGTCAGAGATTTCGGGGTTTGGGGCTCAAGCTTTCGGGTCCTACTTAACATGGTCTAGTACCCGTTGTATTGGGATGGTAAGGGAGCAATATGTGTGCCGTTTCTGAGGTTTTGGGTTTGGGGTGTTAGGGTCTTGATTGGGCTTATCTCCCCCATTCCGAAAAGCGTCTCGAGAGGGGCCATGAAGGGGCCCTGAGCTTGGCGATTTTGCTACACAGCCCTCCACCTAGGAACCCCAAACTCCGAAGCCTAAGCCACCATAAGAGGCTCCCGGATTGTCAAGCTCTTGGGTCTTGCGAGCTGGGCCTCCCAGGAGCAGTCGTAGATGGGCACTGTGGTGGTGAAGGTGGTCATCGACACCGGAGTTCCCTGAGGGTCTTCTTTTGCTCTGGCGGAGCTGGGGGTGTGGGGGCTTGTGCTTTGAGAAAACCACATCAAGGCTGGCATCGGTGATGAGGGGCGATAACACACTGGGGACCGGTCCAAAGCCATTTGATAGATGCAGGTGCCCGCGCTGGAGCGCTTCCTCAGAAGCGGAGAGGGAGGTTGAGGAGCTTAGGATCTTAGGCCAGGAGTAGGGTGAGGCAACAATTTGAGCTGCAAGTCTCGGCTTCTTCAGCAGCTGGAACTTTGCGCAGGGGGCTTAGGGAGGCTCGTTCTCGTCCAGTTTGCCTGTAGCTCTTATGTCTGTTTTGGGCTTTCTGCCGCTCAGTGGAAGATCAGGCTGTTTGAGATGTTCGAGCAGATCGAAGCCAGAGACCAGGGCTTTTGAGCTGCGAGGCACCCGGAAGCCACTTGCTTAGCGGCCGTGCATGTCAGGGCATGTTCCACCTTAGGCCCGCTTTAAGCCTGCTAACCTCAAATCCCGTGTTCTCCAAAGCCGACGGACAGAACTGGTAACCCTAAACCCCAAACCGCACTTGCTGAATACGACCGTCTCTAGGCCTCAGCGGCCTTTCGTTTTGCAACTCTGCCTCAGCTCCCAGTCACATCGTCACAATCCTCTGCCTCACCCCCTGAAGGTCATGATCATCCAAAGCCTTTCGTCTGCGAATGTCGCTTCTGACTCAAGCCGCCTTGCTTGTCTGGATCCGCTTCATACATTCTTCTGCCCGCAGGAGCAGAGGCCTAATTGGTGTGCATATGTCCACAGCGCTCATGTACGCGCTTTGGCTCAGGTTTCTGTCCAGGTGCTCCCTCATGGGCTCTGAGCTCACAGGAGATGTGCGTCAACCAAGCGAACAACGGTCACGCACTCTTTCATTTGGCAGGTTCATGCCTTCGAGATGTTCTACATCCTCCACGCTTAAAGCCTGTAAACCCTAACTCAACAATTAGGGCCCGCATCCCTGTACGACCTAAACCCTAGCCACCCTAGAAGCCCCACAAACCCTATAAGCCCTGTAAACCCCACAAAGCCTGTAAACCCACTAAACCCATAAACCCTGAAACCCCTTTAGTAAAACCCTTTAACCCCTCTCATAAAATTCGACAAACCCTAGTAACACCCGATAAACCCCGATACACCTAAAGCTCGATATGGGTATTTCCCAAAAGAGGGGCACTTTTCAAATCGAGTAGAAAATCCTTACAGGGACCCCCCCCCAAAAAAAACAAAAACAAGGGCACCCCCACTCGGAAGCAACCATATACAAGAGAACCCTAAATGAACACCCTAAACCCTATACCCAAAACCCTAGAACCCCTAAACCCCCAGACCCCAACCCCCACAGCTCACACAAAAAAGGACCCCAAGAAGGTACCCCTATTCTCGGAAGCCCCGACATCTATATGTAATATAAAATATAAAATATTATATATATATAATAATATATATAATATATATATATATCTATCTATCTATCTATCTATCTATCTATCTATCTATTATATATATATAATATACACATGTGGCAGGGATTTTTAGGGTTCATTTCGCTTAGCATCCGTAGTCATCATATATATACACTAATAAAAACTCGTTTTTGTCTTATTACTTATTATATGCCTAAATACATCACGACAAACACTACTACTTGTTCAATAAATATATGATTCTTATTTGGAATATTTTTTCTTGTTGCTGAAGCCAGATTGTTTGCGACAATCCTCAGGAATCGGTACCTGCAACTTCTGTTGGGTGAAACAAGTTTGCACACTCGCACGCACCTGACCACACCGTCAAGTTTTAGTAACTATGCACAGAGGGTTTAGGGTTTAGGGTTTAAGGTTTAGGGTTTAGGGTTTAGGTTTAGGGTTTAGGGTTTAGGGTTTAAGGTTTAAGGTTTAGGGTTTAGGGTTTAGGGCTAAACCCTATCTTAAGTTCCTGCTGCATCATGTTGTGCGTTTGTGCTTGGCTCCTCAGCTTGCTGCAGTTCGACCCCATGTGCTGCGCAGTCTTGACTGCTGCAGAGAACGGGCCGTTCAAAAGCGACACGTTGAAAGGCATTCCAGTCACAGAGTTCTGTGGAGAACGGACGCTCGGCAAGAGCGTTTGTGCGACACCAGAAAGCGCATGCGGACAAAAGAAAGCCCTACCCTAGATCCTACACGAAACTCTGGCTACTCTACTACGCTAGAGACTCAAAATAACTGCCCTGAACATCAACCTGGGCACATGGTAAATGGCAGGTGTACCTTATGAAGCACAAATATCGCTGTAGCCTAAAGGGTCCAATATACGTACATACTTGGGACCTTACAGGAAGACACATAATGGATGCATAGGGAAGGTAACCCTGCAATCTTGTGATGCATTTTTCTCAAAATTGTAACCTGAGACGAGTTTGTGATCCTAGGACATCGGGTTTAGAGTTCAAGGGTTAATTTTAGGGCTATCAGACCTAAACCTGTAAACTTTACAACCCTAAACTCAAATTACCTTTCGCTGTATGCTCAGACATTCATGTAGCGCGAAACACCATAGCATCTTAAACCTCAAACCCTAAACCTTCACCGGAAACTCACAACAGAAACGATCAACACACGAATCCAGAAACCCAGGTCCACTTTGCATCAGGAAACGATGGGTTTAGGGTTTAGGGACCCTGAACCCTAAACTCTAAAACCTCCAGTTTGGGAATTACCCGACGTGGTTTGGGATTCAGCCACTAAACCTTGTAAACCCTCGATAATAGCGCCCTTGCTGGTCAATGGAAGCTTAAAGACCGAGTCATTAATCTACTTCTAACGTACTTAGGGGGACTTAGGGTGTATGTAAAAAAAATTGTAACTGGGGTTAGAAGCCCAGCCTCCATGCAAACCTTCCATAGACCCTAAACCCTGTGCAACTACCCTGGGACTGCTAGGTTTGCAGTGAGGGTTTAATGTTGAGGGTGTCGGGTTTAGGGAGCACCCTGAACCCTAACCCTGAAATCTCGATCTTCTTAAGATGTAGCGCGCAAACCTCTCTGGTTGGCAGCCGGAAAAAGTTCGGGTGCAGCTCGGCAGCTTGCCACATGTGAGACGTGGCTGGGGTGCCCTACAATGCTAGGTTATGTTTAAAAAAGTAAGAGCGGAGCCATGGCATGGCACGTTTCCCCTTGTTCCATCTCGTGTGCGGCGACTCGTGGTTCTTCTTGTTCTTGTTGTTTTTCTTGTTCTTCTTGCTCTTTCCCATGTCGCCTCGAAGCAGACAGCTAAATAGCAAGATTTAGCCTTTGTCCTCTTTAAAAAAAGAACTGGCCTGAGGCGCGCAAATCGCAACAAGTAAGCTGTGTGAGTAGTGAGCAAAACGAATCTTCAAGCATGCATTTCCACGTGACATGAACCCGTTTCTCTTGACGCAGCGAAAGATACAAGCAAGACAAGCAATGATTTAGCATGTGCTTTCAGTCTCTGAGCGCCTGTAACTTTCCCTCTGCGTTTGCCACTCGGCAAACGTATCGCAAGGCAATCAATTATCTAGGATCACATGTTTTCGTGATGTTGCGCGTTTCTGGTTTGCGTTGGGAATTCATAATCTCAGAAACTTATAATGGACTCCTGAGTCTGATTTTGTTTCGAGCGGCGTTCTACATACTGCGCCCTAGGAATACTAGAGGCTGGCCACCGGTATGTCTCAAACCAGCGAAGGAAAAATGCAGAGTGTTGCTTTTATCTCGCTAGTGATCGTGCGCCACTACTAGATTTTGCGTGAAACACTAGGATCATCAGGTTCATGGTGTTCGGTCACAGATCACCGCGCACTGTGCGGGGATTAAGTTCCGCTGATAGTTTGAGACTTAAGTGTGTGAGCTCCACTGCGAAGCCGGCAAGCCTCGGACGTAATAAAAAAACCACCATTATGGAAAGTAAGCAGTTGGCTTGAGTTTAGGGCTAAACATCAACAAGAACAGGCTTGGGTGGCTTCGCCGCCTGGGACGGCGTGGGGTGGGAGAAAAGTATTAGATGGCTTTCACAATTGGGCCAAAGCTGCTCTTCGTGACTCACGAAGCTTTCGAGTTTGTCACAAAACCTAACCGACCTAACCTTCACAGATCTACGCCAAGCATAAACGAACAAAAAACAGTGACGCAACACTTAATTTAAAAAAAACGACACACATCGTGTAGAGTTTTTGGATTATGACATACTAACAAGATTTTGATACACATAGAACATAATGCAAAACACCTATTAAACGTAAACATCAACGAAAACAAGTTTGACACACGTGGTGTAGGGATTTCTTGGGATTTTCTTATAAGAAGTATTTTAAAAATCATGAATATAAAAGACCTAGAAAAACTTTAAGCAAAAACAAACGAGCACAATAAAGCAACAAAAAAACGCAAAAATCAAGTTTGGCACATATGGTGTATTGATTTTGTCTGGATTTGGATTTCTATGAATTCTTAAAAAGACGTTCATACATATAAAACGTAATGCAAAACACCGAGTAGAAGTAACCAGACACCAAAAAACAGCAAGCCAACAACAAAAAAATGTTTGACACATATGGTGTAGGGATTTCTTGGGTTTATATTTGTAAGCAGTATTCAAAAAAACAAACATACAAAACAGACCTGCAAAACATTGAGCAAAAACGAGCGAGCACAGTAAAGCAACAAAAAACGCAAAAATCAAGTTTGACACATATGGTGCATTGATTTTGTATCGGTTTGGATTTCTATGAATTCTTAAAACGACGTTCATACATATAAAACGTAATGCAAAACACCGAGTAGAAGTAACCAGACACCAAAAAACAGCAAGCCAACAACAAAAAAATGTTTGACACATATGGTGTAGGGATTTCTTGGGTTATATTTGTAAGCAGTATTCAAAAAAACAAACATACAAAACAGACCTGCAAAACATTGAGCAAAAACGAGCGAGCACAGTAAAGCAACAAAAAACGCAAAAATCAAGTTTGACACATATGGTGCATTGATTTTGTATCGGTTTGGATTTCTATGAATTCTTAAAAAGACGTTCATACATATAAAACGTAATGCAAAACACCGAGTAGAAGTAACCAGACACCAAAAAACAGCAAGCCAACAACAAAAAAATGTTTGACACATATGGTGTAGGGATTTCTTGGGTTTATATTTGTAAGCAGTATTCAAAAAACAAACATACAAAACAGACCTGCAAAACATTGAGCAAAAACGAGCGAGCACAGTAAAGCAACAAAAAACGCCAAAATCAAGTTTGACACATATGGTGCATTTAATTATCTGACAATTAAAATTATTAAATGAATTAAATTAATTAAATTACTTGAATTAATTGAATCATTTTTTGAGGTGTTTCCTGAGGATCACATAGAGAATCTTTCGGATAATTAAATTAATTAAATTAATTAAGCTACTTTTTCAATTTCTTCGAATTCAATTAGTTTAATTAAGTTAATTGGTCGACCAATTAAATTAACTAAATTAATTAAACTATTTTTTCAATTTTTTCGATTTCAATTATTTTAAGTAATTTAATTATCTGGCAATTGAATGAATTAAATTAATTAAATTAAATAAATGAATGAAATTAGTTGAACTATTTAAATTAGTTTTTGAGGTGTTTCCTGA
>CAJNDS010002345.1:74693-149693 GCA_905221605.1 Symbiodinium natans
CACTTGGCAGGGCTTATTAAGACACCTGGACTGATTCTCTTCGAACCTTGATATCAACAGTAGTATTAACACTACCAGTACTTCTAATATAAGACTGAATGTTCATAATCAAAAGAAAACAAGATTGATGATTCATTTCCGTCCAGGAATGAACCAACGTAGTGCCACAGAGCTTATGGAGACACCTGGACTGAGTCATTCCCGACCCGCAATGAATCATCAGACGGCTTCTTAAGCCACCTGGCAGGGCGGGCCGGGAATGAATCAGTCCAGGTGTCTTCATAAGCCCTGTGGCGCTACGTTGGTTCATTCCTGGCCGGAAGTGAGTCTTTCGTATTGTTTTTTCTTGTGATCATTAATATTCATTCATACATTAATAGTAATGGTAGTGTTCATACTGATGTTGATATCAAGCTCGGAAATGAATCAAACACTACCATTATTATTAGTATAAGAGTGACCATTAGTTCACGTCCATGTCAACATTAACAGCAAAGATACTATCCATGTTCATGAAGTCGCATGACTGCGACGCCTGGTCTGATTCTCTTCCGGCCCAACCCGAAATCTAGCAACGCTGGTCTTTTTAAGCCCGGCCCGAAATGAATCAACACATGGCTTATACAGACACCTAAATTGATTCTTCCGGCCCGAAGTAAATCAGCACTTTGCTTTTGAGACGAATGGACTAGTTGATTCTGGCCCGAAATGACTCACCACAGGAGGGCTTGCTGACACACCTGGATTGACTCATTTCCGAACGGACATGAGTCAATCCAGGACGAATCAACACAAAGCTTTTCAGACACCTGGACTGATTCATCTCGACACCTGGCAGAGCTTTTTCAGACACCTGGACTGATTTGACGCATCTCCCACCTTGGAACCCGCGTCAGTATTATTAGTACTAGTACCATTAATATAAGAATATATATGAGTTTTCATCTCAATACGCAAGTCGAACTAGTCATGAAAGCTAGCTCCTTGGAGCTCGCGAGAGTTGTCGTTTACAAGAATTCTCTCTAGTGTTCAGCTGGGTCAAGAAGCGACCCCGACCCTTAAGTGGTATGAAAATCAAAGGGATAAAGGGCTGTCCTTAATTGATTTCTGGGGAGGGGGCCCCCCCCCCCCCTTTTGGCTCCCCCCCCTTTTCAGGCCCCCCCCCTCCCTCTTGCCGCGTTTCTAGCTTTCGCACCCCCGATCTCAAGTATTGTGAAGCGAGAGTTCGCGCAGGGCTTACTGCGACACCTGGACCTCAGTTCCAGCCAGGAAAGAATCACCACAGGGCGTATTCGGACACCTGGACTGATTGACCGAAATAGCTCACTACAGTACGTGGTCCACGCCTGGCAGGGTTTTGTTTAGACACCCGGACTGATTCACAGCTTAATATATATATATATATATATTTGTATTCTTAATAGTCTTGCTAGTACTACGCCTACTAATATTAGTATCAATACTAATTCTAGCATTAGTACTAGTTTTAATTATTGAAATGAATTCGCGCATAGCTTATTGAGACAGCTGCACTGATTCATTTCCGAAAAAGAATGAACCACCACAGAGCTCAATTAAACACCTTGACTGATTAATTTCCGACCCGAAAAAATCACCCGAGGATGTCTTTGACACTTGGCCGGGCTTATTCAGACACCTGTACTGTTTCATTTCCGGCCTTGATACCAACATCAGTGTTACGAGTACCACGAATGTAAGATTGAATCTGAATACTCATGTCAAGATTAACATCGAAATTATTCTTCATTCTCATGAATTAGCACAGTGCTTACTGAGATACCTGGACGTGTTCATTTCCGAACAGAAATGAATCATCAAAGGGCCTGTGAATGGCACCTGGACTGATTCATGTCCGACCCGAAATGACTCACCACAACTCCTATGTTAAGAAATGGCCGGAAATAAATCAATACACGGCTCATTAAAACGCCTAGACTGGTTCGTTTAAATGAAAGAATGAATAAACACGGGGCATCTTAAGGCGCCTGAACTGATTCATGCCCCCGCCCAGTATTCTCGCGCCCCAGGACTTGCAGTACATGATTTTTCGCATCACCCTATGCACTTGAATACTTCCCAGTCTTATGATTCAAGGCTTACCATCCTTCCTTCTCTATTATCCGTATTTCATACACAATACATATACCCTACATGTATACATAATCTGGATACTTATTCTCCTCTCTCTTTGCATTTCCACTGGAGGCAAGCCCTACAAACATAGGCCATGACATGGGCGCAAACCTATGAGATTTAAAGTTTAGGGATTTAAGCCTCAAGCCCTATAAGGCTATTAAATTCTAATCCTATATGTAATGCCTAAAACCTGAACCTTAAACCCTATAAGCCCGTGAAGGTTTTGGAGACAAACCATGGTTTAAACCCTAAGATCTGGGCATGCATTCCTTCAGCGCCTTTAGGGTTAAAACCATTGAACCATTTAGACCTGATGGAGTTTTAGGCTTCTGACCCGGAAGGGTTTAGGGTTAAGGTTTAAATGCCTAAACCTTAAACCCTTAAGGTTTAAACTCAATGGGTTTAGGCTCTATGGGTTTAAGTTTAAGTTTAAAGGTTAAGGGTTTAGGTTTAATTGGCGGCTTAGAACTAGATGCCTGCTTCGTAAACATTAAACCTTTCAACCTCATGCAACCCTATAGATTTTGGAGGTTAAGGGTTTAGCTTAATTGCTTAACCATATAGAGTTTCGATTCTTCTCTTTAAAACCTTAAAGCCTTAACCCATAGGCTTTTAGAGAATACGCCATAAATAAAACAGGGAGCGCAGCGGAGCGGAGGGTAGGGAGGGAGGGGGACGGTGCTTGCGAATTGTCTTTTGAGAGCATAAATCCTTCCAAAATCTTAGGGGGACGGTGCTTGCGATTTGTCTTTTGGGAGCAACACCGTAAACGTTTAACAATAAGCACTAAACCCTAAAAACTAAACCCTAAAGCCTACACACTAAACCCTAAAGCCTAAACCCTAAACAACAAATCCTGAACCCTGAACACTAAACCTTAAGCCCCAAACCAAAAACCCGTTTGGACTCTTGATTAGTTTATAAGGCTTAGGGTTCAGGGTTTAGGTTCTGTAGAGGTTTATTCGAGAAGACATGCTACAATATATAAAATTTTCTTCGTTTCTCACCAAAAAGGTCGATAGCACGTCTTTTACTTCCATTTGGACAGAGTGTTCAAGGCAATTTCGTCAGATAGTCCAAGGCCATTTAGTCAAATAGGATGATTCAAGGATCTATGAAGGATAGAGCCTATTTACGAAATAAACTTACATAGTGTGTTTTCGGAGAATAGGATAATAGTCAGGAAATAGTCTAACCTTGCCTTGGAGGTTTTCTGAGAAAATACCATGTGCAAAATCTGCCTGGATCCACGCAGGGCTGTTTTCTTACAAAAAACGTGGCGCGTGGATCCAGGCAGATTTTGTCCGTCGTTTGTTTTGAGAAAACACCAGGGACAAAATCTGTTGCAAAAACACCATGGACGAAATCTGCCTGGATCTACGCGGCGCTGTTTCCCAAATTATGGGAGCTCAGTTTTCCAAAAGACTTACGGGGACGCTGCTTGCGATTTGTCATTTTGGGAGCTCAGTTTTCCACAAAAACGTAAGGGGGACCCTGCTTGCGATTTGTCATTTTGGGAACTCAGTTTTCGGGACACTGCTTGCGATTTATTATTTTGGGAGCTCAGTTTTTCAAAAAAAATAAGGGGACACTGCTTGCAATTTGTCATTTGGGAGCTTGATTTCAAAAAAACTTAAGACTTAAGGGGACACTACTTGCGATTTGTCATTTTGGGAGCTCAGTCCTTGAAGACCCCGAAGGCCCTGTCTAAATCCCCCCGGTTCCCCTGGAAGGAAACAGTCAAGGCCTGTAGATCTGCAGCCTTAAACTTCGAGCTCCCCGCCCCCTTTAGCCAGTCTAAAACCCCCGCCCCCCCAGAAGCAAACAACTTAAGGCTTAAGGGGACACTACTTGCGATTTGTCATTTTACGAGCTCATTAATAACATTGATAATAATAAAAAAATTTACAATATTAATAATCTTTATGATATGAATGATACTAATAATCTTAATAATCTTAATAATCTTAATAATCTTCATAATCTTCATAATCTTCATAATCTTCATAATCTTCATAATCTTAATAATCATAATAATCTTAATAATCTTAATTATATTCATAATATTAATAATCTTATTAATCTTACTAATCTTATAATCCTGAGGGGATATTCTTAAGATATCTTAGATCTTAATAATCTTAATAATCTTAATCATACTTACATAATATTCATTAATATTTCATAAGATGCTTAATATTATACTATAATTGGAGGTATTAATGAAACTACTATAAGTATTATTGTTAAGTTTATTAATATTAATATTATTAAATCTTATGAATATTTCAATATTAATATTTAATAAAGTTATATAATATTATTTCAATAATAAGATTTTATATGTTTTTATATTAATTTATTAAAGATTATTAATATTAGTAATATTAGTAATATTACTAAATATAATTAAAGGATTTTTCAAAGTTCTTCGAAACAATCATTAGTTTAATTTTAATTTGCTTGCGACCAATTTAAAGTGCTAATTAAATTAATTAAATTATTTTTTCAATTTCTTCGAATTCAATTAATTTAATTAATTTAATTGTAGGTTAATTAAATTAATTAAATTAATTAAATTAATTAAATTAATTGAATTATTTTTTGAGGTGTTTCCTGAGGATCAAATAAAGAATCTACCCGACAATTAAATTAATTAAATTAATTAAATATTATTTTTTTAATTTCTTCGAATTCAATTAATTTAATTAATTTAATTGTAGGTGAATTAAATTAATTAAATTAATTAAATTATTTTTTCAATTTCTTCGAATTCAATTAATTTAATTAATTTAATTGTGTCGACCCATTTAAATTAATTACAATAAATTAGATTTTCTTTTTTCAAGTTCTTCGACAATTCAATAATTTTATTCTTGTTTAATTGTCTGGCAATTGAATTTAATTACATTAATTAAATTAATTAAAATTTAATTAAATTAAATTAAATTTTTATATTAAGGATTTGATATTAATGTTTAAATCCATTTTTTGAGGTGTTTTCCTGTGAGGATCACATAGCGAATCTTAGGGATTAATTAAATTAATTATAAATTACTTAAATTATTTTTCAATTTCTTCGAAATTCAATTAATTTAATTTAATTTAATTGGTGTTCGACCAATCCAAGTAAATTAATTAATTAATTTTTTTAAATTAATTTTTTTTTCAATTTTTCGAATTCAATTAATTTAGTTAATTTAATTGGTCTGTAATTGAAGTAGTCAATCCTCAGGAAACACCTCGAAAAATAATTCAATTAATTTAATGAATTTAGTGAATTTAATTAATTTACTTAATTTAATTGTAGGTTAATTAAATTTTAAATTCATTAAATTAATTAAATTAATTAAATTAATTAAATTAAGTAAATTAAATTAAATTATTTTCTATGTCTTCGAATTCAATTAGTTTAATTAATTTAATTGGTCTGTAATTGAAGTGACCAATCCTCAGGAAACACATCGAAAAATAATTCAATTAATTTAATTACTTAAAATATTTTTTCAATTTCTTCGAATTCAATTAATTTAATTAGTTTAATTGGTCGATCTATTGGATAATTAAATTAATTAAATTAATTAAATCATTTTTTTAAATTTCTTCGAATTCAAATAATTTAATTGATGTAATTATCTGAAAATTAACATAATTAAATCAATGAAATTAATTGAATTAATTGAATTGTTTTTTGAGGTGTTTCCTGAGGATCACATAGAGAATCTTTCGGATAATTAAATTAATTAAATTAATTAGATTATTTTTTCAATTTCTTCGAATTCACTTAATTTAATTAATTTAATTGGTCGACCAATTAAATTAAGTAAATGAATTAAACTATTTAAATTATTTTTTCAATTTCTTCGAATTCAATTTTAATTATCTGGCAATTGAACTAAGTAAATTAATTGAATTAATTACATTATTTTTTGAGGTGTTTCCTGAGGATCAAATAGAGAATCTTTCGGGTAATTAAATTAATTAAATTAATTAGATTATTTTTTCAATTTGTTCGAATTCAATTAATTTAATTAATTTAATTATCTGGCAATTGAATTAGTTAAAATAATTAAAATAATTGAATGAATTGAATTATTTTTTTGAGGTGTTTCCTGAGGATCAAATCTAGAATCTATTGGATAATGAAATTGATTAAATTAATTAAATTTTTTTTCAATTCTTCGATCAATTAAATTAATTTAATTAATAATCTGGCAATTGCATTAATTAATTAATTAAAAATGAATAAGATAACTAAAATTAATCAAATTAATCAAATTAAGCAATTAATTAATTAGGTAAATTAATTATTTTTTTTTTCAAATTCAATTATTTTAATTAATTTAATTGGTCTATTAATAAATTGACCTAATTAATTAAAATAATTAAATTATTTAAACTAATTAAATGAATTAAATAATTTTTTCAATTTTCTTCGAATTCAATGAATTTATTAATTTAATTACCTGGCAATTGAATGAATTAAATTAGTTGAATTAATGAATGATTTTTTGAGGTGTTTCTGAGGATCAAATATTAGCATCTTGGATAATTTTAATTTATTAAGTAATTAATTACTTTTGTATTTCTTCGAATTCAATTAATTTAATTGGTCTATTAATTAAATTAATTAATGAATTAAATGAATTAAATGAATTAATTAATTAAAATTTATAAATTACTAAATTAATTAATTAATTAAATTAACTAAATTAATTAAATGAATTAAAAGAATTAAATGAATTAAATGAATTAAATGAATGAAATGAATTAAATTAATTAAATTAATGAAATTAATTAAATTAATTACATTAATTCAAAAATTTAATTAATTAAATTAAATAAAATATTTTTTCAATTTCTTCGAATTCAATTAATTTAATTAATGTAATTGGTCTGTAATTGAAGTGGTCAATCCTCAGGAAACACCTCGAAAAATAATTCAATTAATTTAATTCATTTAATTAATTTAATTAATTTACTTAATTTAAATAATTTAATTAATTTAATTGTAGGTTAATTAAATGAATTTAATTAATAATTAAATTAATTAAATTAGTTAAATTAATTAAATGAATTAAATTAATTAAATTAATTAAATTAATTAAATTAGTTAAATTAATTAAATAAAGTAAATTATGTAAATAAATTAGATTAATTACATTAATTAAATGAATTAAATTAAGTAAATTATTTTTTCAATTTCTTCGAATTCAATTAATTTAATTAATTTAATTATCTGTCAATTGAATTAATTAAATTAATTATATTATTTTCTTAATTTTTTCGCGTTCAATACTCCTAATTGAATTTAATTATTTGAATTAATTAATTTAATTATTATTCAAAGTAGTAGCAACAGCTACGACGCAAAATAGACCCTAAAGGTCCCTCTCTCATATACATATATATAGAAGATATATATAGAATATATATATATAATATACATATAATATACATATACATGTATGTATATCTATAAAAATCTATATATATATATATATAACTATATCGAAAGCCCATGCAAAGCCTCTGCAGCCAAGACGCAGCGTCGGCCCGGCCGAGATGAGGTGAAACTGAGGCGTGGGTTTGGGACTTAGGGTGTAGGGCACATATGGCTTGTAGGGCTTATAGGCTGACTTATAGGGCTTAGGGCTTAGGGTTTAGGGCTTAAGGTTTAGGGTTTAGGGTTTAGGATATTGAGATGTAGGTTATGTTTAAGGCTTGCTGGATTTGGGGGCTTAAGGGCCTCGGGGCGTAGGCGCCTTGCCTGTGTGCGGCAGGTCCATGCGAAGCAGATCGGGCGCTGCCAACCCTTTGTTTTCCCCAAAGCCCTAAACCCTAAACCCTAAACCCCAAACCCCACTACCCTATAACCCTGAGCCCTGAGCCCTGAGCCCCAAAACCTACCGGCAAGGTGTTCCAGGCCACCGGGTGCTGCGACCCTGACTCCGAAGGTGGCCGAAGAGTCACACGGAGGCCCTCCAAGGAGCCGCCGGCTCAATCCCGAAACCAAGATGTGCGAAGAAACCCTAAACCCCAAACCCTAAACCCTAAACCCAGCACCTCCTGAGACCTCAAGCCCCCAAGAAGCCTGAATGCTGAAACCGAAGCCCCAACACCCGAAGAGGTGACCGGGATGCCGGCTGGGACTTCTTCACCTGAGGGTCGGGTTTAGGGTTTAGGGTTTAGGGTTTCGGGTTTCGGGTTTCGGGTTTAGGGTTTAGCATTGATCTCAACATGTGACTTGCCTGGGGGTACAACCAAAACACAAGATGGACTGTACCAGCTATAGTAGATAGAGACCCCCAAAGGCGCCATTGTGTACATCAGTCCCTTCTTATCATTGCGGTCAGGGAATGCTACGTCAGTGGAACCTCCAAATGCCTTGCCTCGGGTCATCTCAGCAAAGCGCCACAAACACCAAGAGCCTCTACCCTAAAGCAAGGGAACAAATATTCTAAACTGGTATCCAGTAAGCCCAAACCCCTCTGGGAGCTCGACTTCCTCCGTCGCACCATTGATCCAGAACGCCCCAACACCGGACGGAGGTTGCCAACTCACCTGGGCTTGCGTTCACCGGAAAGTAGGAGAGGGCTTAGGGTTTAGGGTTTAGGGTTTAGGGGGATTATGCTTCATTCACGGGGTGAGCAAGGGATCCCAGAACGGATCCTACAACCCTCAAAACTACCCCAAACCCCAAAAGCGTAACAATAACAACTTGAAATCCTCAAACAGCGACTTTCAAAACACGCACACACACACACACATGCACATGCACATGCACATGCACATGCACATGTGCATGCACATGTGCATGCAAGCCGGGGGCAAACTGTGACCTGGGTGTCCGGAAAGGTAGGGCCCGACTTCTGAGACGCGGTGGTTCCGATGGCAGAATGCCAAGAAAAGAGAGGGGTCCAGGTTTAGGGTTTAGGGTTAGGGTTTAGGGTTTAGGGTTTAGGGTTTGGGGTTTAGGGTCAAGGGTTAAGCCCTAAACACCCTAAAACCTATCCAAGCCCTCAAACCCTGATAGCCCCAGGCCAGCCATTTTTGCAGTGGCCGGTTGAAGGCCTCTAGGCTAGGTCCTCCGTGGCGAGACAGGGAAAAGAGCATACAAACACATGTACATGAGTCTACATATATACATATATAAGTATGTACATACATACATTCATTCATCATTGCATACATACAGACAGACAGACAGAGAGACAGACAGACAGGATGCATGTGACAACATTCCCTGCTTCGCCGAAAGATCAGAGGAAGTAGGGGCACAGGGAAGGCTCCATTTGGGAGAACCCCTGCGCCGGAACGTGCGAGAGAGAAAGAGAGACAGACAGGAGACAGAGACGTGGTGGAGATGTGACACAAGGAGCTTTCACCGACTGCACATTTTCGGGCAAGCTACCCGTCACTGCTCGGAGGTCGAGTTTTGCCAGTCCAGCTCTCTTAAAATAGAGCGGGTATGGTGGGTAGCTTGCTACGCCTATAGGAGTTTCGATAATGAATGATGTCTAGAAGGATCATAAGGGGGATCATGTTGGCACTGATTTCTGCCCACCCACCCACCTGAAACCCGTGACCAGCCGACCACCTACTTGTTGCTTAAGAACCCCCCCAAAGAAGCAAAAAAGAACCAGAATCCCATACTGCCCCTTTAAAGGGAATTTTATGATTATTATTACTACATTACTACTACTATTTTCATTATTCTTCTTCTTCTTATTATTATGATGTGTTTTTTTGGGGGGGGGTTCTTAAGCAACTAGTGAGGCCGCAGCTCATGCTGCGCCTCCTGGGCTTTGCGCCTCAGAGGGCTTGGAGGGCACGTCGGCCAGCTGCCCGCTGCCATCCACGAGCTCGGAGCCCTCCCCATGCTGCTCGAGGTGCGAGGCTGATGGCGCAGCTCCCTCGGTTTAGGGTTTAGGGTTTGGGGTTTAGGGTTTCGGGTTTAGGGTTTAGGGTTTAGTGTTTACGGTTTACGGTTTAGGGAAATTCCGGGCTTGCTCGCAAGCTGTCTTGCAACAATGAGAGAGGAAGCACCAGCTGAACAAACGGAAAGCACCTAAGGTCAGCCCAGCGGCCGTGTCGTCAACCGGATCCATGGTGACGCCCTCCTGCAGCATCAGCAACAACACGACCTCCTCGTGCTGCTGCTGGTGCCTTAGTTGCCGAGTTCATGAGCCCCCCCCCAAAAAAAAAGTGCACACTTTCAGTCCTATAAGGGGGGGATTACAGCAATTCTCCCAAAAAGGTGTAAAGTGTGCTCACTCAGCTACTAAGGCGCGCATACTCCACGGCACTCAAGCCATGAAGGTCGGGCACGTCCTGGGAGCCTGCGTCCAGGAGCAAGCGCACGCTGTCGATGTTCCCTTCGTCTGCCGCAACCTAGGCCCAAGATGATATAAAAAAAACGGGGGTGCCCCTTTTTGGCTTAAAGGGGCTGGTAAGGTAATAACCTGAACCCTCCAAAAAAAAGGGAACAAGGGCCCACTTCTGGGTCCTAGCGACATGTAGGGGCGTCTGGCCCTCGAGGTTCGGGAGCATGCAGTTGGCCCGGGCCGCCAAAAGCAGGGAGGCACACCAGACATGGTCTTCGTAGCAGGCGTGGTGGAGGGCAGCCCAGCCTGCAATGTCCTAGGCTGCGGTTTAGGGTTTATATCGGGTTAAGGGTTTAGGGTTTAGGGTTTTTGGGTTTTAGGGCTTAGGGTTTAGGGTCTAGGGTTTAGGGCTTAGTCATAGATTTAATCTGAAAAAGGGAGCCTGGCAGCACTAGCCTTCCAAAGAGATAGGGGAATTCGGGCAGTGGGCATCCTACTGAGACTCCTAGCGTCGACCTGATCCACGCTGGCGAGGAAGTCCAGAAGCAGTCGGACAACATCCGCATGGCCGTCACTGCAGGCCACCTGAAGGGCGGTCAGTCCGTCGAAGTCGGCGTAGTTCTGGTTCGCGTTGGCCTGCAAGAGCGACCTCACCTCGGATGGCCCTTAAAGACCTCTGAGATTTTTTCCTGAATATGATGCTCTTAAACCCAAAGAGGGAACATACAAAATGTTCCAAGGGCCCACCCAGTCACAATCTCGAGGTGGCCAACTTCTGCTGCCAAGTGGAGCGATGGCGCACCATCACGGTTGGCTACGTGAAGGTCAGCCCGACTCTCAATCAGCAGGTTCACCACCTAGGTTGCCCAGTCACCTATAGGCTTTAAAAAGGGTGCCTTTTTGTTCCGAAAAAGGGGCTGATAAGGGAACCTCAAGCCCCCCCAAAAAGGGAACAGGGGCACTAACTGGGCATCCTAGCCACGGCAAGCTGGCCATGGATGGATGCTTCACCGAGAGGCCACTTGCCATCCTCGTCCTTTAAGTTCGGATCTTGCGGCCGCTGCAGAAACCACTCCTGCACCATTGTTGGGGGGTACTACCCTTAAAAAAGGGGGGGGGGGTACTACTTAAAAATGACAACGTTTGTTCCTTAGTGGGTTTGAATCTTGATAAACATGTAGAAATACTTTTCAAGAATGACCCAGACTCGACTGTGACGACATATCCGCGGGCTGCGGCAAGAGTGAGCTGGCCGCGCTGCTCTGCATCTGTGTCCTGGAAGCCACCCAGCACCACGAGCTGCAAGTCGAGAGGCAGCTTCAAGGGGGGATGCAGGTAGCAGTTCAGGGGAAGAATGTCATTCAGAGGAACTCCACCAATCAGAAGCCGAATTCTGAATCGTGGTATGCCGATGAGCCGGCTGAGATGTTGCTTCAGAGCCCTCCCATTCGGAAGCAACTCCGCAACATCCGCCGGGATCGGCAGTTCTGCTCCGGACAACCCGGCGATCCGCAACATTGCGCCACAAGTGGCAGAAAATCGGTTACATCAGGACCGGACCTGCCCTCGGTTTGCTAGATATGCGCTAGCGATGCACCTTGCCGGCATCTTCGCGTACGTGACAAGCTGAATCAGACTCAGCCCGTCTATCCTGCCGGGATAGCTAGGGAAACGAGATGAAGACTTTCATGGGTGTTACATCAACCGGCAGATACCAAGCCCTGAGCACCTGGATTCTTACCCTCAGGGCCTTCATTAGACCCAGGGTTGGGGGCAGGGTCCCTGCACGACGCATCTGTAAACCCTAAACCCTAAACCATAAACCTAGACCGGAGTTCGCATCCCGGCGAGCTGAAGCGAAGCCGGCGGCGGGATTCTGCATCTGCAAAGACCCTGATCTAGGGTGTAGGGTGTTAACTTCGGGTGTGTTTAGAGGGTTGAGGTTTGATCCCGAAGCTCCCATACTCTAAGGCCTCTAGGCCAACGCCCGAAAAGAGTTCCTAAACCCTAAACCCTAAACCCTCAACCCTCAACCCTAAACCCTAAACTCCCCTCCAAGGGCCCGGCAGGCTCGCTTGGCATCCTCGAAGTTCGCATACATCTCAGAGGGGTTTGGGGTTAGGGGTTAGGGATTTAAGGATTTTTTTTTTGGGGGGGGGGGGGGGGGGGGGGGGGTGGGGGGGTTTAGGGAATTTACGGGTTTAGGGGCTTAGGGGGCTGTGGGCGGCTTTGGGGGGGCCACCTGGTTGTAGCATCGACACATCCCCTACTGGGTTCGGAGTTAGGTTTCCAGGAGCAGGGCTTCAGGGTTCGATTTTGAGAAGTTAATGTGGGTTTAGGGTTTAGGGTTTAGGGTTTGGGGTTTGGGGTTAGGGTTTAGGGTTTGGGACTTTAGAGGCTGGCACCTCCATGCACATACAGCATCACTTCGAAACCAGCTGGGGTTCAGAGGGAGCGTTGATCGTCCCAACCTAGACCCCTGACTTTGAACCCTTTGAAAGCCCCTAAGCAAATCTAAACCCTTAGCTGAACCCTAAACCCCTAAACCCTAAACCCTAAACCTTAAACCCCAAACCCTAAACACCCTCGAAGTCTCAGTGGGCTGGGCGCGCGGACCCCATGCGTCTCAGTACCCCAATAGTACTGATACCATGGTACCTGGCTGTCAAGAGAGGGAACTCTTTAGTGCTAAGCCCTAAACCCTAAACCTAAACCGCCCTAAAACCCTTAAACACCTTGAGCCGAAAAGCCCTAAACCCTAAACCCTAAAAACCCTAAAGTAGCCCCTCAAGCCTTCACACCTTAAGCCTTAATGCCCTGCTTAGCCCAAAAAGCCCGAAGTGCCGGAGTTTTCTGTACGAAGTTCTATATTCTTTTTTTTTTGGGCGGGGGGGGGGGGGGGGGGGGGGGGCAGAGGACGATCTCCCCAACAGACCGCTGACTCGGGTTAAGGCTTGGGGTTTAAGGCTTGGGGTTTGGGGTTTGGGGTTTGGGGTTTAGGGCTTCGGACTCAAGGCTGGTGACTTTTGGTGGTTGAAGTTATTCTCCATGCAACTTTTGGGGTTTGGGGTTTGGGGTTTAGGGTTCAAGGCTGGTGAAGCGGTCTCGGCACTTCTGGTGGTTGAACCCTAAACCCTAAACCCTAAACCCTAAACACTAAACCCTGAACCCTAAACCCTAAACCCTAAACCCTAAACCCTAAACTCAGGCGTCGCTATCGCATTGAACGCCTGGATGTCGAGGATTGGCTCAAGTTCAACTCTTGGGGATGCTTTAGAGTTCGGAGTCCTCGTTCACGGTTACCGTCAACCCTAAACAGTCCTCAAAAAACCCTAAAACCTCCTGAAACCCGAAAAAACCCTGAGAAAAAAAAGAGGCTGACTTCAGGTTTAGGGTGGCGAGCTGTTGGTGCAGGAGTCGAACAAAAAAAAAGCCCTAAACCCTAGACCCTAGACCCTGGACCCCCAAACCCTAAACTCTAAACCCCAAACCCTAAACCCGAAACCCGAAGCCCACGAAAAAAAAAAAAAAAAAAACGCTGCACTCGGGCACCCAGGTATCTGAGATCATGTTGAACTGAAAGAAGGGCTCCCCTTCACCGCCTCATCTGAGGATTCAGGGTTTAGGGTTTAGGGTTTAGGGCTTGGGGCTTGGGGCTTAGGGCTTAGGGTTTAGGGTTTAGGGTTTAGGGTTTAGGGTGTGGGGTTTGGGGTTTTGGGGCTTGGGGCTTCAGGATTAGGTGGCTGGGCGGGGCTCAACATGGCATCCATACGGGAAACCGAGCCTGCACAACACGCGACCGGAGAACAAGCCTACATCCTAAACCCTAAGCCCTAAACCCTAAACCCTAAACCCTAAACCCTCAACCCTAAACCCTAAACCCTCAACCCTAAACCCTAAACCCTAAAACCTAAAACCCCAAGCCACACGGGTGGTTGTGAACCAGGGCCTCTCTGTCTGGGAGTGCGCATGTATGAATGTCAGGCATCCTACTTCCCTCCAAATGCAAAACAGCCCTATTCTAGGGCATTGGTGTCCATCTGCAACCAAAGCTTGAAAACCTTCGGAAGGACCTGTCATTTATCCTAAGCCGTAAACCCTTAACTCTCATCACCCTCTGACGAAAGTCCTTAACCCCTAAACCCCAGCCACTCTACCATGACCTACGCCCTCCAAGGTCCTAGACACTCTAACTCTACTCCCCAAGCCCCAACAGTCTAGGAGAACCTTGAAGCCCTACAAACCCTAAACCCTAAACCCTAAACCCTAAACCCTAGACCCCATCTCTCAACCCTGCAACATCCATCTCATGCCGGGGTGGTGGCAGCAAGGGGCCAAGCAGGGTCCTGCCAGGAGCTCCGTGGGGGTACCGAGCTTCAGGCTCGGAAAGCTCGGGATCAGGGTTTAGGGTTTAGGGTTCCAACTTTTGACATGGCTCCCGTGCGGGTTTAAGGGCTTTTGGGGTCCAGGGTTTTCAGGGCTTTCAGGCTTAGGTGCAGCTTCAACCCCAAACCTGAACCCGATCGTGGCACGGCCCTGAATACATCGAGACGCCCCCTAAACCGCACTGGGCACACCTCGCACACAAAGGGAAAACTCTGTCTGACTGAGTGGGACGATACCTACAAGCACGCCACCTTTGAAACCCCAAACCCTAAACCCCAAACCCTAAACACCCTAAACATCCTAACCACCCGAACCACCCGAAACACCCTAAACCCCTGAACCCTAAACCCTAAAAAAGCCTAAACCCCCAAACCCCCAAACCCCCAAACCCCCAAACCCCCAAACCCCCAAACCCCCAAACCCCCAAACCCTAAAACCCTAAAACCCTAAAACCCTAAAACCCTAAAACCCTAAAACCCTAAAACCCTAAAACCCTAAAACCCTAAAACTAAAACCCTAAACCCCTAAAAACCCTAAAACCCTAAAACCCTAAAACCCTAAAACCCTAAAACCCTAAAACCCTAAAACCCTAAACCCCTAAAACCCTAAAACCCTGAAACCCTAAAACCCCTGAACCCTAAACCCTAAAAAACCCAAAAACCCAAAAACCCAAAAACCCAAAAACCCTAAAACCCTAAAACCCTAAAACCCTAAAGCCCCCAAACCCTAAACCCCTAAACCCCAAACCCTAAAACCCTAAAACCCCAAACCCCAAACCCTGCGCGATGCCGGGTCCTGCTTCGATGCCGCGCGCATCGTACCTTGCTCGGTGCTTGGAGCGCTTAGGGCTCAGGGTTTTTGGGGGGCTTTGGGGTTTAGGGTTTAGGGTTTAGGGGTTTAGGGTTTAGGGTTTAGGGTGTAGGGTTTAGGGTTTAGGGTTTAGGGGTTTCGGGTATTGGGGGGCATTTCTACGTTTCTGGGTTTTGGGGTTTTGGGTTTAGGGGTTTACATTTAGGGCTCAGGGCGTTGGGAGGCTTTACTACGGTACTGGGTTTGGGGGTTTAGGGCTTCGGGGTTTAGGGGTTCGGGGTTTGGGGGTTTAAGGGTTTACGGGTTCAGGTTTAGGGGTTAGGGTTTAGGGCTTTGGGCTTTGCGGCTTTGGGGGTTTAGGGTTTAGGGCTCAGGGCTTTAGGGGCTTTAGGGTTCTAAGGGTTTGGGGGGGTGTTGGGGTTGTGAGGGTTTTGTTGGGGCTTTAGGGTTCTAAAGGTTTTGGGGGGCTTTTAGGGTTCCAAGGGCTTTGGGGCTTTAGGGTTTAAGGGTTTTGGGGGCTTTAGTGTGCTAAGGGCTTTAGGCCGGGCTTAGGGTTTAGGGCTCAGGGCTTTAGGGGCTTTAGGGTTCTAAGGGTTTGGGGGGGTGTTGGGGTTGTGAGGGTTTTGTTGGGGCTTTAGGGTTCTAAAGGTTTTGGGGGGCTTTTAGGGTTCCAAGGGCTTTGGGGCTTTAGGGTTTAAGGGTTTTGGGGGCTTTAGTGTGCTAAGGGCTTTAGGCCGGGCTTAGGGTTTAGGGCTTTAGGGGCTTTAGGGTTCTAAGGGTTTGGGGGGGTGTTGGGGTTGTGAGGGTTTTGTTGGGGCTTTAGGGTTCTAAAGGTTTTGGGGGGCTTTTAGGGTTCCAAGGGCTTTGGGGCTTTAGGGTTTAAGGGTTTTGGGGGCTTTAGTGTGCTAAGGGCTTTAGGCCGGGCTTAGGGTTTAGGGCTCAGGGCTTTAGGGGCTTTAGGGTTCTAAGGGTTTGGGGGGGTGTTGGGGTTGTGAGGGTTTTGTTGGGGCTTTAGGGTTCTAAAGGTTTTGGGGGGCTTTTAGGGTTCCAAGGGTTTTGGGGCTTTAGGGTTTAAGGGTTTTGGGGGCTTTAGTGTGCTAAGGGCTTTAGGCCGGGCTTAGGGTTTAGGGCTCAGGGCTTTAGGGGCTTTGGGGTTCTAAGGGTTTGGGGGGGTGTTGGGGTTGTGAGGGTTTTGTTGGGGCTTTAGGGTTCTAAAGGTTTTGGGGGGCGTTTAGGGTTCCAAGGCTTTTGGGCCTTTAGGGTTTAAGGGTTTTGGGGGCTTTAGTGTGCTAAGGGCTTTAGGCCGGGCTTAGGTTTTTCAATTTAGGCTCAGGGTTTGGGGAGGAGGTTGCTCAGTTCAGTTTTAGGAGGATGCAGCCAAAGTAACGAGCTTACCCTCAAAGCTATGGAAACTTTGTAGCTAGGTTGGCCCACAGAACGGACGAAACATACTCCCAAATACCAGCCTCCTTAACCCAGCTACAACGAAAAAACGGTACATACGAGCATAACCCAAGAGCTATTTCATATCCTAGACCTTGCACCCAAATCCGAAAACTTATAAACCCTGAACCCTCAACCCTCAACCCTAAACCCTGAACCCTAAACTGGTCAAAGACTAGGCACTCAGATGCTCGAAAGTTCTTGTCCGCAGGGGAGAGGATTGCCTCTCAAGCTACCAGATGCCAGCTGCCCGCGCCGCCCCAACGTTTAGGGTGGAGGGTTTAGGGTTCGGGGTTTAAGGTTTAGGGTTTAGGGGTTTAGGGTTTAGGGGTTTAGGGGTCTAGGGGTCTAGGGGTCTAGGGGTTTAGGGGTTTAGGGGTTTAGGGGTTTAGGGGTTCAGGGGTTTAGGGGTTTAGGGGTTTAGGGGTTTAGGGGTTTAGGGGTTTAGGGGTTTAAGGGTTTAGGGGTTTAGGGGTTTAGGGGTTTTGGGGTTTTAGGGTTTAGGGCTTAGGGGTTTAGGGCTTAGGGGTTTAGGGGTTTAGGAGTTTACGGGTTCAGGGGTTCAGGGGTTTAGGGGTTTAGGGTTTAGGGCTTAGGGGTTTGGGGTTTAGGGTTTAGGGTCTAGACACTCTTGGACACATGGGACATCTCCCTGGCCTTTCCGACGTGCTCTACACCCCAAGTTCTCTCAAGACCACCTTTTGCGTGGCATGGAGTGCCTCAAGTAGTGTGGGCATCCAAATCTGGACGCCCTAAGCCCTACACCCTAAGCCCCTATAAGCCCCTAAGCCCCCTAAACCCCCTAAACCCCCTAAACCCCCCCCCCCCCTAAACCCCAAACCCCCTACAACCCCCTACAACCCCCTAAACCCCCTAAACCCCCTAACCCCCTAAACCACCTTCCCTCAAGCGCCCTTCCGGGCCCCTTAAAGCTAACAACCAAGCAGCACCCTCTGCGGAGGAGCCTCTATCCCGCTGCAGGCTTTCGGCGTGATGTAGGCGGGCTTCTGCTCGGTGCCTGGGGCGATGTAGGGTTTAGGGTTTAGGGTTTGGGGTTTGGGGTTTGGGGTCTTTGTACCAAATCCCAAACCGCTTGGAAGGCAAGCGATTCTGCTGCACGCCCTCCGCAACCTGGTGTGCTTCGGTTATATTCCGCCCATCTGGCTCGCAGCGTTCGGGGTTCAATGGGCTTGTGTGAGGCCATGAGCAGCAGGACCCTAAACACCTTAAGCCCAAATTCGCCTACGCCCACACCCCTGAACCCTGAACCCTGAACCCTAAACCCTAAACCCTAAACCCTAGACCCTAAACCCTAAACCCTAAACCCTAAACAAAAAACCCTGAACTGCCCTGAGCCGCAGCAGAGGCACCGTAGTTGTCCAAGCAGGTTGCGTTGACCGCGCCGGTGGCGTACTGATTCTGGGTGCACCTCAGGGCGCTGCACTCAGTGTGGTTTGGGGTTTAGGGTTTAGGGGCTAGGGTTTAGGGTTTAGGGTTTAGGGCTTAGGGCTTAGGGTTTAGGGTTTAGGGTTTAGGGTTTAGGGTTTAGGGTTTAGGGTTGGGGCCGGTAGGGCCGAAGGCCTCATGATTTCATGGCCCGTGCACTCAGGGCAGGGTTTAGGGTTTGCAGTTTAGGGTTTAGGGTTAGTGGGTTAGTCATGTCATGTTGGTGCACATCAACCAGAGCCAGCAACATCTGCAGGCTGTGAGCGTCAAAGAACACCGCCCCTACTCACAAAGACGGCCCGGGAGGATATGATGCAAACAGCTTTTGCTGGATATGCTCTATGCCTCCATGCTCACACGACATGCGACCAGAAGCAACCCACCTGGCACGTTCAATAACTGAAGGATTAGGTTCAAGGGTTTAGGGTTTATAGGGTTTTTAGGCTTTAGTGTATAGGAGCTATTAGCCCATGCCATCATATCCGAAAGCTCGAGGCCCCGAACCCACACTGTCTGAGCCCGCACCAAGTTTCAGGCCAAGCTCTAGGACCCTAGGAGGAGCCAACATAGAGAGTCTAGACTCTAAACCCTGAAACCCCTGAAGCCCCAAACCCTTAGAAGTTAAACCCTAAGATGAAACAACATGTATACCTTTATACTTTAACCTCTAAGATGCACCACAAGTTATGGCCGAAGCCTGAAACCCACAACAATGTCTATAAACCCTAAACCCTAAACACTAAACCCTAATCCTTAAACCCTAAACCCTAAACCCTAAATCCTAAACCCCAAACCCTCAACCCAGTCTGAGTGGCGGACTGCTCAATGGCCTGGTCCATGTCGTCGGCGGTGAACGCCTCGAGGAGGCACTTGATGCGCTTGGTGGCGCCTGGGAGAGGGATTAGGGTTTAGGCTTTCGGGTTTAGGGTTTGGGGTTTAGGACTTAGAGAGATTGTCTGGGGTTCTGGGCGAAAGTTTTGGGCGGGTTTTGTTTCTTGCTTGGGCGGGAAGGTTTAGTCCGAGCTTCGGTTGCTTAGGGCTTCCCGGGCCCCTTCTTGGTAGCCCAGTAATCTACAATAAGGGCACTCCTTAATGAGGGAACCTTGAAATAATAAAAGGGAAAAGGGTACCACGGGCTACCAATCCCGGCCTCCCGGGATGCTTTGGATCGCTTTGCTGAGCTCGATGTTTTCGAGTTGTCTTGGGATGGGCATTGTAGTTGAGCCAAACAACCCTGACAATTCAAAATTAGATCACACACAACTTCTGTTGTTGCCCTGGTCTTGAGGGTTTAGGGCTCTTTCTAGTTCTGGTATCAAGGATTCTGGGTTCAGGGTGTAGGGCTCAACTGCCGAGCTTGCATTTTGAGACTAATTTTCGGTAGTGCTCAGGGCGTAAGGTGTGGGTCGTTCCCCAGGCCGCTCTTTCGCCAAACTTGTACACTTGCCACTGACAACCCTAAACCCTACACCCTAAACCGTAAACCCTAAACCCTAAACCCTAAACCCTCACGAATATTCTAAGAAGAACCTCAGGGTGCTTTTGGGGTTTCAGGGTTTAGGGTTGAAACCTGCAACCCTCCACCTTCTGCGAAAAACATCCTGGCGACAATTATTACGGGCCTGACATGCGGACAGTTCTCTACATCCTAAACCCTACACCCTAGAGCATGGTAGGCTTCGCATCATAGAACCTCAAACCGGAATCCGAGACCCTAAGCCGAAGCCCCAGGCCCTAAACTCGAAGCCCTGAACCCTAAACCCCTAAACCTTAACCCGTAAACCCAAAACCCCAAAACCCCTAAACCCCTAAACCCCTAGACCCTAAACCCTAAACCCTAAACCCCCCGAAGCGACACTTGGCCCCGGGCGATACTCGTCTTTGAGCGAGTTCAGGCCCTCCTGACTGGCAGACACCACCTGCGCTGCGGGTGTTGGGGGTTTTAGGGGTTTTAGGGGTTTTCGGGGTTTTAGGGGTTTTCGGGGTTTTAGGGGTTTTAGGGGCTTAAGGGGTTTTGGGGGTATTAAGGGTTTTAGGGGTTTTAGGGGCTTTGGGGGTTTTAGGGGTTTTAGGGGTTTTAGGTGTTTAAGGGGTTTTAGGGGTTTTAGGGGTTCTAAGGGGGTTTAGAGGTTTTAGGGGCTTTGGGGGTTTTAGGGGTTTTGGGGGGTTTTTAGGGTTTTAGGGGTTTTAGGGGTTCTAGGGGTTTTGGGGGCGTTAGGGGTTTTAGGGGTTCTAGGGGTTTTAGGGGCTTTGGAAGTTTAAGGGTTTTAGGGGCTTTGGAAGCTTTAGGGGTTTAGAGTTTAGGGGTTTAGGGCTTTAGGGGTTTGGGGGTTTACGGGGTTTGGGGGGGTTATAGGGTTTAGGGCTTAATCAGGTTGGAGAGCAAGGGGTTTACCTTCCGAACCCCAAAACCTACCTTTTTTGTAGCGTCCCGAATCATCCCGTGAGGATCTTCATATTGTCAGCACCTTCAAAATTATTCATATATATATATATATATATCTACTATAATGTTTATTTCTGTTCATTTTTGCCTTATTGTTCTTATTTTTTCTTTTGGGGGGGGGTGTTGCAGGTAGGATCTCTACAGCGTAATCCCCCAGGCCGGTCCTAAACCCAAAACCGCCCCCCCCCCCCCCCCCCCCCCCCCCCCACCCCAATCTTGAGGGGCTTTACGGCTTGTGATTCAGATGCAGAGTGGGCAGTTAAAAACCTTACCCACCTTTTTTGGGAGTTGACGATAATAGGGGACCCCTATTACCCCCGAATAGTAGGATCGGCTTATAAACGGACCTAGCTATTAAGGTACCCCGTTTATCGTAAACTCCCTTCTGGGAAACCTCAACATAAGAACTGAGCTGGCTGGCGTGCTCACCGAATTAAACCGGTCACGTCGGCCACAGAAAAGAGCACAGAACCAAACCTGACATTGAAAGTTGTACGAGGCGCACCAACTCCCAACTCTGCTGGAGGGTCCTGCCTCCGAGTAGAATTGCCACCGGGCGTCTTCGCCTGGGACTTTCCCCTGCCTTCCTAATCCCTAAACCCTAAACCCCAAACCATAAAGCCTAAACCCTAAACCCCTTCCTGTGAAACCTTAGAGCTCGAGAAAGCCAGCCTTCCCCTCTTATGACGCGGGCTCGGGTTTAGGGTTTAGGATTTAGGGTTTAGGGTTTCGGGTTTCGGGTTTAGGGTTTAGGTTTAGGGCTTTAACGGGAGTGAGTCCTTTGGGAGTTGTACCCAGCTTACAAATGCCCAAGCGTTTGGGGTACCCTGTCACTTCCCAAGTAGATTGGCCTTTCGAAGCTTATGCTCCCAAAAATGCCAATAGAACACAAACCTGTAAAACGAGAAATTTTATCCATGGGAGCTGGTCTAGCCCTAAACTTACCCTAAACCCTACACCCTACACCCAACACCCTTCACCCTAAACCCCAAACCCTACACCCTGAACCCTAAACCCTATAAGCCGAAGGGCAAGACCCCAATGTGGCGCAGGACTCGTTCGTCCTGCTGTAGACCTTGCTTCGAGGCGCTAGGGGAGGGGACCCTCATGGGTTTGTAGGGTTTGAGGGGACCTCATAGACGGTTGTCGATAAATTAGGGTTTAGGGTTTCAAGGGCCTGAGGCTAGAGGGAAGCGTATGAGGGTCTAGAGGGGCTGGATTGATACTCAGGCACGCACAGTACTTCAAAGTCATACACGGCCACCCTAAACCCTAAACCCTCAACCCTCAACTAAGGGGAAAACACATCAGGATGGCCGAAGAGCAGGATGGCCGAAGAGCAGGATGGCCGGGGAACTTCGACGAAGACTCGGGATACCAACGGAGACGAAGTTCGACGAAGGCCGGGGGGCCGGGCGAAGGTTCGACGCAGGCCGGGAGGTTCGACGAAGGGGGAGGGGGTTCGACGAAGGCCGATACAAAAGGCCAAGACAAAGCCCGAAAAAAAACGCGAGGGTTCGACGAAGGCTAAATGAAGGCCAGAGGTTCGACGAAGGCCACAAGGGCCGGGAGGGGGGTTCGACGAAGGCCAAGGGTTTCGACGAAGGCTAGGGGGGTTCGACGGCCTTTGCCGAAGGCTGTGTGCCATCCGCCCCCATACGCCGTCCTGATCGGTTTGCCCCTGATCAACCCTAAACCCTCAACCCTAAACCCTAAACCGCAGCACTGCAAGCTTTGGGGTGCTCTTGCCTGGGAGCATGCCTTCCGCGCTATCTTCTTGGACCCTGAACACCTTCTTGTGCCTGTGGGTTCAGCGTTTCTCGCTAGGGTTTAGGGTTTTTGGGGATAGGGTCTAGGGTCCAGGGTTTAGGGCTTCTTGCCTAGGAGCATCTCCGAACACGACGCTGACCCTGAAGCCCTAAACCCGAAACCCTAACACCCCCTAAACCCTAAACCCTAAACCCTAAACCCTAAACCCTAAACCCTAAACCCCCTAAGCCCCCCCAACCCCCAGGACTCCCCTTCCTCGGCCCCCGCACATCGCAAGCGGTTTCCTCCAACAGGAGCTGCATCCGCTGGCATTGTCCGATCCTGGGGAAAGCAACCCTAAACCCTAAACCCTAAACCCTAAACCCTAACCCTAAACCCTAAACCCTAAACCCTAAACCCTAAACCCTAAACCCTACAGAAACCCTAGGCAAGTTCACCTAAGCCCTCTTAGCACGCGACCCTGCGCTATGTGCAGGGATCATACGGTGCAGGGCTTCGGGTTTGGTAAGGCTTCAGGTTTGGGGACTTTACGCCTTGTAGCCCTAAACTCAACCCCCTCTTGGGGTCTAGTATGTGCAACTTAAACTGACGCAGAGGACCTTGACCTTTGGAGCCGTGTACCGAAGAAAACCACTTGTTCAAGAACCCGAAGCCCTAAACCCCTAAATTTCCCCAACTCCCTAAACGACAACATCACCCGCTGCCCGATGAATCGTCGCGCAGGCACTTGACGTAGTAGGCGTTGGTGGGCTTCGAGCCTGTGGGGGTGCAGCTGAAGTAAGATTGCTTTTGATATGAGATCGCTAAACCCTGAACCCTAAAAGCCGAAACCCTTGTAGAGCTACCTAAGCCGAACGTTGGTAAGAAAACCCCCCCCTTCCTCAGAGTGAGAATGCCCTAACATCGGTCATTGCGTAAACCCCTAAAATTCCACCGCGAAAGTTTGGGTGTTGGTTGAGCGAGAAGCTTGTAGGGTTAAGCTTTACAATCAATCAGGTCAAGGGTCTATTGGTCTCAGAGGGCGTGAAGATGTCTTGAAGATGTCTGAGGAGTCTCCTGGGTGTCACGCCTTCTTGCCGGGCTTAACATGCATGGCTTTGGCGGTTCGCCCTGGACCCTGAACCCCAATAAAACCCTAACAAAACCCTAATTAAACCCTAATTAAACTTAATAAAACCCTAATAAAACCCTAATTAAGCCCTAATTAAACCTGATCCTCTACCTGAAGCCCGGCAAGTCAGGTCTAGATTCTGGCTGTAGCACTTGTCCATCCCCCTTGGTGCACTCTACAAGACACTGTTGAGGTTGAGGGTGTAGGGCTACCCAAAACCCTAAGCCCTAAACCCGATGAACCCTACACACTCTGTATACCCTAAACCGCCCTAAGCCCTAAACCCTAAACTCTAAACCCGAAACCCGAAACCCTAAGCCCGCACGCTCCGAAGCTGAAGCCCGAATTCCCTGAACCACCGAGGCGGGCGCAGTTCCATTTCGAGAGGTTCGCAACAATCTGGTTCATGTGCTCGTAGGCCTCAGCCGTCTACCGTGAACCGGAAGGTGCCTTGTTGGGTTTAGGGTTTTGAGGTTTAGGGTTTCGACTTTCGGGTCTCGAGCTTAGGCTTCGTATGTACGTTTAGGGTTTGTTTAAGGTCCGCGGATCAGGGATCGAATCTATTATGGCCCAAGGGACTCTTTCAGTCTATTCAGCCATCTTGCTCAGAGCTATCTCGGACAGGCATGTGCGATCTTGGTAGGCTGATGTCAACCTAGAGGAGGCTTGTTGCGAATATGTCTTTTGGATGGGAATGGGGTGTCGTGTTGGATAGTTGAGGCTGTCTCTCTGTCTGTACGTGCACGTGTGCGTTCGTGGGTACCGGGTACTGGTACAAATTGGCTGACACGCTTCTTTCCAAACATGCAAAGTGGCCTCCGCTAAACCCCGCCCGAAACCGTAAACCCCAATCAAAATCCCAAACCCAACAACCCAACAACCCAAGGTCCAAAATTCCACCAAATATGGAGTTCTTAAGGGAGGGGGTTCAAGGGTGGTATATATCCCAAGGTTCCCTAATGCTCCCTAAACTCCCTAAGGCTCCATAAACTTCCCTAAGGCTTTCTAGGTACCTACCCTCCATGAACCCCCCTCCCTTAAGAACCCGATAAGCAAACCCTCTAACCTTCGCACAAAACCCGAAGACTACGCCAACAAGGCTTGCAGTTCTTAATCACTGTCATTCCTCCAGTTCGTCGCGTGTCTTCCGCAGACTCCGTTGTCCGAGCCAGGAGCCATCCGTCTTGAGCCGCCCTCGCACCACCAGGCTCCACCAGTTTGCGAAGGGTTTAGGGTTTAGGGTCTAGGGTTTAGGGTTTAGGGTTTGGGGTTTAGGGTTTAGGGTTTAGGCATGTCCAGAATCATGCCCATTCGGAATAGTAGGCCTCGCAGTCACAGTCGGATCCGCATCTCGGCAGCATGTTGGGCGGCATTCAACCTGTAGAAATCACGGAGATAAAGAAGTAGCCCCCGCAGTCTTCGCCGGTTTAGGGTTTAGGGTTTAGGGTTTAGGGACATGCCTCGAAGAGTCGGCTTCAGACCTGTCTTCAGACCCGGGAATGGGCAGGGGGCTTTCTAAAAAACCCTAAACCCTAAACCCTAAACCCTAAACCCTAAACCCTAAACCCTGAACCCTGAACCCTGTAACCCTAAGCCCTAAACCCTAAACCCTAAACCCTAAACCCTGAACCCTGTAACCCTAAGCCCTAAACCCTAAACCCTAAACCCTGAACCCTGTAACCCTAAGCCCTAAACCCTAAACCCGATAAACCATGTAAGCCTATGTAAACCCTGCGAAAAAAAACCTGCTAAAACCCCTTAAAAGCCATGTAAACCCCACAAAAAAAAGCCCACAAGCACCCAAAACCTTTAAAACCATGTAAACCCTATCTAAACCCTATAAGAAACCCTGTTAGAAACCCAAAGCCCCAAAGCCTCAACCCTCACTGTGCCGCTCAAGGCGGAACGTCCCGGGGTTTAGGGTTTAGGGTTTAGGGTCTAGGGTTTAGGGTTTAGGGTTTAGGGGTTTAGGGGTTTAGGGGTTTAGGGGTTTAGGGGTTTAGGGGTTTAGGGGTTTAGGGGTTTAGGGGTTTAGGGGTTTAGGGGTTTAGGGGTTTAGGGGTTTAGGGGTTTAGGGGGTTAGGGGGTTAGGGGTTTAGGGGTTTAGGGGTTTAGGGGTTTAGGGGTTTAGGGGTTTAGGGGTTTAGGGGTTTAGGGGTTTAGGGGTTTAGGGGTTTAGGGTTCCGGGTGCCCAGACTTCCCACCATGCCGCGGACTCCGCATCGAAGTGCTCGTACATTCCTTTGGGTTAGGGGTTTAGGGTTTAGGGTTTAGGGTTTAAGGGTTAGGGGTTTAGGGCTTAGGGCTTAGGGCTTAGGGTTTAGGGTTTAGGGTTTAAGGGTTAAGGGTTAAGGGTTTAGGGTTTGAGGTCTAGGGTTTGCTTGTACATTCCTCGGTGGATGGGATGGGTTCGGGTTTGGGTTTAGGGTGTCAGAAGGTGTCTAACAGAGCAGAGATGGGAAATCTCCAAGATAGGGATTTAATATACCCCGAAGATGCTCTAGCTAATTCTTCAGAGGGTGCCCCCATTTCGGAAACCTCCATATCAGAAATTCATGGGATGCAACTATCCGAAATTCCGGCTGAACGGAGGCGAAATGCTTGAAACCCTAAACCCTAAAGCCGTGAGCCATGGGATGCACGATTTGTGTTGAGGCTATCCGCGAGTAAATCCTGGTGTGAAAGAAGTGCGTTTTCGAGTTTTAGGGTTTAGGGTTTACGGGTTCGGTTTCAAGTGTAGGGTGTGGAGAAAGTACGATTCACAGGCTTTCGTTTTCGTGGTAGACTTAGTGACTTATGTACCTTATATCCCTCCATGTTCAGGAACTATATATAGGGAGCCCAACAAATTCCCCCAAAACCCAAAACCCTAAACCCTGAACCCCAAAACCCTAAAACCCTAGCACCCTAAAACCCTAAAAACCCTAAAAGTCTCAACCCAATGACCAAAACCCAATCCCTAAACCCAGAATTTGGCCAACCTGGTCTGGCCAACAAGGTGCGCTTGTAATAGTCCTCCGCGTTGGTGGAGGATGCTATGTGACACCTGAGCTCAATAGGCCGGGCCTCACCCTGCCTGCACGAGAGGGTATTAGAGTTATTTTCGTTTTGGGCGAAATTTAGGGTCTATAGAGTCTAGGGTTTATGTCTGGAGCTTAGAGTTTTTGCTTGTTTAGGGTTTTGAAGTTAGGACATGAATTCGGAACCGTTTTGAGCGGCTAACGCAAGCTAGCACAGTTCAAGCCTTTGTGAAGCTACTGTTTATTCGTACCTAGTGTTTGTCCCACTCATGTGCGACTATCTCCCTGGCATCGCCACGAGCTTAGTCTGTTGCCTCCTTGTACGCGCTTTTGGCAGTTGCTTCAGGTTTGGTTGAGGGCGTCTGTTCTGCATTCCGTTGAGGGTTTTAGGTATTTCCGCATCCCCCCTCTCAAAGACTTTCGGATTCCAGCTGTCTACGAATTCTTGGGGCTTAGGGTTTAGGGACCACAGGGTTTGGGCCTCGGGCTTACACTGCTTACACCCCAATCATCACCTGGGCGCCATTCTTGCGGGCTTTAACCCTAAACCCTAAACCCTAAACCCTAAACCCTAAACCTTAAACCTTAAACCCTAAACCCTAGCATTCGCATATTGCGGCCCAGCAGGTGAGGTTTAGGGTTTTAGGGTTCGGGGCTTCTTGTGTGCCCTTTGCAGCTCAGGGTTCGCATCTCTTCGGTGCACCTTAAACCCTGAACCCTAAGCCCTAAATTTGCGGATTAGGGAAGGTGGGGGGGGGGGGGGGGGGTCTTCGGCTTGAGATTTAAGATTTAGAGTCTAGGATCTCGGGTTATGTGACCCCAAAAATTTCTGTACACCCCACTAAACAACCGTATACACCCTATAAACCCCAAAAACCCAACCTACAAATCTTAAACCCTTTAACAAACCCTTTTAAACCCCTTATAAATGCCCGATAAACCCGCTCATGAACCCCCTACAAACCCGTCAAACCCTTGAAGAACACCCGATAAGCGCTCTGAAAAAAAACTATAAAGCCTATAAGCCTTCTAACAAAACCCTATAAACTACTATTTGCTTAAGAACCCCCCCCCCCCCCCAAAAAAAAAAAAAAGAACTATATTACTCTTATCAGGAAAAATATCTTTCATTTCTTGTGGGTTCTTAAGCAATTGGTAGTAAAACCCTATAAACACTGAGGACTGAGCATCCTGAGCCCTAAGCCCTAAACCCTAAACCCTAAACCCTAAATCGGAATCTCTTGGTAGCCCAGTAAACATACTGGCACCCATGAACCAACAAAAGGGCATCGGGTACCACTGGGCTACCAAGCTCTCGGGGAGCCCTAGTCCCTAAACCCTAAACCCTAAACCCTAAACCCTAAACCCTAAACCCTAAACCCTAAACCCTAAACCCTAAACCCCGCCTCTGCCCCATAAACCCTCCGAGACCATCCTGAGAACCTGACTCTTGGGGGCTGTTGAAGATGTTCAGGGACCGAAAGGTTTCCAAGGCAGCCTCAAGACGGCGTGGAGCTCGCTGCTTCTTTGCGGCTCGTTTAGGGTTTAGGGTTTAGGGTTTAAGGTTTAGGGTTTGGGGTTTAGGGCTTCGGGTTTAGGCCTTAGGGTTTAGGGTTTGGGGTTCAGGGCTTAGGGTTCAGGGCTTGCACATGAAAGCATCTTTGCCCAACGGGCTGATAATGGGCAGCAAAGTTTAAGTTGGAGATTTACAGGAGATTAGGGGTTTAGGGTTTCAGTGTTTAGGGTGCGGGTCAGGGTCGTCACCCAAAACAGCAGCCAGGGAACTGTGTTAAAGAGCATCGGATTTCACTAGGATCAGCCTGCCCACTCCGGATGATGGCATGATGTGAGCGACAAGAGGGGACCAGCCAACAGATCAAAGCCAGAATTTCGAAGTTAGAGACCTGCAGCCCGAGGGACCTCTTTGGCTTGTGTGTGTGTGTGTGTGTGCGTGTGTGTCTGTGGATAGAATTCTGTGGGATCTTGTCGGGGAATAAGTGTGGAAGCTGTTCAAACCGGACTTCGGCTGTTGTCGTACCTGAAGAGGGCTGCCCTGGGCGATGAAGCCTCTTTGACCCGAGTCGACCATCGCTACAAGGTTGCTACCCTGAACCCTAAACCATACACCCGAAACCCTAAGCCCTGAACCCTAAACCCTAAATCCCTAAAAACCCCCTAAATCCCTAAATCCCTAAACCCTGATCAAACCTAAACCCGAAGCGCATTGCTCTGGCCTGTTCCGTTTCGAGCAGGCTGTCTCGCATGGCGGAACACTGATCCGCCTAGCCGCAGCTGGATAGTTTAAGCGGCTTATCTGCGAAGGTTGGGAACCCTAAGCCTTCAGCCCCAAATCCTAAACCCCAAACCCTATAAAGCCTAAACCCTACAGCCTAAACCCAAGGTGTATCGTTCCAGAGCTTCGTTGCGGCACACTCGGGACGAAACCCTAAAACCCTAAACCACTGCAGATGTGGCACCAGACGATGGGTTTAGGGTTTAGGGTTTAGGGTTTAGGGTTTAGGGTTTAGGGTTTAGGGTTTAGGGTTTAGGGTTTAGGGTTTAGGGTTTAGGGTGTAGGCGGCGAAAATCATGCTGGAGGGGCCCTCCAGCAGATCAAATGGGGCTCTCAGGCGATGTGAGATGGGAAGCCTTTTCTATTTCAAAGCCCCTCACTCAACTGGCTGCTCCAAGCCTAGAAACCCTAAAAGCCCTAAACCCCAAACACCCTGAACCCTAGGTCCTAACCCCCCTCTCAGCCTCGGCCTTCAACAGGGGCACCTGTCACAGAGGGTTTTGGGTCTTTAGGGCTTTAGGGATTAGGGTTTTAGGGTTTTTGGGTTTTCTGTTTTTTTTGGGTTTTCTGGGTTTTTGGGGTTTAAAGGCGGAGGGTTTTGGCTGTAGGTCACTATCGGCTGCGTTGTGGCTCTAGGACGTGGTGTGCAGGCCTGATGTTGCCAACTGGCTGTCATATGGCTCGGGCTGCGAGTTCGGGTTCAGGGTTCAGGCTGTAGGGTTTAGGGCTTAGGGGTTTAGGGTTTGGGGTTTAGGGTTTAGGGTTTAGGCTTTAGGGTTTTGGGACTCGCGTTAGCTCTGAGCTTCCGGAAGTCTACTCTGTCGGCCTCTTCCCGACACTTGCGGTGATTGGTCCTGCGCGCCAGAGGCCGACATCAGCTTGCAACTCGCTTTTCGGGGAGACTTGGGTCGTAGGTTTAGGGTTTAGGGTTTAACTTAACCCAAAAGTCTAAACTCCGAAAATAACGCTTATCAGTATGCTCTACAGCCCCTAGGGCATTTGCCAGACCCCCTTCTCCTCCGATAGCCCCCAAATACGAGAATCCTTGCAATAGGAAGCCCCCAAAAAGAGGGAATGCAAATTTTGGGCAACCGTAAACCCTGAACCCTAAACCCTGAACCCTAAAAACTGAACCCCAAAACCCTAAGCCCTAAACCCTAAACTCAAAACCCTAACCCTGAACCCTGAATCTGAACCCGAAACCAGGTATCATCAGCGACTGCGGCCCCGCGTGTTTTTCGCATGTTTTCTCGCAAACTTCGAAAGACTCGAGAGTTTGCAGCGCGGGGATCCGCCGAACGTTTTTTCTTGTGGCCAAACTCACCACTGCCTCACCACTGCCATCAGGCTTTTTGGCTCTTGCACGCGCGCGCGCGCGCGCGAAAACACCGCGCACAGGAGTATTTTCGGCACGCACGAAGTACAACTTCCCAAGCACTTGCTCTTTGGACATGCTTTTTGGGCGAAACAACATTGCGCACGACGGCATGTTCGACACGCGCCACGTGCGCTTTTCAGCGTCGTTTCTTTGTCCACATGGGTGGTTGTCAAATTTATGGTCCCTTTTGGGGTACCCTAAGTATTAGGTGCCGTATAACAATCGGGACACAAGGGACCCTAATTTTGACAGCCACCCACATAGCTTCCTCGAAGGCTCCATCTTGCGACAGCACGGTGTGCAGCGGCTTTTTTCGCGATGGGCGATGCGTTGTCGTCAAAGTCTGACACATGGCGTTTTCGACCGCATGGCCTTCGACTCTGCGCAACAATCGGGGGGTTTACGCAAATAGGGGACCCCCAAATTGAAGACGCGTGAGGATCACGAGTGTCCGTGACAGATCGGCCAACGCAGATAAGGACGGTCAGTCGACACACCCATCCCAAAACCCTAAACCCTAAACCCCAAACCCTAAACCCTAAACCCCAAACCCTGAACCCCAAACCCTAAACCCCAAACCCTAAACCCTAAACCCATGGCAAAGAGGCAACAGAGGCAAGGCTGACGGGGTCGAGGTTTTGGGTTTGGGTGACCGCCCTGAAAGCTTTGGTACCCACCTGCAGGGTTCCTTCGGGATTGTAAGAGGGGGTACTGGAATCCCTCTTGAGGACTGCTAGAATGCTAGAATCAAGGGAAACCTCTCAAGGTTTAGGGGCTTAGGCTCTTGGCGTTAGGATGCAAAGACTGAAAGACACCACAGAGAGGCACCTAGTTAACCACCCCTCCCTTCCCCACTCAACAGTCCTGGAACATGCAAAAAAAGGCCGCAGTCGACGACATTAGCCTAAACCACTGAATCCTGAACTCTGAACCCTGAACCCTGAACCCTGAGGATTCTTGGACAATTCGGTCCTGAGGGTCTCCCAGTCCCCATCGAAGTGCTGTGGGAAAAACTGCGTGTCTTCCTTGACAGGGCGTAGAGCACTAAGGGCCTGCTTGGCGTTTCAGGGTTCAGGGTTTAGGGTTTAGGACTTAGGGTTCAGGTTCAGGGTTGAAGGCTTAGTAGCCCCAAGCTCTGCGCCTATCCTTCCAGTACCCTGGTCCGCCCTGGAGGGATGAAGTTCGTAAACGGAAACAGGTGACGACCTTCAAGCAAGCAAGCTCCATACACAACAAAAAAGGGTTTAGGCAGTTTAGGGTTTAGGGCTTTAGGGCTTTAGGGTTTTAGGGTTTTAGGGTCTTAGGGTCTTAGGGTTTTAGGTTGTTAGGGCTTTAGGATTTTAGTGCTTTTCGTGTTTTGGGGTTTTAGAGTCTAGGGCTTTTAGGGTTGCAGGTCGAGGGGGGTTGGATCCCACAGTGCCTCCACGCCTTATCGACTCGGAGAACCCTGTGAAGCCTGAAGCCTAAACCCTAAACCCTAAACCCTAAACCCTAAACCCTAAACCCTAAACCCTAAACCCTAAACCCTAGGGGGGGGGGGTAGGAGCCACACCTTTTAACAAAAGGAGGGTGGTAAAAACAATTTAAAAAAACCTGGCCCCTAGAACCCCAAAGGCCTAAACCCCTAAACCCCTAAAGCGCTGTGGCCCAGCCCTTAAAGCCCTAAAGCGCTGTGGCCCTAAACCCTTAAAGCCCTTAAAGCCCTAAAACCCTAAAAATTGAGAGACCCTAAACAGACCCTCTAAAAAGAAAAAAACCCTCAAGCCCTTGAGACTCTGAGAGAAAAGAAGCAGAAACCCCGATTGAGAGACCGGGCCGATACTTCGGGGCAGCCCGTCAGATTCCGCCTGGAAGCCTGGGGCTTCTTCTGGGGCTTCTCGGGCTTTGTAGGGTCTACACAGAGTTTAGGGAGTTTAGGGCTTGAGGTTTGAAGTTTAGGGTTTAGGGGTTTAGGGGTTTAGGGTTTGAAAGGTTTAGGGTTTAGGGTTTGTGGCTCTGCTGCTTGAGTCCGATGGACGCGCTCAGCTCCACACGACTAGGCGATGGTCACCATCACCCTGTCGCCTTGGCACGTTACCTGAAATGGTCCCTCACGAAACTGTGCATTGCCACCTCTCCGGCGCCATGCCACGATGTGGGTACCAAGCTGCACGAGGCTGGCCAATTTCTCAGCCGTCGTGGGATTCAACAAAACAGTTAGTGGGCATGCTTCAAGAATTTCCTGCGCGGGAACCGTTTCAGGAAGCAACAGGAGGAACTCTACAATTTCCTTGAGGCATGTCGTGGAGTCGTTAGCATGTCTTACAGCAACACTCCAAACAAAAACCAGTGGATCCAGCGGCCTAGGCATCTCCTGCGGTGTCGCAGCTGGTCGCATGCAGGCCCAGAAGGGCGTGGGGCCGGGGGTGCGCACGGCGGGCTTGCGGCTCAAGCTGATCTCACATTTATGCTCTGTACTCAGAAAGCTCAGATCAGCCTCAATGTGTGCTGTGAGGCATTTGGGGGCCTTTCTCAAATGGAGGCGAAGCCTGGGCGTGGTCCAAAACTCCATGGAACACACTGCGCATCGCGTACCTGCAATGTGAGCTGTGGAGCTCGCATGCATATGTCTTCGGGAGAGGTGAGAGCACAACGCAGCGCGCGTGGAGAAAAGACCACCACAAACGACACATAGGAAGCCAGAGTGGCCAGAAGCAGCCGGCAGGCTGAAGATCCCACCGCCTTCATCGTGCAAGCGACACAGGTCTCTCGCTTTGCGAACAAGGCTGTCGCGCGCCTCAGCTTGTTTTCGGCCAGCTTGCCGCTTCAGCGCAGCAGGCAAACGTCGAAGCCACGTCAGGTGTCCATGCAGAAAGTGTAGCGCTTCTGCTCTTGCCTGCGGCACCTCTATGCCTGCCTCAGTGTCACGGGCAGCCTCACGGAGTGCATTGAGGGCAGCGTCTAGCCACTCCGGGGCCGCTTGAAGGATCGACCACAGGTAGCCCGGTCCCTGCGTCGCGATCGTGTGCAGCTGCATGGCTCTGGCCGCCGTCACATGGACCTCTACCGGGAAGAGTCCGGTAAGGGCGCAGACCTCCGCATCAGTCAAGCCTCGAGAGGAGAACCCTGTAAGCGATCGCGTCATCTTTCGGTACCACCCATACACATGGGACCTAAGGCGAGGTTTAGGGTTCAGGGTTCAGGGTTCAGGGTGCAGGGTTCAGGGTTCAGGGTTCAGGGTTCAGGGTTTAGGGTTTAGGGTTTGGGGTTCAAGGGTTAGGGTCTGCAGGGTTTAGGGCTGAGGGGTTTAAGGTTTAGGGTTTAGGTGTTTACAGTTTAGGGGTACCATGGACTGGGGCTCCGGCGTCGTCAAGAAAGCATTCCAAGACATCTGCTAAGCACCTAGGACCTGGCTTGTGGCTGCCTGGATGCAAACGCCAAAGCCGCATAGCCAACAACTTCAATTCCGACCCGAAACCCTAAATCCTAAACCCCAAACCCCAAACCCTAAACCCTAAACCCCAAACCCCAAACCCTCAAACCCTCAAACCCTAAATGATCAGCCCCTGGGTCTGGACCTCGCAGCTGGCATTCAGCGCGTTCGCAGCTTGGAAGATGTTCGACAGCATGTCCTCTCTTTGCGGGGAAGGGTTTGGGATTTAGGGTTTGGGGTGTGGGGTTTAGGGTTTCGGGTTGTGGGGTTAGGATGTAGGGTTTCGGGTTTGCGATGGGTTGGGGCTATTTCCTCAAATCGCTGGGCTTCAGTTTGGCAAAAGTTCTGATCGACCACCCAGCACCATCCAGGCCGTGGAAATACGCAATGTTGCTGACACTGTTGTCTCCGTAGCCACCATCCTACCGTGGAGTAGACCCTGGAAAAAACCATATACTTTTTAGGTATAAGTAGCTATAATGGGCATTTGGAACCAAGAAAAGTATTCAAGTAGAGTACTCCAAAGTTTCTTACCCAGACCACGTGATAATGAGGCTTGCAACTCGGAGCACTGCACGTGGAGGCTGTCCCGCTCAGCAGTAGTCCTTGCCAGCTTCTTTGACATCGCCCACCGCAAGTCCCTTCGTTTGGTGCCGCTGGCTGCTTTGTTTCTTTCTCTTGTCCTGCTTCTGCTGGGATGTCGACTGAGGAGAACGCACAGGACCTGGATTCCCAGCGTTTTGTCATGGGCTGAGGAGGTTCTGCTACCAGCAGCCGGGCTGCCGTCATCCCAAGTACGGCGCCAGCACGCCCAAGCGCCTCCACCTTAGCCGATGCTCCCATCATCCCAGGCTCTTGTTCCCCTGTGCCAGCCATCTCCAGACATTGCGGCCGCACAGCAGTGGAAGCCCAGCTGGTCGAATCCAACACACTGAGCCCTTGTTGGAGTAGTGACTTTCTAAGGGAACCTTGAACTCCTAAACCCTAAAGCCTAAACACCCTGAACCCTACACCCTAACAACCCTAAACCCCTAAAAAGTCCTGAAAACCCTAAACCCTAAAAACCCTAAGCGCTAAAAACCCTGCCTATGCATACGGGGTATTGTCTACACGATGCCCTGCATACAAGGCTCCGTATTGCAATAAGATGCTGGGGTTTAGTATTTAGGGTTTAGGGTTTGGGGCCAAAGATGTTATACGATTTAAGGGTGCCTACACTCTCCCCAAGCAAGCCGCGGGAACTCCATACCTCAGCCTTAAGCCCCAAAAGGGCCCTAGCTTAGGGTTTAGGGTTTAGGGTTTAGGGTTTAGGGTTTGGGCCCTGGCCCGATGTCTCCTGAATGACAGGCTTGATGGACTCAACCAGCCTGGTGTGCCGTCGGCCAGTTCCCGAAACTCAAACCCTACACCCTATCTAAACCCTAAACCCTAAACCTCTCTACCATTATAACCCTAGGCAATTTGATCCATTTTGGCCCCTCTGACCCCTTTGACCCCCCATTGTTCAGCACGAATTAGGCAAGTTGATCCATTCTAGGCCTGGTGTTTAGGGTTTCAGGTCCTCACGGCCTGGTGTTTAGGGTTTCAGGGCCTCAAGGCGTGGTAAGGGTTTCAGGGCCTCAAGGCCTGACATTTAGATTTTCAAGGCCTCACGGCCTAGTGTTCAGGGTTTCAGGGCCTCAAGGCCTGGTGTTTAGGGTTTCAAGGCCTCACGACCTGGTGTTTAGGGTTTCAGGGCCTCAAGGCCTGGCGTCTAGGGTTTCAAGGCCTCCTTGTGTTTAGGGTTATTTTGGCCTCAAGGTCTGGTGTTTAGGGTTTCAAATCCTCACATCCTGGTGTTGAGGGTTTCAGGGCCTCAAGGCCTGGTGTTTAGAGTTTCAAGGCCTCACTGCCTGGCGTGGCTTGTGTTAAGTGCTTGGTACTACGACGTGATTGTTTTGTGCATTGGTGCATCCGAAGGGAAATAATGAACCTTCTATTTTCTTAGTGGTATGGGATTCTTTGGGCGGGTGGGATTTTTCCGTTGCCTAGACACACTGCTGGCCTAGTAAATGCTCGAAGTTGAGATGCTGAACCCTAAACCCTAAACCCTAAACCCTAAGCCCTAAGCCCTAAGCCCTAAGCCCTAAGCCCTAAGCCCTAAGCCCTAAACCCTAAACCCTAAACCCTAAACCCTAAACCCTAAACCCTGTACAGTACCCTATAGTACCCTAAAACTTGGAGTAAACCCTTTAACCCTGAACCCTAAGCCCATGTATTCTACCAGCGACCAAAAAAGCGTATGGAAGCTGGAGAATTGACCAATTACGCTTCAGGTGTGCGCTTCACGGCACTCCAGGGCCATTTACTTAGGGCTTAAGGGTCCAATTATGGGGTTTAGGGTTTAGGGGCGGGTTAGGGTTCAGGGCACGTTTAGTACACATGTTTTCTGTCACTTCAGCTCTTGCTTCTTGCTTGTGTTGCACAGCATCCCTGCCCATGCAGGGTTTTGAGGACTCTGGTGTTAGGATGGTTTATTAGGATGGAATAGGGTTAGGCTTTCGGGTTTCGGGTTGAGAGTGCTTATTGGTTCTTCCCATGGAATGAGGAATCAGGTACCTTGTCCCCTCTACAAAACCCTTCCTTTGGCCCCTAAGCCCTAAGCCCTAAGCCCTAAACCCTAAACCCTAAACTCTGAACCCTGAACCCTAAACACCGGGTTTGGGGTGAACGCCAAGCTGTGCAGCGGAGGCACTCCGAGACGTTGCCGGAGTCGGCTGCGGCCAACTTAGCCTGTCAACCGAGGGCGCAGGACCCCCTAAACCCTAAACCCTAAACCCTAAAGCCTAAACACTACACACTAAACCATAAACCACAACCCAACCTTCAAACCGTCCCAGACCCCTGGGAGGATCCAAGAAGCAGATCCCCTTAAGGATCCTAAGAATGACCCAACAGCGTACTATTTGGGGTTTCTACTTTTTGGATCCTCCCAGGGGTCTGGGGTTGAAAGCAAGCTCAAGGAACGGTTTCGGTACTTAAGGTCTAGGGTCTAGGGTTTAAGGTGAAGGTTTACGAACTGAAGATAAGTTACCATGTTGCATTCACTTGCAGTTTTACAGGACCAGAGAAACGGAAGGGTTTCACCCACAGTAACCTCCAAACCCTGTGCAGGCCTAATCCCCTGAACCTTGGACCCTCAACCCTCAACCCTAAACCCTAAACCCTAAACCCTAAAACCTAAACCCTAAACCCTAAACCCTAAGGGCCCCTAAACCAGAACAAACCATGGGAGGCCACAGCTTGCCTGGGCCAGGAGCGAACATCAACGGCAAACCCACAGTAGCCCATGGCGACTGAGTAGGGCTTAGGGCTTAGGGCTTAGGGTTTAGGGTTTAGGGTTTAGGGTTTAGGGCTTAGGGCTTAGGGCTTAGGGTTTAGGGCTTGGGGTTTAGGGTTTAGGGCTTAGGGCTTAGGCCTATTAGGGCTTAGGGCTTAGGGCTTAGGGTTTAGGGTTTAGGGTTTCGGGTTTAGGGGTTAGGGTTTAGTAGGGAACAAATTGCTCACAGATACAAGGGGTTGGGGAGTGCAAAGCTAAGCAAATGATGCTTTAAGATGGTTGCATTCGCACTGCCTGCTTGGCAAGCTCCAGCACGATGCTCTCCATGCCGGATGCCTGGCGCACAAGTGGTTGGGTCCCTAAACCCTAAACCCTAAACCCCAAACCCTAAACCCTAAAACCTCTTTGTTTAAACCAAGCCATGGTACCCACCCACCGGCTCAGAATCCTAGCATAAAAACAATCCTAAACCGTAAGCCCTAAACCCTAAACCCTAAACCAATGGTACTCATCAGTCTCATGGTAGAGGAAGCAAGAAAGAACTACCAACTTAGCAATAAACAAAATGAAAGCTGCAGAGCTCGGAAATGTAGATGCGGTTGGCGTTGCTTTAACTGGGCCTTCAAGGGCCACCCGCCTTTCGGAATACGAAACAGCAGTAGCACTGAACAGTCTCATGGTAGAAGCAGCAATAAAAGCAAACGATCGTGATAGGAACTTGGATTGAAATCACAATGGACAACGGACATTTAAGTTGCAAGAAGCTGCTGTTAAACATGAATATACTGGTAAATGGCTGCAGAAATGATGCTCCTAGTCATCGTAAAACCGTGTTAGTAACATGCGAAATGGGCAGCAAACTAAAAAAATGGGTTTCCCAAAAACACCCCACCATCCAATAATCTTCAGTGATTTGTTCATGGATCCCCACCCCCCCCCCCCAAAAAAAAAAAAAAAAAACTACAAAATAAAAAACAAAAATAGTAATAACAATAATAATAATAATAATAACCAGAGCATATATATATATATATATATATATATAGAGGATATCTCAATCACAGGCAACCCCCAATACAGGAATCGTACCAAAGCCTCAACCCTAAACCCCAAACCCCAAACCCCAAACCCTAGACCCTAAACATCTAAATCCTAGACCCTAGACCCTAAACCCTAACCCCAGACCCTAAACCCTAAACCCTAAACCCCTCAGGGCACTCGCAGCGCCTTTTGGGCACGGGAGTCCGTGGTGGGCAGAAGGGAGAGCATGGCGTCCTTGCAGCTGGGGTGAAGGGTAGGTTGAGGAAGGGCTTGGGGTTTGGGGTTTAGGGTTTAGGGTTTAGGGTTTTGGGTTTAGGGTCTAGGGCTCATCATAGGGCTTAGAATCAGGTCTTGGACGTCAGGCTTAGGATTTTAAGGGCCGCTTGTCAGTCTACGACTCCCTGCAACTATTTGGCAGTCCAGCAACTGGCAACAGTCTAGTCTACACCTAGAGCCCTAAACCCTAAACCCTAAACCCTAAACGGAGATCCATGCGCTTTTGCTCACGCGAGTTGGTGGCAGTCGGTCTGCCCATGCGCTGCATTGCGCGCCAGGATGCTTCGGTTACAGGCAGAAGTGCGGACTAAAGCAACGTGTGTACGTTGCGGAGAAAAGATCTGCCGGGATGGATGTCAAACCCTGGCAAGTTGCAGGGGCTTGGGGTTTGGGGCTTAAGGTCTAAGTCTAAGCGGTTGTAGGGGTTAGGGTTTAGTCAGCCTCGAAGCAGAATCAAGTTGTCAGGTGTCGGGTTAGTTTCTTGACGATGATGTTGAGGCCGGAGCAGCCACTGCAGAACCACATAAGCACCAAGGGGGTGTCGGGGGAGCTGCCTTGCATCAGTGCGCTGAACCCTAAATGCTGGACCCTAAACCCTAAGCCCTAAACCCTAAACCCTAAACCCTAAACCCTAAACCCTAAACCCTATACCCTATACCCTCTACCCTAAACCCTACAGCCGGCTCTGAAGCCTGTTCTTCAGGGTGGATTGCGTCGCCAGGGTTTGGTCTAGTTCGTGCAGGGAGATTTCGAGACTCATCAGGTTTTTGACGTCCGTTGCCACATGGTTTCTACAAGACGATTGTGGGTGCAAACTTCTTGGAAGTTCACGAAGCCACGCCCAAACATGCTCCTCTCAATTCAAAGGAGCCGCTTGTTGGGTAACAAAAAGGGGGGGGCTAAATGGAGACGCGGTCCGAGCGAATGCTGACGCCTTCAAGACCCAAAGCCTGAGACACAAGCTTGAGCTCAGGCCCCTCATGTCCTCTGCACTCAGGCGCTGGAATCTTGACTGCCTCACCCTTGACGGCCCCACCTGTCTGAAATGTCACTTCCTTGGTAGCCCAGTAACCATATCATAATAAGGGCACCCTTTTTGGGTTGGTTACTTCATAAGGGAACCCAGAACCAAACAAAAGAAGCAAAGGGTACCACTGGTCCGCCAAGCTTCTTGGCTTTGCTCATGCCGGTTCCGCGAACGCCGGTACTGATAGCCCACGACCAGCGACGCAATGCCCAACAACACCTTGGCAGCCCAGCAACCATATCATGACACGGGCACCTTTATTTTTTTTTGGGTTGGTTATTTTCTAAGGGAAACCAGAACCCCAAAAAAAAAGGAGAGGTGAAGGGTACCACTGGGCTACCAAGGCACCGGCAATCCAAGCGCGAAGGTTATGACACCTGTTGGGGCTTCGAAGGCTTCGGCGGATGTCGACGTTGAGACTGTCGACACCGCAGTCGTGGACGCGGACGTCGACACGGACTGCGGATGGAGCTGTTGATGCTGATCACGGCGTAGTCGTGGGACTAGCGGTTCAAGAATGACTCTGGGCCAAGACAGCTGCTGCAAAGGATACAGTGTCTTCAATATAATGTAAATAAAAAGGAATATATATATATATATGTATATATATATATATATATACATATCCACATGTACACACATGTATATATATATATATACATATATATATATATATAGATATAGATACATATATGGAGAGAGAGAGATGTTGCAATACACGTTCTGCTACTGTATTCGTCTTCCTCAGACACCAAGCACCCGAAACCCTGAATCTTTTCTCTTTGTGAAGCTCCGATGAACCTCAGGCACAAGCCCTGAACCCTGTGCGTGCGAGGAAATCGCATCCGACAGAGCGTGTTCGTAAGGCTAAGTCTTCATACTCATGGGACCTAAACCCTAAACCCTAAACTCTAAACCCTAAATTTGCAATGCCCTGATAAGGTTTTGAGTGTGGAGGCGTCGAACTCTTCGCACTCGTGGGCTTTATGCAGCCATGGTATATCAGGGCAATCTGTGTCTGCCTGGGCCCCATAAGCCGCTTGGATAGACCCTAACTGCAAGGGTTTCGGGTTTAGGGTTTAGGGTTTAGGGCTTAGGGCCCAAACTGCAACGGAAGCAGATGAACCACTCCTTCCTGGAGCTAAGAAAACCCACGGATGGCCTGCACATTTCCCGCCGACTTCATCTTCATCTTGGCGGCGTCACCTTTGCCATTCTCTTTTTGACTCCATCGAGTGCCTCAATAGGGTTTGCTTTTCGAGTTGAAAATGGGGGGTTTTCTGAAAATAGAATAGGGGTACCCTGCTTTGGGGTGGTCCGGTAGTAAGAAGGTGTTTTCGGGTGTCCCCTATTTTGGGATATGCCCATACAGGGGTTCCCTTCAACCAGACCCCGAAATCCGAAATTCCTGATTGTAGGAGGCCCACGACCCAGGAAGGGTAGTTTCGGTCCCCCCCCCCCCTCCGTCAGGGTCAGACGGGCTCGCAAGGTGCAGAGGATTGAGGGAATTGAGGGTTTGGACATTGTAACATAGCATTTAGAGGGTTTAGGGTTTAGAGGTTTAGTGTAGGGTTTAGACGTAAGCCTCCATAAGCCTCCCAAATCGTGAGCTCTGGGCCTGTGAAGAAGAAGCAAGCGGAGACGAGGAGGAAACTGCGAAGCCTTCGCATTCCTCCGCGAGGTGAAAGTGCAGGGTCGGGGAGCTTGGAGTTGAAAGGCCTGCTCTTCGGGTTGCATGGTCTTTGAATATGGGCCCTTAAACAGGGGCGCCCCTTATATACCCCTTTTTGTACCGTAGGACACCCTATGAAACCCAACGGCCGATACTTCAGAGCCCTTTAAAGAAGGCAAGGGACCATATTGACGGACTTTGCAACTACCGTAGACCTGCAAAATGTGCGAACACAGATATCATGCTGAACTGCAAGAGCACGCGGCTACTGCACAACTATGTGAGCATGTGGCCCGGGAACTTGCAAGCACAAGCTAAACGGAGCTATAACTAACGGTCCCTTTGCCCTAGACCCTCAACCCCAAAAGGCTATGCTTAAGGGAAACTGGTGCAGAAGCAATCCGTGGGCTGAAGAGAAGCCACACGAGCCTGTGCCTCTTTTGTGGCCTAAGGGGGTTTAGGGTTTAGGATTTAGGGTTAGGGTTTAGGGAAAATCAGGGTTTAGGGTTTAGGGTTTAGTTTAGGGTTCAGGGTTCAGGGTTTAATTAGGGTTTAGGGTTTAGGGTTTAGGGTTTAAGGGTTAGGGGTTTAGGGTTTAGGGTTTAGGGTTTAGTGTTTAGGGTTCAGGGTTCAGGGTTCAGGGTTCAGGGTTTAGGGTTTAGGATTTCCCAGAATATGCCATCCCACAGACAGCCAATGGAGCCTAAACCCAAAGCGGTCAACAAACCCGGCGCGTCGATCCCAACACCCGAAACCTTAAACCCTAAATTCCTAAAGCACTAACACCCAAAACCCAAAGCCTCAAGCCTCTAAGCGCCCAAAATTTTGAACCCGAAGCCCTAAACCCTAAACCCCGAAAACCCGAAACCCTCAAACCCCTACACGCCCTAAAACCCTCAACCCTGCAGCCCCAAACCTAAACCCAAAACCCCTAAACCCCTAAAACCCTCCGCTCCCAAAAACCCTAAACCCTAACCCCTAAACCCTAAACCCTAAACCCTAAACCCTAAACCCTAAACCCTAAACCCTAAACCCTAAACCCTGCACGCCGGAGGAGGCGAGGCCGCGGCTTTGGCAGTTTCGGCAGCTTCGTTTGGCCGGAATGACCTTGCCGGGAGGGGGCGGGGTGGGCTGGGATTTAGGGTTTAGGGTTTAGGGTTTAGGGTGTGGGGTTTAGGGTTTAGGTTTAGGGTTTAGGGTTTAGGGTTTAGGGTTCAGGGTTCAGGGTTTAGGGTTAGGGTTTAGGGGCAGAGAAGAGGCCAGGCCTCCAAGGTTTAATATTACCACCTGGCTTCCCCAAACTTTTGTTGTTTTTGGTTTTGACCCAGCGCCGGAACAAATCCAGATTAGGGGGGGTGTTATTCACGCGACCCTAACCAAGCCCCCTCAACACCCAAGCCCCTTAACCCCCTGAACCCCAAGCTCCTGCATCCTAAAGCCTAAACCGAAAAACCCTCTATCCCACGATTTTCAGGCCCCACCTCCTGAACAATTCAACACAGGGCTTCGACACAGGTATTTCATACCACCTCCAAAGCCATCTGACACAGGCCGCCCTCCACTTTGTTTACCTAATGCCACCGAAAAGGGCCTTGAGAACACCCAGCGCATCCCTGAGACCCTTGACAACGCCTGATCTGACAGACGGTTTGTAGCTCCTCAAACCCTGAGACCTAAACCCTAAACACTAAACCCGAAACCCTAAACCCTAAACCCCAAAGCACAGGCTGGGTCCTCGCACTGTTCTAGTTCATGGCAGAGGGCCGTTGGAGGTCAGGCCAATGGCTACAAGGCGCCGAGCTCTGAGCCAGGAGCCTCGAGGGCTGTGGCCTTGTCTCAGGGGGTGTGAGGGTTGGGTTTGGGGTTTGGGGTTTGGGGTTTGGGGTTTGGGGTTTGGGGTTTGGGGTTTGGGGTTTGGGGTTTGGGGTTTGGGGTTTGGGGTTTGGGGTATGGGGTTTGGGGTTTGGGGTTTGGGGTTTGGGGTTTGGGGTTTGGGGTTTGGGGTTTGGGGTTTGGGGTTTTGGGTTTGGGGTTTGGGGTTTGGGGTTTGGGGTTTTGGGGTTTGGGGGGTTTGGGGTTTGGGGTTCGGTTTGGGGTTTCGGGTTTGGGTTTTGGTTTAAGGGTTTGGGTTTGGGGGTTTGGGGGGTTTGGGGGTTTGGGGGTTGGGTTGGGTTTTTGGGTTTGGGGTTTGGGGTTTGGGTTGGGGTTTGGGTTTGGGGTTTGGGTTTGGGGTTTGGGGTTTTGGGGTTTGGGGTTTGGGGTTTAGGGTTTTTAGGTTGGGGTTTTGGGGGTTTGGGGGTTTGGGGTTTGGGGTTTGGGGTTTGAGGTTTGGGGTTTGGGGTTTGGGGTTTGGGGCTTGGCTTGGGGTTTGGGGCTTGCGGTTTGGCTTTTTTTCGGGTTTAGGGTTTAGAGTTTGGGGCTTGGGGTTTGGGGCTTGGGGTTTGGGGTTTGGGGCTTGGGGCTTGGGGTATGGGCTTAGGGGTTGGGGGTTGGGGGTTTGGGGTTTGGGGCTTGGGGTTCGGTTTTTTTCGGGTTTAGGGTTTGGGGTTTGGGGCCTTCTGGAGCTCTTTAGCGGTCTAGGCTTGAGGGTTTAGCACAAAAAGACCTCAACCTTGCGAAACAGAACTGCAAGCGTGGACAAACGCATCGAGCTCTTTCGATCCATTAAAGAGACTCAGGGTTTAGGGTTTAAGGCGCCCGTCGACCCCTAAGCCCTAAATCCTAAGCCTGAAACCTTACGCCCCAAACCCTCAGTCCTAAGTCTGCTAAAGCGCAACAAGCCAACTGCAGCTGCAGAAATTCACGCCCCCTTCGTGGAAAGGCGTTTGGCTTCAGCCCTGAATAACCCTAAGCCCCGAATCCCCAAACCCTAACCCCTATAACCCTAAACCCTAAAACCCTAAATCCGCAAAATGCGGGTCGAGGAGTTGTGGCTTCCGCCCAGCGTGTCTTTTGCAAACGATGCTTCTCGCTTGGCGGCCCTTAGGTCACTGAGATGCCACCACGAAGTCCTGCAAAGGCCCCGCAATTAGCGGTGCAGGATTTAGGGTTTAGGGGTGCGAAGTCCCCTAAACAGGAGACCCTCCAGAAAAGGGCCTTCTTGAATTGTTGGGGGATGACTATACCGAGTACCCTACAACCCTAAAGCCCTCAGCCCCAACCGTTCTTAAACCCTAAAAATGCTCAAAGCCCTTAAAACCCTTAAAGCCCTCCTTAAATCCCTGATAGCCAAGTCTCTAACCTCCAAACCTCCAACATGCCTATGTAGCCGTAAGCCCCAACAGTCTCTTATGACGGCCCTAAACCCTAAACCCTAAACCCTAAACCCTAAACCCTAAACCCTAAACCCTAAACCCTAAACCCTAAACCCTAAACCCTAAACCCTAGACCCTAGACCCTAGACCCTAGACCCTCAACCCGAACAATCACTCCTCCGGCCGCGCAGCACGCCGGCTCTCCAGGAACACCTCGATCAACTTTCCAGCTCGCCTCGCAAGCCCGAGGTTAGGGTTTAGGGTTTAGGGTTTAGGGTTTAGGGTTTAGGGTTTAGGGTTTAGGGTTTAGGGTTTAGGGTTTAGGGTTTAGGGTTTAGGGTTTGGGGTTTAGGGTTTAGTGTTTAGGGTTTAGGGTTTATGGCTCCGCGAGAAGTGTGGAGTTCAGAGTTGCCTGGTTAGGGTTTAGGGTTTTAGGTTCAGGGTGCCGGGCCGTATAGAAAATTGAGTTCAGGGTTCAGAGTTCAGCACCCCCAAAACCCCAAACCCAAAAAAGAACCCTCAACCCCTGAACCTCTAAACCCCTGAACCCCCCTTACTCATCACCAGCCAACATTCGTCTGCTTTTAATACGACAGGAAAGCCCTGGCAGGCTTTCCTGTTCATGAGCGTTAAGGTAGGGCGCGCCCTGGAAGTTGGGGAGTTAGGGGTTTATCGGGTTTCGGGTTTATAGGGTTAATAGGGCTTATATGGTTTAGAGTTTAGAGGGTTTAGAGGGTTTAGAGGGTTTAGAGGGTTTAGAGGGTTTAGAGGGTTTAGAGGGTTTAGAGAGTTTAGAGGTTTAGAGGGTTTAGAGGGTTGAGAGGCCCAGGGCGCCTCAGCCTCAATCGCAGGGGCGGGTCGCCCTGGCGAGTGTCTCCCAGGGCGCTGAGAGCTTCGCGCATGCTGAGCAGGTCGACCTGGGAGTGGGGGTTAGGGTTTAGGGTTTAGGGTTTCGGGTTTCGGGTTTAGGGTTTAGGGTTTAAGGTTTAGGGTTTAGGGTTTAGGGTTTAGAGTTTAGGGTTTAGGGTTTAGGGTTTAGCGTTTAGGGCTTAGGGTTTAGGGTTTAGGGTTGAAGGCTTCAAAACGCTGGAATGGAACAGCTCAGCCAAAGACGTCCGGAGCCGTTTTTGGATCGAGGGCGTTTTGGGATGGTGCGGAAAGGGCACCGCTCTTGTGTCTTATGGGCTTATACTACCTGGCCAAATTGTACCTCGAAATGTCTCATTTCAGCACGGCCCCTTATTTCAAATACTTTTCCACCTGCAAAGTTATTTCGCACCTCGTCTTCAGATATAAGCTATACTGGGCTAGGAAGAGGGAGAGGAGGGTTCAGAAGCTTGTGGTGGTTAGGGTGTGTTGAGGGTTCGGGTTTCAGGTTTAGGAGAAGGGTTCAGGAGTTGAGGGTCGTCAGGGTAGGGCGAACACAAGGAGTGGCGCACAGATTCCTTTCTTGCTAGCCCAGTAACCATTTCTCCTCCCCTATGGTTACGTCAGGTTTAGCAGAGACCATATTGCAATGTCTTATAACTCAAGCTCAATCATTTCCTGGATTGCTCGATTCACCCAGGCTACTCCAAGTCCACGTAAATAAACCTCAGCAAGCGCACAAAAGCCAGGAGAAACCTTCAACACCACTAAAACAACTAAAGCCCCAAAATAACACCAACACAATGGGCTAAAACCCGAAACCCTAAATCCCTGCTCCCTTGCTGATCTGGGTCGCTGGTCCTCAGGGTGTAGGGTTTAGGGTTAGAGCTGCAGGGCTTCGGCCTCACAGTTTTGGGTTCACGGTTCAGGGTGAAACCCTGAACCCTAAACCACAAAACGACCTAGGGGCCACTCTCGGGTTCCCGACAACTCTGGTCTCCCCGATAGCCAAGATCTCATCACCGGCCTTCGGTTCTTGTGGGGCTTCAGGATCTGGGTTTAGGGTTTAGGGTTTAGGGTTTAGGGTTTAGGGTTTAGGGTTTAGGGTTTAGGGTTTAGGGTTTAGGGTTTAGGGTTTAGGGTTTAGGGTTTAGGGTTTAGGGTTTAGGGTTTAGGGTCTAGGGTCTAGGGTTTAGGGTCTAGGGTTTAGGGTCTAGGGTTTAGGGTTTAGGGTTTAGGGTTTACGGTTTAGGGTTTAAATTTTTGAGGTTCGTTCGGGAGTTCGGCCTTAGGCATGTAGGCTTTTTGGGGTGTTAGGGAGGGCTTTCGGGGTTTCAGCCCAAACCCCAAAACGCCTCGCCAACTAAAGTGCTTTATAGGCAGAATCGATGAAGAGCCTGCATTTTGGGGCGCTTCGGGATTTGGAGTTCAGGGTGAGGATGTGGGAGCATGTGGGAGGGTCCTTCAGGCGCAGACTCGGACTGGGGTGTGAAAGTGACTTGGGGTATCAACATGTTGGTTGCTTGGCTCCTTCTCCTTCTGTTGCTCGAGGCTTGCTAACCCTCTCGCCCGCTTCCCGAAACGCGAAGAAGGCTAGCTACAGGTCAGATGCAGTTCCGACTTGAACCTGTGGGGCGACGAGGGTGGGTGGGAATCATTTGACCGGATCCCGAACCCGCATGCCCCACCTACTTCCCTTCACCCTAACCAGGATGCCTACGTTTCCACCGTGTATTTTGGCAGAAGGGTGTTTATTCATGCCCTTGTTTTTTGGGACCCTTTTTAAAGATCCTCTAGGCCAGGTTAGGGAGACATTAAGAGAACCTCTTCGGGGTACATTATCAGGGGTCTGAGTATGATTCCCTTGAGTTTTTGCGGAACCTGGGCCCGAAGAAAGGGAATGTGAGGTGCTACTTTTGGCATCCTCGAACCCCGAGACCCCACAGACCCTCAACCCTCAGCCCAAAACCCTAAACCTTGAACCTTCTGACCCGAAACCCTAAGCCCTAAACCCTAAACCTTGAACCCCTTGGGCCCGTAAACCCATAGCCCTGAACCCTAAACCCTAAACCCTAAACCCTAAACCCCAGACCCTAAACCCTAAACCCTAAACCCTAAACCCTCTTTCCTGGCTTCTGACGCCCCAGGCCTGCACACCGGCCTTCAGGGCTCCTTCCCCTTTGACAGCCTCGGTTTAGGGTTTAGGGTTTAGGGTTTAGGATCTAGGGTTTAGGGTTTAGGGTTCAGGGTTTAGGGTTTAGGGTTCAGGGTTCAGGGTTTAGGGTTTAGGGTTTAGGGTTTAGGGTTTAGGGTTTAGGGTTGCATTGAGGCCTGGGGCCTTCAAGGACTGAAAGTTTAGGGCTCTACGGGGCCTCAGAGGGTAGTTTGTAGAGGGTTTCAAGGGTCTGATGGTCTTGAAGTGTTGCAGGGTTTACGGGAATCTCGCAAATTGGGAAGGTATTTTGTTAAGTTGATCAATCTTTTTCAAGGATACACAGGGCTTAGAAACTAAAGGCCTTGCCCCAAGTGTCGATTGCCAACCCTTAGCCCTAAACCCCTAAACCCTCAACCATCCTAACCCTACCCTCGCCTTCACGACCACGGTCGGGTCCAGCAGCGTCCCGCTTTCCTGGTGCCGAAAGCAGGGAAACCCTGAACCCCAAATGTCAACCCTGAAACCTGCACCTGAACGACTCGAACGATCCGGGTCACCCGGGTGCAAGCCCTAAAAGAGTTCAGGGTTCAAAGGTGATCCCCGGACCCTGTCCCAGGTGACCAAGGTGTCCCGGGCGACCCAAGAGGCACAAGTGTCCAGAGAGGTTGAAGTGTCCCAAGTGTGCCAAGTTGCCCAAGTGTCCCAACTGCCTCAAGCCTTCTAATCATCCCAACTGTTGAAAGCGCTTGGGCTCAGAATGTCCATAGCGTCCCATGTGGCTCCCGACCTGCCCCACGAGAGGTCCCATGTGACCCAAGTGTCCTCTAAACATGTTCGACATGTGAACTTGGATTGGCTTTGGCGTGGTTTGGGCGGGCTCTGGTTTGGCTTGCTGTGCGTTGTGAATGGAAGGCCTTGCGGCAGGCATGTCTTCACGCTACTGCGTTCAGCTTACCCAGGCTACACCCTGAGCCCAAATCCAAAACCCACCCAAACCCCTAGCCCCCCAAAAACCGTTGCATAAACGAACAGCCACGTTCCCAACACCAAGGCCCCACAATCCTCCTTCAAAACCCTACAAACACTAGACCCTACGAGTACAAGCCCCAAAGCCCTAAAGCCCCAAAGCCCCAAAACCCCCAAATTCCAAACACCAAAACCGCAGAACAGCAGCCCCCAAAACATCACCCTAAACCCTAAAACCTAAACCCTAAACCCTAAACCCCCCAAATCCCCCAAACCCCTAAACCCAAGACGACCCGGGCCTTGACCTCGAGGCCTAGCTGAGGAGGCCGCCAGCCAGAGCCGGCCTCAACTGTCGTCGGTCTAAGAGTCGCAGGGTTTAGGGTTTAGGGTTTGGGGTTTGGGGTTTAGGGTTCGGGGTTTAGGGTAGGGTTTAGGGTTTAGGGTTAAGGGTTAAGGGTTAAGGGTTAAGGGTTAAGGGTTTAGGGTTCAGGGTTTGGGACTTCATGGTTCATGGTTCTTCGGGTTCAGTTGCTGGATCGAGGCTCAAGGCTCGAATGGTGCAGACCAGACTGCTGAAACCCCAAGACTGGACCCCAAACCCTACGCCAAAACTCGGAAGCCCAGCAACCATCTTAGAATAAGGGGTGCCCCCTTCTTTGGTTGCTTACTTGACAAAGGAACCCAGAACCCAAAACATGTGTAAAGGGTACCATTGGGTCACCAAGAAAATGGAAAGTTGCCTCATGGTACTAGCTTTCCCGGCCCTTAGATCAGCTCAGCCACCATCCCTAAACAACCAAATGCTTCTAACAAGAATCGATCGGGTTCATGGTTTAGGGTTTAGGTTTAACGGTTGAGGGTTTAGGGTTTTTTCCGAGCACTTTCTTGTTGTGCCACCACCTTGGGCAGCAATTTCTGCACAGCTATCTCCTACGTCTGCGGGCGGCGTGTAGGAAGCATAGCTGGCAGCCCGGTCTTCTTGGTGCGATCGTTCAGCTCAGTCTTGACTCAAAGGCCCTTCCGTACGGTCGCTTCTTGCCCAGAGGCTCGAGGACGAGCACCAAAGGCATCGTGGTCCACGTGACCACCTTCTTTTTGCGCCGGACGAAGTACTGGTCATGCAAGGCGTCCCTCCACATCATGCCTTTCGGAGGGCGTGGCAACCTGAGCCAGGGTTAAGGGTTTAGGGTTTGGGTTTAAGGGTTTAGGGTTTAGGGTACTTAGGGTTGCGCTCCCTTCCCACCTGACCCAATACTCCATCCGCTCTCCCGTTCCCTGCAACACGTTGTTGGTCAGCACAACCACCCTGTTTTCGCCGCAGCCCCGCGCGAAGACCAGCACGTACTTGCTGTAGTGCAAGATTTCCTGGGTGGCTTTCGCCACGTTGCGCTCCTAAGTAGCCCAGTAGCCATGTTATCATGAGGGTACCCTTTTTTTGGGGGTTGGTTACATGATTACAAGGGAACCCAGAACCCAACAACAGAACCCTAAACCCTAAACCCTAAACCCTAAACCCTAAACCCTAAACCCTAAACCCTAGACCCTAAACCCTAAACCCTAAACCCTAAACCCTAAGGGGGGTACCACTGGGCTACCCAGGCTCCCTTCGGATGGCGTTCATCTTGTTCAGCAGCTTATACTGCCAGGCGGACTTGGTCCAGTTGAACTGCCACAGGCTTCTCCGGTACACCGAGTTGCCTTGCTCCTTTGTAGGGTTTGGGGTTAGGGGTTAGGGGTTTAGGGTTTAGGGTTTAGGGGTTAACTCAGTAGCCATGTTCTCGAAAGTTTACTTATAAGGGAGCCCAGAACCCAAAAAAAGAGGGTAAAGGGTACAACTGGGCTACAACTGGGCTACTAAGGTTGGGTAGACAAAGCAAGCACAAGCAGCAAAGCATGCTTGAAGCATTCTTGGGTGTAGATTCTCCATGTCGCCGCATGACTGAAGGATGCCACACATCCCCTAAAGCCCCTACCTCCCCAAACCCTAGACCCTGAACCTTCTAGCCCGAAACCCTATACCCCTAAACCCTAAACACTATAGCCCTACCTTCTGCTCCCAAAACGCTAATTAACCCCAAAACCCTGAACTCTAAACCCTCTAGCCCCAAACCCTATAGCCCTAACCCCTGACGCCGTTAAACCCCAAACCACAAGTGCTTCGGCTTTCCTCCACCAGACCCCCACCCCACCAACGGAGGTTTCAAAGATACATTCACAGTTTAGGGTTTCGGATTTAGGGTTTAGGGTTTAGGCACCCTTTGCAATCCCCTTAAGGGTTGTGGAGTGGGTTCCCAAATTCTCTAGTAAAAAGCTCGTAAGTAAACCCTTGAAGCTCCTACGCAACTCTGTAGGTTGAGTCTAATCTTCAGCCCTGTGACCACAAACCCTAACCCTAAACCCTTAGGGCTTAGGGTTTCGGAATGAACATTCAAGGGTGTAGGGTTTAGGATGCAGGGTTCAGGGGTTTCTTGTATGGAAAATCCCTGGTCTCAATAGCGAAGGCTCGTCACCCCATGTGACTACCGGCATGCCCTTGGCAAACAGTAGCCAGGCCCAGGCGTTCCTCGCCAGAGTCCTTTGGCTGTTGGGAGCGGAAGGGTTTAGGGTTTGGGGATCGGGGTGGTCTGAGACTTTGGAAAAAACCCTATGAGGCTGAACCCTAAGCCCTCATCCCTGCTGGCCCTAGACCCTAAACCCTAAACCCTAAACCCTAAACCCTAAACCCTAAACCCTAAACCCTAAACCCGCCCCAAACACTGTGCTGCGCTGCCCCCGAAGGTGCGCATTGTCGAGGCATCCCCCTGTGCCTGACCCTCCGAACCTCAGATCTTCGAGGCGAGCTTATGTGAGGGTCGTATGGGTTTAGGGTTTAGGGTTTAGGGTTTAGGGTTTAGGGTTTAGGGTTTAGGGTTTAGGGTTTAGGGTTTAGGGTTTAGGGTTTAGGGTTTCGGGTTTCGGGCTTCGGGCTTAGGGTTTAGGGTTTAGGGTTTAGGACGTCAAGGTTCTGAGGGCTTAGATGCTGTAGGATTGAGGCTCAAGTCTAATGTCGCAGACCACACTACTGAAACCCCAAACCCGAAACGTTTCGACACAAACTACTCGTACTTCCGGTGCATCTACTGCCGAGGGCGTGGGAAAATGGCAACAATACAAGAGGGCAAGCAGGCTAGCAAAAAACTGCCGGTGCGTTCAGGGTTTAGGGGTTTAGGGTTTGGGGTTGAGAGTTTGAGGGTTAGGTGGGTAAGAGCTCGAGAAGCTTGTTGGCTGCTTTGTGGAGTTGGCTTTGTGGCTGAGTTCGAAGTCCCCTAAACGCGACCGCTCCCCTAAACACTAAACCCTAAACCCCAAGCCTTAAACGTTGCACACCAGGGGGCGGACCACCTGCCGGAGGCACATGGTATTGTCCCCAGATGGGTGTCTCATCTTGATTGTCCATCATGTTCCTGGGGGTGGATACGTTCAGGGGCCCAGAGAAGACTCAACCCTAGCCCTAAACCCTAAACCCTAAACCCTAAACCCCAAACCAAACCCTAAACCCTGTGCAGTAACATGACTAGGGATTCGGGACCATCGATTTATTCGAGCTGTTTCCAAATCTGCCCCAGGCTTCATGAGCAGATCCAGATCGTTGTAGTAGCCAGTCCTTTTGAGCGGCAGCTGGGGTTTAGGGTTCAGGGTTCAGGGTTCAGGGTTTAGGGTTTAGGGCTTCGGCTTTCGGCTTTAGGCGTTAGGGCTTCGGGTCATCTGGGGTCCAATGAAAGCTTGGGGGTTCGGGCTTGCGGGTATTCTAAGCGCCAAGCATTTCTAAGCATCAGAGGGGCTTAGCCAACATCTTTGCAACTCTGCAGGCTCTTGCGTGCCAGTGAGAAGGTTGAGCTCAGGGAGTGCTGGGCTGGGGGGGAAGGGGGGGAGGTTTAGGGTTTAGGGTTTAGGGTTTAAGGTTTAGGGTTCAGGGTTTAGGATTCAGGGTTTAGGATTCATGAACCTGGGCGCGTCTGCTGCTTCCACATGGTGTCGCCCAGATACTGCAGGTCGAACTGTGCCACCTCCATGGGGGCTCCCTGTGCCCTAAACCCTAAACCCTAAACCCTAAACCCTAAGCTCCTCTAAGCACCTTCGAACCTCACAGTCAACGCGTACAACCGCTCCACTCTGAAACCCGAAGCTGATTGCGGACCAGTCTTTGGTTTGGGGGTTTAGGGTTCAAGCCGTATAAGCGTTGTCCCCATAAACCCCATAAAGCCCTAGAAGGCCCAACCCTGCTAAACCCCATAACGTCTCGCAGAGCAGGTAAAACAACGGTGAGCCCTGTAAACAAGCTTTGCAAAACACATGGAAGAAACCTATGAACCCAATAAGCTTTATCTAGTTCATGGTAGGGATAGTACTAAAAGTTTACATGTCTATTCCTGATTCGTCCCAAGGCTCTCCAGAAACCGAAGAAGCTTTGCAAAAAACAACGCTGCAAACCACAACAAAACCAGAAACCCTAAAACCCTGAAGCCCTAATCTCTTTCCCCGAAAAACCTAAAGACCTTATTTCCAGCCCGACAATCCTAAACCCTAATTTAGTAAAGCCTTAAAACCCTAAAGCCCTAAATTTCAAAACTGATAGAACCCACCATCTAAACCCATAATTGAAGCCCTAAAACCCTAAACCCTAAAAACCCTGATCAGCCCTAATTCTCAAACCCTAAACCCTAAACCCTAAACCCTAAACCCTAAACCCTAAACCCTGAACCCGAAACCCTAAACCCTAAACCCTAAACCCTAAACCCTAAACCCTAAACCCTAAACCCTAAACCCTAAACCCCAAAGCAAACCCGAGGCACAGGAGACTTGGGGCCGCCAGGCCAGCCGCAGTAGCCGGGCATGGCCATGTAGGTCAAGGGGAAGTTCCTAGGAGAAGACAAGGTTAGGGTTTAGGGTTTAGGGTTTAGGGTTTAGGGTTTCGGGTTTAGGGTTTAGGGTTTAGGGTTTCGGGTTTAGGGTTTAGGGTTTAGGGTTTAGGGTTTGGGGTTTAGGGTTTAGGGTTTAGGGTTTAGGGTTTGCGGTTTGGGGTCTGGGGTTTGGGGTTTAGGGTTTAGGGTTTGCGGGTTGGGGTGTAGCCTCCAAGAAAACAAAACCAAATGCAGTACTTCTCAGTTCCCAGGTTCTCGAGGCCGCTCAGGACGCCCTGGCCGTTCCGGACCTGGCACAGGGCTTGTTCGCAGTCCTTGGGGTTTAGGGGGGTTGAGGGTTTAGGGTTTAGGGTTTAGGGTTTAGGGCAAATCTTGGGGTAGTTGGGGAACCCTCTTTATTGTCCTTTTTCACGCAGCTGCGCGAACACTCACACACCCCCAGAAAACCCTAAGGGCCCATGCTTCCGAACACTTTGAAGAAAGTAAGGGGCCATATTCAGGGACATCTAAGGGGTGAGGGTTTAGGGTTTAGGGTTTAGGGTTTAGGGTTTAGGGTTTAGGGTTTAGGGTTTAGGGTTTAGGGTTTAGGGTTTCAGGGGGGCCTTAGAGGGGTTTAGTAAAGGCTTTTAGGGTTTTAGGGTGTACGGTTTTAAGGATCTAGCGTTTGGGGGTCAAACTCCAAGCCCGTTAAACCCGAAACCCTAAACCCTAAACCCTACACCGTTGGGGTTTCCGAGTCTGGGATTAACGGCTTAGGGTTTTGGTGTCGGGGACATTTCACCCTAAACCCTGATTCCTACCTCAAGGACCGGGGCCTTAACCCTAAGCCAAGGCCCCTGAGCTCAAGAAAAACCACACATATATGCATATGACTTAAACCACAAAAAGCTCATTCATAGAACAAGCCCCTGAACCCCGCACCCCAAACCGACGCCCGAACTCAACAAGCCCCCGTCCTACTGCCTGGTAGGACCCGTGGAAGCTCATGTTCGTAGAGGTCACCTCCCCCAGGATGTGGATCGGGTTGTCCAGTGCCAGCAGCATGTCCTGCCAAATGCAACAGCCCAAGGCACCCACCTCAGACCCTAAACACCGCACCCCCTCTCATGAGAATGATCATCGAGTGTCGGGTTGAGGATTCTGGTAATCAAAACCCTAAACCTTCGGTGGATGGGTTTTCGGTTTAGGGTTTTATCCCCTTTATGATTGATGAAAGTGACCATGAACACCTTGAATCCAAAACAGCGCCCGAGTCCAAAACCCCTCAAAGCCAGTGCGTCCTGGACCTCCTTCAGAAACTCGTGCCTCATGTACGGCGTTGTGTCCAAACGAATGCCATCCACGGCGTACTCTGTGACCTGATCCCTAAAGCCCTAAGACCGCTAAGCCCCAAAAGCCCAAAACCACAAAACAGGTAAACCCTATAATAAGGCCCGACTGAAAGAGGTTGCTGTTGAGAATCAACAAAGAAAATTCCGTAATATCAGGAACCTATGTCAGTTCCTCAGTGTGCAAATTTATAGAGGCTGGCGTCAGCCCCCGCGGCCTACTTCGAGTTCAGCGTCCCTTGCAAATTGCCCCACACGAATCACTAACACGCTGGGTTTAGGGTTTAGGGTTTAGGTTTTAGGATTAAGGGTTTAGGGCCAGAAGACCTCATCAATGCTTCTATCGCGGCTGCCTGCCAGCAACATTTCCATCATGCAAAGCAACATTGTGTCACAAGATTCCTCAACAGAATGGTATTAGAGTGCCGTGCAACTCGGAGGCAACCTCAAACAAAGCCAGGGTGTAGGGCTTGTATAGTCACTTCTCTAAAACACGGTCCCTTTTGGGGTCCTCATTCCAAGGCGGCCCCTATCATTTACACGCAAAAAGGGGGCCGTGATTTTGAGAACTACCCACATAGGGTTTAGGGTTCCCAGCTGCAGCATAACAGAAACTTGGTAGCCCAGCAACCATATTACGAAAATGGCACCCTTTGGGTTGGTTGCTTCATAAGGGAACCTTGAACCAAAAAAAGGGGAAAACGGAACGACTGGGCTACCAAGGAAGGCCCTGAGGACCCGGCCATGTACATCACCCAATCCTTCAGCCCCTGCCGCACAAAAGGTACAGACTGGTTCCTCGGCTGCTCCAGGGGTCTAAACCCTAAACCCAACAAACCCAAACCCTAGATCCGACGCCCACCCACGGTTCTTTGGAATCTCTTGGCTTTGGGTTCTTGGTGTAACTTGGGATGTTTACCCTTATACGAACAGTCCTTAAACGGGATTATAGTCCCACTATTATAATCCCTATTCAGGACTGTTTGTAAACGGGGGAACATTCCAAGGTGTAATGCTTTCGGATTGGGGATATGCTTGGGCATAGAGGGCTTGGGCAAAGTGGGCAAAATTCAGGACCCTAAACTCCGAACCCTAAGCAAGTCACTAAACCCCAAAACCCGAAACCCTAAACCCTAAACCCTACAAACCCGAAACCCGAAGCCCTAAACCCTAAATCCTAAACCCTAAACCCCTAAACCCCTAAACCAAGCGTACATTTTAAAAGGAGCAAGAGCTTCAAGTCCGCCAGGTCGTAGAACCAGCCGAGGATGTTCACCGTCTCATTGTAGCCTTTTGCAGTTGGGGGATGTTTTCCCCTTCTACTGCTGGGGTTTAGGGTTTAGGGTTTCGGGTTTCGGGTTTCGGGATTAGGGTTTAGGGTTTAGGGCTTAGGCTTCTTAGGGTTCTTAGGGTTCTTAGGGTTCTTAGGATTCTTAGGGTTCTTAGGGTTCTTAGGGTACGATAATCCCTCTTGAGAACTACTGATATAAGGGTGCACATCCCAGCCTTTGCAGTTGTAGTTCCCAGCCCCACAGAACTTTAAGTCTGGCGGGCCATGAGCTTGATCTCCATAGTAGGTCCTTAGTTCCAGCTTGGCCCCTAAACCCTAAACCCTAAACCCTAAACCCTAATCCCTAAACCCTAAACCCCAACACACAACTTAAAGAGAACCACCTCAACACTGCGCAGTGCTGCGAGGCCCAAGGCATAGTCTTTGTGCCCATGGTGGTAGAAAGCACCGGCACGTGGGACAAGGGCGCCGAGGTCGTACTTAAGCACTTGGCTCGGGCTGTAGCGGCTCGGACAGGTGTGGAATCGGCCACGACTCACGCGGCCTTGTTTCAGGAACTGTCTGTCACGGTGCGGTCCTGGCGCGCCCGGGCGGCCCTGCGCCGCCGCCAGGAGTTGGTGGAGTGAATGGGGATTGGCGCTGGGTGTGGATTTACCACACAGATCCGTCCGGAGGCCCCCATAACGCGCATTGCAGATGATGAGGCGTACGCCTGCCTGGTGTCTGCTTGGGTCCGTCAGGTTCTTCTTGCGTCGCGTTACGGCCCATTGGCAAGCGTGGTGCTTGAGATCTCGCGGGACGCCGGAGACTCACGCAGGTGTCGGGGGCTTCGCCCTACGGCCGTCCATGCTCTCTGCTGTGTTGTCGGGATGGACGCATCCTGCATCACCGGGTGTCGGACGCAGCTGGGCCTGTAGCTCTAGCGCTGCCGGGGCTTAGGTCTTAGCAGTGCCAGGAAGAAAAGGATTACAGTTTTCTCCGTGGTGCGCGTGTGCATGCCATACATGGGCTGAGCCCTGTATGAAGCCTCTGCAAGGGTGCACAGCAAGCTGAAGCTTCATGACGAGGGACATGCACGAACTTAGACACAAGAACGCCTACTCTTGAGGGCGACACAAACTCCGAGCAGGAATGCCTTAATACAGGAGCCTATAGCTGCCAACTCCTACAATGAAGGCCGGCGCAAGGCAACGACTCCTAGGGAGGACTCAAACTGGAGTCAGAGGGAAGCAGGCGCCAGAGCTGCGGGACAAAAACCGCCAGGGGCGCAGAAGGCCACGGGGTTTAGGGCTTCGGGTTTAGAGTACCCCTGAATCTACGCGCAGTCCATACGCCATCGGAAGAGCAGTCAAGGACATGAGTCATAAACCAGGAGGACTCAATAGGGCAATAAGGCAAGGGTCTGGTTGTTGAAGATTTCGCCAGGGTAGTTGTTGCAATAGGTGCCATTGTTGGTGCCGTCAGGTGTGCCATTGGGGAAGAACTGCAGCTCACATTGCGCCCCGGGGCCCAGGGCCTGCGTTGGAGGTGGCCAACCCCCCATCTTCTCCGTGTACTGGTCAAAAGTCATGTTGCTGATGTTCAGCTGATGGAAATACCTGGGAAAAAACATTGTTGTTGGCCTAGTCTTCTTAAAAAGAGACTCCTGCACGTCAACGAAGGCCCCGAAGCACCTGCCTAGATACTCGGTCTTGTTGAAGGGGTAGACTTCACTTAAGTCCGCCTCGCTGTGGATGGGACGGCAGTGATTTAAGACGATGTCGAGGATAAAGCACATCCCCATGTTGTGCGTCTCTTGGATGAGCTCCTTTAGATCCTGCTGGGTGCCGAAGTTGGGGTCTATCTGGTAGTAGTCTTGAGCCCAATAGCCATGGTAGCCGTAGCCGCTTGGCCCATCTGGGCCATACATGTTCAAGACCATTGGAGTGACCCAGATACAATCGAAACCCATGTCCCGGATGTACTCAAGCTGGCTTGTGATGCCCTTGATTGTGCCGTTGCACCAGTCGTTCCCAGTACATGGGCTGGGATCACCTTGGCTGACGCCCCCAAGTCGAGAGAAGCGATCTGGCATGATCAGGTACACGGACTTCCCACCCAGGTCGTGCAAGGTGTATGGCACCTCATCTGTCTGAACCTTCCGCATGCGCCGACTCTGAAGCAGCTGCGCATGGTCGGTCTCACACTTCTCCCCAGTCGCCGCAGCGTCTCTGGCGGCGAGGCAGAAAAGCACAATACTCACAAAAGCACGGTGCATCGCACCTTGGGAAGCTTGGGACCAAGGTGATTTTGAGCTGGAGCCCCCCGGAACTTGTGCCGGGATAACGCTGCTGTCTGCAAGGGACGATGACTCTCGGCTTGGGGTATGAACCCTCCTTCCCCAAGCTTCGGAGGGGAGAGGGGGTGCGCGAGTCAGTCATGGGGGCCCTGAATAATGTGTAGCACATTGGGTTTAGGCTTTAGGGCTTAGGATTCAAGTCAGGCGCTTGTTCCCAACCCCCTGCTTCTGACCAGGCTCTGAAATACACAAAGGCTCCATCATGCGAAACGTCCTCTAACACCTCGTGAACCCTCAATAGCCTCAACCCTTGAACCCTTCAACCCTAAACCCCCTCTCCCGGGCCTGTAGGCACTGCACCACTTTGTGCACCCTCCCGGCACTCAGAAGCAAAGGGTTCAGAGTTTTGAGGTTTAAGGCGTTTTAGGCTTTAGGGTTTAGGGGTTTACGTGTTCAGGCATCTGCTCTGGGCTCTGAAGAAACTTTCAGGCAAGGGTGTTTTGTGTAGTTCGCTTGGTCCTTGGGCGAGAAGCGTGCTCTAGCAGACCAGGAGCGGTCTCCTTCCCCCCTTCCCAAGTCATGGTGTTGCTTTACTGCTCATCGAAATGAACAGGGCGTTCCTCAAGCAAACCTGTACGGTTTAGGGTTTAGGGTTTCGGGTTTAGGGTTTAGGGTTTATTTTTGAGGGTTTAGGGTTTAGGGTTTAGGGTTTAGGGTTTAGGGCTTAGGGTTTAGGGTTTAGAGTTTAGGGTTTAGGGTTTAGGGTAGACTTCAAGTCTGCGTCTCCCAGAGCGCTCGGATCTCCAGCGATTCAAGAGGCCTCTCTGCTGGGATCGCCAGGCCATGCTCCTCAAACTTCTTGGCAACCATGGCCACGACCTGTTTAGGGTTTAGGGTTTAGGGTTGAGGGTTGAGGGTTGAGGGTTTAGGGTGTAGCCTTCCCAGAGGAAGTAATAGTTGCGAAGATTTCCCCTCGTCCTTGATCCCAACAGTCAGGCCGCACAAACCTCGAAGAGTTGTCACACAAAACAACTGCGAACCCAAAACCCGCAACACAGAACCCTAAACACTAAATCCCCCAAACAGGGGCCCCAAAACCCACCCAAACATACTGATCCTACTATTGGGGTATAAGGGCACCTATACGGGGGATTCCGATCAAGCCTTCTTGTAGGATCCTGATGTTTATGTGGTTGATTGGGCCCCTACTACAGACTAAAACACGAAACCCTGATCCAGCCTAAACTGGCGAGGGCTCCGCTGACCACATACAGTTAGGTTTAGGGTTTAGGGTTTAGGGCTTATAGGGTTTAGGGTTTAGGGTTTAGGGTTTAGGGTTTAGGGTTCAGGGTTCAGGGTTCAGGGTTGAGGGTTGAGGGTTGAGGGTTGAGGGTTTAGGGTTTAGGGTTTAGGGCTTAGGGTTTAGGGTTTAGGGTTTAGGGTTTAGGGTTTAAGGTTCAGGGTTTAGGGTTTAGGGAACCTCTCAGTCTGCCTTGGCGGTTTGCCAGGTCCTGGTTGGGCCCCAGAGTCTGGAATATGAGGTGGTCGTTTCTGCCATGAACATCTGCGTGCCATTAGTATACTGCAATCGGTCTTCTTCGAACCCTGGGATACGGCCCCAATGGGTAGCTTGAGGGCTTAGGACTTCAGATTTTGGCGTGCCCCCCCTGGAAGCCCCTGTGCAAGCACGGAAGCTTGCCATCTGGACTTTGGAGAGAGAAATTGAAAGAAGCCCCCCTTGTTGGGGGGATTGCGGAGTAGAAACCCTAAACCCTAAAGGAGAATCCGAAACCCCCAATCACAAAACTTTAAACGCCCTAAACCACAAGACCCTGAACCCCAAGCCCACACCCTAGACCCTAACCTCCAAACCCAGCCCCAAACCCCAAACGCTTACCCTAAACACAAAAAACAGGCTAAACCCAAAGCCTCTGAACACGGCAGAAGGCCTTGCCATCTGCGTCTAAGACAGGAGAGCCGGACCTTCCACGAATGGATCTCGTTTGGAGTGTAGGGTTTTCTGGGTTAGGGTGTTAAAGGTTTAGGCCCCATCTCGCTGGTCTGCGAGAAGACTGCATTTCTAAATTGCAAGTGGATGCTTTTACAGCTGTTCGAGACACTCCCGAGTTCACTACTTAAGACCACCCAGTTAGCCTCAAACATCCCGTTTCGGGTTTAGGGTTTCAGGGTTTAGGGTTTCGGGTATAGGGTTCAGGCTTTAGGGTTTAGGGTTTAGGGGTTAGGGATGCTTGAAGGTTATTGCAGGCAGCACCTGTCTCGCTCTTGTTGAGCCTTCTTGCTTGAGGGCCAGGGGCTTCGCATGACTCTCTGTGACCCGAAATCCCAAAACCCCAAAGCCTAAATCCTAAGTCCCAACCCGAAACCCTGAATCCTAAGCCCTAAACCCTAAACCCTAAACCCCAAACCCTAAACCCTAAATCCTAAACCCTAAACCCTAAACCCCAAACCCTAAACCGTAAACCCTAAACCCTGAGATGTACTGCTTCAGCCCCCAGCATGCCCGGCAGCGTAGGCAGGGCCAGTTGTACGAAGCGTGTTGCCGGGTCCTGGCTGGTCAACACCAAACCTCCCACTTGCCAGGGTCTAGGGTTTAGGGAGTTTAGGGCTTAGGGTTTTAGGGTTTAGGGAGTTTAGGGTATAGGGTTTAGGGAATTTAGGGTTTAGGGTTTAGGGTTTAGAGTTTAGGGTTTAGGGAGTTTAGGGTTTAGGATTTTAGGGTGCAGGGTTTGGGGTTTTGGGGTTTTGCGTTGTGGAGCTGTACCTGCAGGGTTCCGAGAGGCCTTTTCGTAGGGGTTTAGGGTTCGTGGGCTGAGGGCTGACGACCATGGAGGGAGAGCACCGTTTCCTTTGGGGTTGGGCGCTGGCTTTGGGGTTGAGGGTTTAGGGTTTAGGGTTTAGGGTTTAGGGTTTAAGGTTTAGGGTTTAGGGTTTGTGAAGACGTAGGGTCCTCTGCCAAGCCGCGGAAGCTTTGCCTCAAGGCATCATTGTGAAGGCTTTCTGGCGATTGGGGTTCAGGGTTTAGGGGTTTATAGAGGTTTAGGGTTTAGGGTTTAGGGTTTAGGGTTTAGGGTTTAGGGTTTAGGGTTGAGGGTTGAGGGTTGAGGGTTGAGGGTTGAGGGTTGAGGGTTGAGGCTGTTGGAGGCAGACCTTACCTATAGGGTTCAGCAAGTCCAATCTCGAACGCAACACGCTCAACCCTAGTTCCCTCCGCAAATCGAGAACCAAAAGATAAACCCCAAACTACTCGAGCCCCTGATGCTCGCGCTTTTGTTTTGCATCGCCCGCGAGTTTTTGGAACCTCCCCTACCCCAAACCCTCCAAACCCCAACCCCCCCCCAACAAAAAAACAATGGAAAACGTATACAAACACATATATACATATATATATATATACACACACACACACACCCAAACCACATCTTTAACCAAAAGCCCCACAACCCCAAACCCCAAAACCCGCCAATATGCTAAAACCCCCACCCACGCAACCAACCCTAAACGCCCTAAACCCTCTAAACCCTCTAAACCCTCGGAACCCTCTAAAACCTCTAAACCCTCTAAACCCTCTAAACCCTCTAAACCCTCTAAACCCTCTAAACCCTCTAAACCCTCTAAACCCTCTAAACCCTCTAGACCCTCTAGACCCTCTAAACCCTCTAAACCCTCTAGACCCTCTAGACCCTCTAAGCCCTCTAAGCCCTCTAAACCCTCTAAACCCTCTAAACCCTCTAAACCCTCTAAACCCTGTAAACCCTCTAAACCCCACCCCCCCTCCCGAACCCCAAGGTGTCCCCATCTATCGGCCTCGGCTGGCTTACGAGCCCGGAGAGTCCGACCGCCTTGAAGCGGGTGATTCAACTTTTGGGGGTTTAGGGTTTAGAGTTTAGGGTTTAGGGTTTAGGGTTAAGGGTTTAGGGTTTAGGGTTTCGGGTTTCGGGTTTCGGGTTTCGGGTTTCGGGTTTAGGGCTTAGGGCTTAGGGTTTAGGGGCCTTGATAATTAGAATGGTGGCCTTAGGGGGCTTTAGGGGCTTGGTTCGGGCTCTAGGGGCTTGAGGGGCTTAGTTAGGAGTTTAGGGGCTTTAGGGGCTTCAGGGGCTCTAGGGGGTTTGAGGGGTTTTTGGGGCTTCGAGGTTCAGGACTGCATTGTAAGATGGAGGGCCTTGCAGTGTCTGGCCCTAAACCCTGCCCTACAAAGCCTACACCCCAGAATCCCTTGAGCAACATTGCTTGCGCCGGGCCTCAGTTCCGAACTGCGTCATCCCACAAACAGCCACTCGCTCGCCCTGCCTGCGTGGAGCGCACCAGCTAGGGATGAAGAATACTGGGGATCGGCGCTTGCCGGGGTGTAAGGCTTAAAGTTGAAGAGGTTGGTGCTTAGGGCTATTTAGGGTTTAGGTTTCGGGGCTTAGGGCCATTTAGGGTTTAGGGTTTAGGGTTTAGGGTTTGGGGTTTGGGGTTTGGGGTTCAGGGATTAAATTGTAGGGTCCAGGGTGCAACTGTAACAATTTTGCATCTGTAACAATTTGCTCAGGCCCTTTGAAATTTGAAAGATCAACTCGGGATCCAGGTGTTTGCAGGTGTTTGCGGGCCTGGCTCAGGATCTCTAAGGAGCCCCCCCCCCCAAAAAAAAAAAAACCTTTAAACCCGAGAAGCCCTGAAGCACAGAGCTTTCGTGCGAGGAGAAAACGGTTTACGCTAGGAAGCGGTTTAGGGTGTAGGGTGTAGGGGAATTTAAACCCTAAACCCTAAACCCTAAACCCTGAACCCTGAACCCTGAACCCTAAGCCCCTTCTGCGAGCCAAGCGAACCCTGCCTCGACCTCCTAAAAGTAGAAGTGAGCAGGCAGAGAACCCCTAGATCTGCAGACTGTAGACCCTAAACGCCTAGAGCCCTATCAGCCCTGAACCATTCTTTAAACCCTATCAACCCCAAAAGCCCTAAAGCCGTAAACGCCGAGAAAGACCACAAACAAAAAAAAACTCCATAAACCCTTCATGAACACCATCTTCAAACACCTCTTTACCCCCCAAGCCCTAAACCCTCAACCCTAAACCCTAACAAACCCTAAACCCTAAACCCTAAACCCTAAACCCTAAACCCTGAACCCTAAACCCTAAACCCTAAACCCTAAACCCTAAACCCTAAACCCTAAACCCTAAACCCTAAACCCTAAACCCTAAATCCTAAAACCTAAACCCCAACCCAACACTGTGGATCTCCATCATCTGGCAAAGGCCGGCGTACCGTGGCAGTCGCTCAGAGAAGGCCAACGGTGGTCCCACCTCAGCATTCAAGGTTTTGGGCCTGTACTGGTGGTTTAGGGTTTAGGGTTTAGGGTTTAGGGTTTAGGGTTTAGGGTTTAGGGTTTAGGGTTTAGGGTTTTGGGTTTAGGGTTTAGGGTTCAAGGTTTAGGGTTCAGGGTTTGGGGCTTGGGGTTTCGGGTTTAGGGTTTAGTTTGGGGTTTGGGGTTACAAAGTTCAAGGTTTTGGGTCTCGGCTCGAGAGTCCAAGGTTTGGGGTGTGGAGTTAGGAAAGCAAGGACTTCGGCAAAGCAGCGGCATCTCTACGACTATTCGTTTTCCGTTCAGGGTTTATGGTTAAGTGCTTTAAGGGCCTAGGGTTTAGGGTTTAGGGTTCAGGGTTTAGGGTTGAGGGTTTAGGGTATAGGGCTTAGGGTTTAGGGTTTAGGGTTTAGGGTTTAGGGAGCATAAGATCGAGCTTAGGGTATAGGGTTTCCGGAAGCCCTGTAACCCCAAACTCTGAAGTAGAGCCGCGAGCAAACTTCCTCACCCCAAACTCTGAACATCCCGAAGCCCAAAAGCGTGTAGGGTTTAGGGTTTAGGGTTTAGGGTTTAGGGTTTAGGGTTTAGGGTTTAGGGTTTAGGGTTTAGGGTTTAGGGTGTATGGTTTAGGATGGGTTTCGGGTTTAGGGATAGGATTTCGGGGTCAGGGTGCAAGGTTTTAGGGTTCCCCCTATCTGATCTGAATCGTGGTCCCTTATTTGGCGCTCTGGAGCATCGGCACCTTCTGAAGGTACCAAAATGAGACCCCCTAAACTCTAAACTCTAAACCCTACAGCCTACACCCTGAACCCTGAACCCTAAACCCTAAACCCTAAACCCTAAACCCTAAACCCTAAACCCTAAACCAGAGCTGGCCAAGAAATCCACTGAGGTGCCCTTTTTGTCGTAGGCATTCCGGAGGGTTCCGCGAGAAGCGTACGCTTTGAGAGATCCGTTTCAGGGAGACGGTAACTACGATTCACATACACATATACATTACTGAGTTGTGCTTTAAGCCCTGTTCACATTTATTTATGAACAGGTTCCCTTATAAGGAAAGAAGGTAAATAAAAAGTTCTCCCAAAGCACAACCCAGATATAATCACATCTGTATGTATTTATTCTATTTGTTTGGGAGACCAAATTTTTGAAACAACTCCCCGTTCACTCCTCAAGAGAGCCCCTGAGCTCTAAACCCTGAACCCTAAACTCCCTAAGCCCTAAACCCTAAACCCCTGAACCCTAAACTCCCTAAACTCCCTAAACTCCCTAATTAAACTCCCTAAACTCCCTAAACTCCCTAAACTCCCTAAACTTCCAAAACTCCCTCTAGTCCCTAAAGTCCCTAAAGTCCCTAAAGTCCCTAAAGTCCCTAAAGTCCCTAAAGTCCCTAAACTCCCTAACCTCCCTAACCTCCCTAAACTCCCTAAACCCCTGAACCCTAAACCCTAGACCCGGAAAGTTCGCTGGAACATATGACCTCAGGAGTTGACTTCGCCGACCTGGTGCAGCCGCACGACCTGCAATGTGGGTGTTTCCGAAGTTAGGCGTTTAGGGTTTTGGGTTTAAGGTTTAGGGTTTAGGGTTTAGGGTTTAAGGTTTAGGGTCTAGGGTCTAGGGTTTAGGGTTTAGGGTTCCTGGGGCCCTTGTTAGAAGGGAATCTTACTATTTGGGGGGTGTCCCCGATATTGCGTAGAGTCCCACAATCGCCCGTCAAGGGAAAAGCTCAATGCCTAGAGGTTTTTAGAGGTCTGAGGTTGAGGTGGGAGATGAGCTTGCGGCTTTCTACGGGTTCTTTTTGGGGTCTGGGGTTCAGGGTTCAGGGTTTGGATGGATTTCATGGTTTAGGGTTTTAGGGTTTTAGGGTTTTAGGGTTTTAAGGGTTTTAGGGTTTAGGGTTTAGGGTTTAGGGTTTAGGGTTTAGGGTTTAGGGTTTAGGGTTTAGGGTTTAGGGTTTAGGGTTTAGGGTTTAGGGTTTAGGGTTTAGGGTTTAGGGTTTAGGGTTTAGGGTTTAGGGTTTAGGGTTTAGGGTTTAGGGTTTAGGGTTTTTAGGGTTTATAGGGTTTAGGGTTTAGGGTTTAGGGTTTAGGGTTTAGGGTTTAGGGTTTAGGGTTTAGGGTTTAGGGTTTAGTTTAGGTTTAGGGTTTAGGGTTTAGGGTTTAGGGTTTAGGGTTTAGGGTTTAGGGTTTAGGGTTTAGGGTTTAGGGTTTAGGGTTTAGGGTTTAGGGTTTAGGGTTTAGGGTTTAGGGTTTAGGGTTTAGGGTTTAGGGTTTAGGGTGGAGGGTTTAGGGTTTAGGGTTTAGGGTTTAGGGTTTAGGATGGTCGAAATGCTGTCTCTTCCGGCTGAGCCGATCTTGCGGGATGCAGCGATTAAGGCCTGGATAACAGGCGTGAAGACTCATTCGGGAGGATTTCCTCTCACAGAAAAGGCTCGTCTCTAGCCCCTAACCCTAAACCCTAAAGCCTTTGCAACCCTCAGCAACCCTTGCAACCCTTGCAACCCATGCAGCCCTTGCAGCCCTTGCAACCCTGCGCGCAGATCCCTAAACCCACACCCTTCTTCGAACCCACCTGCTGCTCTAAACCCGAAACCCTACACCCTGAACCCTCAAGCTAAAGCCCCCCAAACTCCTGACCCTTGGCTCAAAGCCCATAAGTTCAGGAGTCCCCCCAAGGGGCTAATGGGGCCCTGGCAGAAGCCCTGAGCCCTAAACCCCTAAACCGTAAACCCCGGTTCAGGCTTAGGGTTTAGGGTTTAGGGTTCAGGGTTCAGGGTTTAGGGTTCAGGGTTCAGGGTTCAGGGTTCAGGGTTCAGGGTTCAGGGTTCAGGGTTCAGGGTTCAGGGTTCAGGGTTCAAGGTTCAGGGTTCAGGGGGTTCAGGGTTCAGGGTTTCAGGGTTCAGGGTTCAGGGTTCAGGGTTCAGGGTTCAGGGTTTAGGGTTTAGGGTTTAGGGTTTAGGGTTTAGGGTTTAGGGTTTAGGGTTTAGGGTTTAGGGTTTAGGGTTTAGGGTTTAGGGTTTAGGGTTTAGGGTTTAGGGGTTAGGGTTTAGGGTTTAGGGTTTAGGGTTCAGGGTTTTAGAGACAATCCGGGGCCACCCACAGCCACATCGACGCTGGTGGCCGCCCCTTGCAGCTGAGCCATGGCCCAAAGGCCTGGGGCTACCCTAAGACCCTAGACCCTGAAGAACCTCAAGAGATCCCAGAAACTTTCAAACCAACCCGAAAACCGAAAACCCTAACTGTTAAAAGTTTGGGCTTCGGGTTTGGGGGTTTAAGGCTTAAGGTCGTAGGTTGAGCTTACCGGTTCTTCGTAAGGAATGGAAAGAAATTCTGTACCCTCTGTGATCTCTTAAAGGGTCTATCTTGGGGGATATAAGGTACCTTACTCCCTTATTCCCCACTTACAACAAGGGGGATGACGGCTGGGGCTTAGTAGTTTTAGGGCCCGGTTTGCAGCTCCTATCCAGATGGACCCCCAAAAAGGCTGGAAGCCCCTAAGGGTTTGGGGTGGGGGGGTAGGGTTTCGGGTTAAAGTTAGGGAAGCAGGGTTTAGGGTTTAACCCCAAGCCCTCAATCGCAGAAACTTCCAAAGGGTTGACCTGAATCCTAACCCCAATAGCCCTCCAAAACCCTGACTCTGCAACCACTGAGCCCCTAAACCCCTCAACCGCTTAAACCTCCTAAAGCCCCCTGGACCAAACCCCCTAAAGCCCTAAACCCAGAAACCCTGAATCCATGTGTTCAAGGCTGAGCACCCCTAAACCCTAAACCCTAAACCCTAAACCCTAAACCCTAAACCCTAAACCCTAAACCCTAAACCCTAAACCCTAAACCCTAAACCCTAAACCCTAAACCCTAAACCCTAACCTAAACCCTAAACCCTAAACCCTAAACCCTAAACCCTAAACCCTAAACCCTAAACCCTAAACCCTAAACCCTAAACCCTAAACCCTAAACCCTAAACCTGGAACCCTAAACCTAGACCCTAGACCCTAGACCCTAAACCCTAACCCCAAGCCGTTTTTGGGCTTGTGGGAGGGGGGGGGGGTGGCAATGCCAGGCCTTCACCGAAGCGCAGAACAACGCCGCGGGACCTGCGGAGTGAACAGAAACCCCACCCAAGCCGCCCAAGCAACGAAGGGCTGTGTTTGTGGGGGAAGAGGAGGGGTTTCGGGTTTCGGGTTTCGGGCTTCGGGTTTCGGGTTTCGGGTTTCGGGTTTAGGGTTTAGGGTTTAGGGTTTAGGGTTTGGGTATCCGATACCCCAAACCCAAAATGTCCGGACTTTCTTTCACACTTCGGTGAAGCTCCACTCACCCTGGGGCAGCTTCACGCGACCCACGTGGGTGCAGTGCTTGGCCCAGGCCTCAGCCGCTGCAGGGGATCTGGTTCTTGAGGCTTTCGGGGTGTACACAGGGCTTGTAGGCCTTTACCCTAAACCCCGAAACCCGAAACCCTAAACCCTAAACCCTAAACCCTAAACCCTAAACCCTAAACCCTAAACCCTAAACCCCGAAAATCGAAACCCTGGACCTTCTAGAGTTCGGCTTAGTGCTGATGAGCTAGTTCGGGGCGGAGAGCTAGGGTTCCCCAATATGAGGACTTAGGCTCAGGGCCTTTTTCGGGTTTAGGGCTTCTTCTGAAGTTTCTTTCGCCCCAGAATAGCATCCTGCGCGGGGATCCTCAACCATCTTAAAAATTTGGACCCTAAAACCTAAAGCCTAAACCCTAAACCCTGAACCCTAAAACCTCAAGCCTAAAGCCTAAAGCCTGAATCCTAACCGCAGCAGACTCCGAAGTCCGCGCACGAGGGGGCCAAAACGGCCAACCATTGAACCACAGAAAGGCCTGGAGCCTAGGGCTTTATGGCTTGTAGGGCTTATCAGGGATTGCACGCTGCACGATCAGGATGTTTGGAAACCCCTAAACCCTAAACCCTAAACCCTAAACCCTAAACCCTAAACCCTAAACCCTAAACCCCAAACCCTAAACCCTAAACCCTAAACCCCAACAAGCCCTAACCCAAACGGGAAGCCGGGGTGCTGGACGCTGTGGTTCCAGCATCGACAGGCTGGGGATCTTCACGTCCACGCGCTGCGCTCCTCGTGGGGGGGGGGGGGGGGGGGGTGAAGGTCGAGGCGTCAGGGGGGAGGGGGTGAAGGTCGAGGCGTCAGGACAGAATCAAACAGAATTAGGGTTTAGGGTTTAGGGTTTAGGGTTTAGGGTTTAGTTGGTATTTTCGTGTTCTTAGGATGTGCGGTAAGCTCTTCGGATCAGATGCAAATGTCAACCTCCCAAATCTCATCCCCAAACCCTATCCAACACATGTACTTACTTGTAGTGTAGTGGTGTTGGGATGTCAATTGGCTCAGGACGGAGGTTGCGGAGATGTTCGTAAGACCCGTCACCACTGACCCGACTCTTGCCCCAGCCCTAAACCCAAAGCTCTCTGGCCTATAACCCTGAGCCCCCCTAAACCCTAAAAGCCCTGAAAAATCCTTGAGCAAATCCTAGCCCTAAACCCTAAACCCTATAGACCCTAAACCGTAAACCCTAAACCCTAAACCCTGAACCCTCAACCCGAAACCCTAAACCCTGCACCCTAAACCCAAAACGCTAACCCTGGGTAAGAAGAGCCTGCGTGGAGCACCGCGCCGCCTATGAGCCCTGACAGCGGCTCCGGTGCGGAGACCTCCCAGGATTCAGGGTCAGGGTTGTTTAGGGTTGTTTAGGGTTGTTTACGGTTGTTTAGGGTTGTTTAGGGTTGTGGGTTTAGGTTTAGTGTTTAGGACTTTGGACTTCGGGTCTTAAAGGACTTGCGCTCTTTTAGCCAAGAACCGGAGAGGCGTAGTGACACGTTGCGGCGGGCAGCCGAGTCCAACCGTGCGCGAAAAGGAGGACAAGCTACAGACGGCAGTCAAGGTCTGTAAGGTCGGCACCACAAAGACACTCTTGGACTAAGGACGACTCCTCAACACCCTAAACCCTAAACCCTAAACCCTAAACCCTAAAGCCTAAACCCTAAACCCTAAACCCTAAACCCTAAACCCTAAACCCTAAACCCTAAACCCGAAACCCTAAACCCCTCAAAGCGGCGCCTCAAACGAATCGTGCCACACCGGTAGCTCAGGGACGAACTTACCTTGGAGCATTCCAGGATTCTCGGGTGTAGACGCTTCGGGGCTTAAAGGTTTACCTTAAACCCTAAACCCTAAACCCTAAACCCTAAACCCTAAACCCTAAACCCTGAACCCTGAACCCTGAACCCTAAACCCTAAACCCTAAACCCTAAACCCTAAACCCTAAACCCTAAACCCTAAACCCTAAACCCTAAACCCTAAACCCAGGCCGAGGGTTTAGGGTTCAGGGCCTAGGGTTTAGGGTTCTAGGGGAATTTGTTGGATGCAAAGAAAAATGTGACACTCATTTTATTCTGAATGTTACGAGATTCCCTGTGTGGGTGGGTATGTTTCCCGAATGCTTGCGCTTGAGATCCTCCCCGTTCCTCCTGGATAGCCATGACCGTGGGCGGTACCAGACAATCTGGCTGCAGGCGCCGAAGTCTTCAACAAGGACTGGCGGATGTCCGTCCCGGAATTGCATCATCGCATCCACAGTTCTGAAACAGCGCTCTGAGGGCTTCACAGCGGCAGAAACAAGCTGAGAGGCTTCCAGTCTGGACATATCAACGCCTTGCAAGGGCGTCGGAAAGTTGAATAGCGAAGTCCGATGAGAAAGAGCCAGCCACTGCTTCACACGCGCGGCCAGGGCGACCCTGCTTGTGAGGGCGACGGTGAAGCAACCAACCTAATCCTATCTCCCCAAAACCCACAACCTAAGTCCCGAAACCCTAAAGCCAAGCCCTCCCCAAACCCCAAACCCTTCAACCCCAAACCCACAATCCCGAAACCTCAAACCTCGACCAAAAACCGCCCGCAAAAAGCCCCGAGTTTCCTCTCTCTGCGGCTATAACAATGAAACCGATAACTAGGCCCTAAACCCTATACACTGTATGACCCACAAAAACCCTGTAAGCCGTCTAAACCCTACAAACCCTTCAAACCCAATAAACTAAAAAAACCTCTTGGCCCTAAACCGTAAACCCTCGAAACCCTCTAAACCCTATAAACCCTTGTAAACCCTCTAAACCCTTGTAAACCCTATCAAGCCTGAAACCATATGTACAAACCCGATCAACCTAAACCCTAAACCCTAAACCCTAAACCCTAAACCCTAAACCCTAAACCCTAAACCCTAAACCCTAAACCCTAAACCCTAAACCCTAAACCCTACACCCTAAACCCTAAACCCTAACGCTAAACCCCAAACCCGACACCCTTAACCCTAAACCCTGCCCCTAAACCCCAGACCCTAAACCCTAGACCCTCCACCCTACACCCTAAACCCTAAACCCTAAACCCTAAACCCCTAAACCCCTAAACCCCAAACCCTAAACCCTAAACCCTAAATAACCCTAAACCCTAAACCCTAAACCCTGAACCCTGAACCCTAAACCCTAAACCCTAAACCCTATAAAGCCTAAACCCCTAAAACTCCAAACCCTAAACCCTAATATCCGACGGAGCTACACATGGAGTCTGCAGGCCAAAGCCCAAAGGGGGCATGGCGTCCACTCTCCGTGATAAACCTGCAAGGAGCCGGTTTAGGGCTGGAGGGTTTAGGGTTTAGGGTTTAGGATTTAGGGTTTAGGGTATAGGATTTAGGGCTTAGGATTTAGGGTTTAGCGCTCAGGGCTCCCAACATCAGGGTGTAGGGTTTAGGGGTTTATTATAGGGTTTAGGGTTTGGGGTTTGGGGTTTAGGGTGAAACTCCAACCCTAAACCCCAGACCCTAGAAAATATAGGGGGCTGAAGAATTAGAATAGGATTTTCGGCCTCTTAGTCTTTTTATCAAGAGACCATAAGGGAATACCATTAGTAATTATTCCGAGCCCTATATGACGCCCTAGACCTTATACCCCCAATGAAGCCCAAGCTGACCAAGGAGCTGGAAGTAGCGAGCCACGCAGGCGGCGCCCACCTCTTCGGGTGTCCAGGGGCCGTCCTCCTCCTGAGCATCGGCTCCGATTTTCGGGTTTGGGGTTTAGGGTTTGGGGTTTGGGGTTTGGGGTTTAGGGTTTAGAAGTTTAGGGTTTAGGGTTTAGGGTGTAGGGCTTACGGTTTAGGGTTTAGGGTTTAGGGTTTAGGGTTTCGGGTTTCGGGTTTGGGGTGCAGGTTCTGGAGTTTGGGGTAGTTTGCCGTGGAATCGGGAGGCAGGGCCTTCGCAACTTTGTGGATTTTAGGGTTTGGGGTCTTGCTGTCTGGGGTGTTGGGGTTGTGGAAGGGATTCTTTAACACGGCTTGGTTTAGGAGTTCATGCATACCCATCTTGCACAGTAAGCCCTAGATCCTCTTGAAGGCTGAGACCCACCTTACTCCCTAAGGCCTGAAACCTAAATCCACTGCTACACCCTCAACCCTAAACCCCCTAACCCTAAACCCCAAACCCCTGCACCCTCAACCCTAAACCCTCAACCCTAAACGCTAAACCCTAAACCCCAAACCAGAAATCCTAAACCCTAAACCCTAAACCCTAAACCCTAAACCCGAAAAAATCCTCAATCCGACTTACTACTTCGACCGCCTCATCCCAGTCCGCTGGCGCCTCTCGAGGCCCAGCCTGAACCCAAAGGTCAGAGGCTTGTCAAAGTCTAGGGTGTGGGGGGCCTAAACCCTAAACCCTAAACCCTAAACCCTAAACCCTAAACCCTAAACCCTAAACCCTAAACCCTAAACCCTAAGCCCTAAACCCTAAACCCTAAACCCTAAACCCTAAACCCTAAACCCTAAACCCTAAACCCTAAACCCTAACACCAATCTAAGGGTGAGGGGAGTCTTGAGGGTTTTAAAAGGAAGAGATGCTTTTTGGAGGGTCAGGAAACCCTAAACCCTGAATCCTGAACAGTTTTGGCGGTGCTGTAGGAAGCAAAGCTCACAGCGGAACTTGGGGTTCTGGGGGGGTTCTTTCGGTTTGAGGCAATCAAGGATTTAGAGCTGGGGGTTCAGGGTGACTTTGAGGGGATTTAGGGCTTAGGGATTAGGGTCTAGTGTTTGGGGTTTAGTGCGTAGAGTTTAGGGTTCAGGTTCAAGATTCGGATGTAGGGGCCTTTGACAAGTCTCAGAGGACACTTGCCTCGCCAGCCGATTGGTCGCCAAAGACATAAACCCTAGACCCTAGACCCTAGACCCTAGACCCCAGGCCCTAAACCCTAAACATCTGAAAACCCCTAACCGAAGTCCCACCATCTGCAGTGAGGCAACCGAATCTCCCAGGTAGAATTGGTTGCTGGGGCTTGGAAGCGGGGAGCCTCCAAGTTGAACGATACCTCAACCCTAATAAGCCTAACCCCCCCCTCCCGGCAAAAATAAAACAAGCAAACCCTAAACCCTAAACCCGAAACCCTAAAACCCTAGCCTAGGTTCAGGAGCTGCAGGGAACACGAGCATCCACATGTCGGCGATTTCACCCGGAAATCTCCCGCCTTCTCGAGGAGGCCCGACCCGTCAAAGCGCATGAAGATGCGGTAGCAGTGGCCTAGACCATGTAGGAAATAGAATAATTTGAATAGGGTTTAGGGGGTTTAAGGGGTTTGAGGGGGTTGAGGGGTTTAAGGGGTTTAAGGGGTTTAAGGGGTTTAAGGGGGTTTAAGGGGTTTAAGGGGTTTAAGGGGTTTAGGGTTTAGGGCTACTATAGGGGCCCCTAAACGCCCCAATGCATGGTGCCCCCCATGCCCCATCGTTCGGGGTGCAGTGTATGATTTAGGGTTTAGGGTTTTCGGAATCTTCAGCGCTTTCGGGTTTTAGGGATTTGGTGTTGCAGTGTTTTGGGACCGGCGTTCGGGTACGGCTAAAGGGTTTTGAGGGCTTAGAGTGTTCAAGCTTGTTTTGGATTTGAGGGGTTGTGGGGTTTAGGTCTCGGGGCGTGGGGCTTGAGACTTTTGGGGTTTAACACGTACTGAGTGGTAGTTTTTGAGATCTATTTTTGGGTTTTGGGGTTTCAGGGTTGCAGGGCGAGGGGGCAGCACGAGACACGAAACCATACACGAGCCCTGTTTTCAGTCAGTGCAGGATCTTCTAAGGTTTCGGGTTATGGGCTCTGAGGCTTCTCAGGGCATGGTAGGACATGAACTGGCGCCAGGCAGAAGCCGACCACTTGACGTCTCCCAGGCTGGTGCTTCTGTGGCTGGGTAGATCTAAACGAGGGTCTCGTGATAGACACCTTCTTTCGACGGGGCACCTCATTAAAGGGCTTAGGGTTTAGGCGGCCGGTGCCCTAGCCCAGAGCAACCCATGCAAGTGTTTAGGAACTTCTCAAGTCACAAGAGAAAGAAGCCGAAGAAGCTGAAAACGAAAACCAAGCCACGACCGGCTCCACAGTGGTCTTGCGGCTGCACTGCCTGCGTGGGATACAGAAGCTTTAACAAGCGCAACCAAAACCCGAAATGCCTCCAACAAACCCCCCCCCCCCCCCCCCCCCCCCCCCCCCCCCTAAACCCCGGACCCGAAACCCCAAAATTCTAAATTACAGCCCCCTACAGTTGGAAGGACACATGCTCCATGATGGGAAGCCACTGCCCCTGGAAACCCTCCTGGGGGTGGGCATGTCCGACCACAACCCGCTAAGCCCTAAACCCCCCAAACCCCGGAATCCCTCAACCCTAAACCCTAAACCCTAAACCCTGGAATCCCCAAGCCTTCCTAAAACCCCAAATCGGGCGAGGTGCGGCTTCTGCTTCCACGCCATTCAGCTGGCGGGACTTGCTTTGGCACAAGCCTGTCAAGGCGGGAAGACTAGGGGTTTAGGGTTTAGGGTTTGGGGTTTGGGGTTTGGGGTTTGGGGTTTGGGGTTTAGGGTTTAGGGTTTTGGGGTTTAGGGTTTCGGGTTTAGGGTTTCGGGTTTCGGGTTTCGGGTTTAGGGTTTTTCGGTTTGAGGGTTTTAGGGGTTCTGGGTGAGGCCTTGGGGATTAGGGTTGTAGGGTTCCGTGCTTCGGGAAGAGAAGGAGTTGGAAGATCAGGGGCTTCGTCTGTTGTAAAGGCGGGGTGGGTTTAGGGTTTAGGGTTTAGGGTTTGGGGTTTGGGGTTTGGGGTTTGGGGTTTGGGGTTTGGGGTTTGGGGTTTTGGGTTTGGGGTTTGGGGTTTGGGGTTTGGGGTTTGGGGTTTGGGGTTGGGGTTTGGGGTTTAGGGTTTAGGGTTGGGGTCTAGGGTCTAGGGTTTAGGGGTAGAGCCTAGGAGTTTGGAGCTCGGAGATGTTTGGGAGTTTTTGAGTTT
>CAJNDS010002345.1:154693-169693 GCA_905221605.1 Symbiodinium natans
AAACCTAAACCTCGAACCCCTTAAAAGAACCTAGGCATTCATGTAGGGGTGACCATGAAAGCCCCTCAACCCTAGACCCGACACACCCAGACCAGGTAGGCGAGCACCTTTTTCACGGCGTGATTGTGCCCAACCTGTACAGTGGCACAAAACTGGCGCCCCTTCTGGGGCCCTTGGCTCGAACCCTATACACCTTAAAACCCTAAACTTGGGACGTTCCGCCCGAGCTGCTAGTATAAAGGGGACCACATCCCAACCCTAAACCCTTCGGAAGTTACATCAGCACACACTCGCCAGCCTTGCGATGCCCAACCGTGCTCTCGGCGAGGCAGGGCGCACCGAGGTACTCCATCACCAAGGGCCCGAGCCGCTGTGGCAGCTGGGGTGCACCACCCCGGAAACCTGGAGCGAGACCCGTGTAGGGTTTAGGGTTTAGAGTTTAGGGTTTAGGGTTTAGGGTTTGGGGTTTTGGGTTTAGGGTTTAGGGCTTAGGGCTTAGGGCTTAGGGCTTAGGGTTTAGGGTTTAGGGTTTAGGGGCGAACCTGTATCGCACCCCAAAACAAAAGGCAAAGAAAGGGTACCATTCTGGAGCAGAGCGTCCGCATAGAGTGCGCGTCCACATCCTTTGCTGCGATTTGATCGCACGCCGGGCGGCGATGACCGCTGGCCCTTGGGCCGTACCTGTCTCCGGCTCTGCCGCCCCTGCGCACGCCAGTAGCCAGCCCAAGAAACGCCTTAGTTGGGATGAAATGAACCCCATCAGCAGGGGCTTCGTTATGGTCCATATCTGCGCCCGAGGGATATTGTAGAAGAGGAGTAGTGGGTACAGAAAAGACTCATTCTAGGGCTCCTTCAAGGCGCGGGTCATCTGCAGTTACGCTCTGGGCGCAGATGTCCCAGGTCTCCTGAAGTTTCCCCTCGCTGCCTGCCAGCCTACGGAAGCCAGGCAGTGCCAGCAGCGCCCGGAAGAGCGCCAGGCGCCGGGAGAACGACAGCTGTCGCTGATCCTTGCTCATTCCTTGGGGGCTGAGCCCGGAAACTTCACATACACCATACTACAGAATACATTCTGCCGAGGTACTTCACATACACCATACTATAGAATCCCTTCTGTGTACATGAAACTTACGAAACACCTGGTAGAGCTCCTTCACCAAGGTTCCAAGCACGGCGCCCACGAAGCACAAGCTGGCGTAGCGCTGTAAGGCGCCATTCAGCAGCGACGACACGAAGCTTTCCTGGGCTTTGCTTCTTGAAGCCCCCCAAAGGTTTAGGGTTTAGGGTTTAGGGTAGAACCAGTAACTCCTATTAAGGTAAGGACCCTGAGAACCCCGAAGCCTCAAGCAAATCCTGGTGTCCACCTGCCGCACGTCGAAGCCAGAGTTTGGGTCCGCCTTCATGTCGGCAACATGTTGGACGTGGCGCACCCAGACCTCCACTGTGCTTGGAACACATTTCCGATGTTGGGGGGGTGCCTTGTGGTCATGTTTAGAAGGGAATCTTACTCTTTGGGGAGTTTATAATAGGGGCCCCATATTGTCGGATCCCAACGGGTTAGGAATTGGGGTTGGCCCCTCACCCATGTTAAACAATCGAGCCCAAACGCTACTTCCCAAATACGTTCCAGAGGCGAGCGGGTCGATGTCGATGAAAGCGCCCTCGACGGGAACCAGGCCGATGTTGATCAGAGACGGTGTGCCGTGCTCAAGCGCCAGGCCATGGAGCAGCGAGAGGAGCTCAGGTGTGGAGGAGGTCGTGGCAGCTTCATACCTCGAACAAAAACCCAATGAACCTTCCTGGGGGGGAGGGGGGAGAGAGTATATCCTCCTACTAGAACTCCTCTGAAGCTCTATTGAACCCTAAACCGTTTCAATTTCTCATCTGGCACGCCCCAAGGTACACATTCTTCCAGTTGAGATCCGGCAGACCATTCTTTGATCGAAGCGTTGTCATGGTCCCCCCCATGCTGGGCGGAACACCGTCGAAGACGGGCGACGAGGATGCCAGGGCAGGCTGGACGCCCGAGGCGTTTGAGCTGGATCACAGGCTTGGAGTTTTGGGTGGAGATTGGGATGTTGCTCCTTTTGCTAAGAGTCCTTGATAGGGATCCTGATAGAGGGTACTAGAACCCCTATGAAGGACTCGTAGAAGGGTGAACAGCCCAAGGTGGAGACCCTAAACCCTTAAACCCTAAACCCTTGAAGGCCGTGACGCCACCAGGAAAAGGCCCACAAAAAACCCCTTGACATACCATAGACACTGCAACTCTCGCGTGCGCTAAGTACACAACTCCCCAAGTTAAGCCCAGCCAGTCCCTCAAGCCACCCTCTACACCCCAGAGGTGCGCGAAAACACACATCCAAAAACCCAACATATTCTCGGGAAAAACAATAAACCCTAAACCCTAAACCCTAAACCCTAAACCCTAAACCCTAAACCCTAAACCCCTAAACCCTAAACCCTAAACCCTAAACCCTAAACCCTAAACCCTAAACCCTAAACCCTAAACCCTAAACCCTAAACCCTAAACCCTAAACCCTAAACCCTAAACCCTAAACCCTAAACCCAGCCAACAAGTCACCCGTGCGCCTCGTCGCCAGGTGACTCGCCGCTGGATGTCAATCTCCCTAACACCTGCTTAATCTAGGGAGGTCAAAGGCATGCTCCCTTGTTCTCTAACGCCTTTATACACTCTATTCTAAGATAGAGTAAGGGCCCAGTGGGAGCATACTCAGGGCCCATGGTTCCAACCGTAGACTGAAGTTGGCGAAGGAGAACGAGATGATGCAATAGTTTTATTGTTAAGTTCACAGTGGTTCTTGATCACCCTCAGCTCTTTGTTTGTGCATGTGATTGGTTACATATGCGGGGGCATCGGCGTTCTAGGACCAAGACTTTAAAGGGTCTTTTGGGCAGTTCCCTACATCATGTTTCCCTTTGTCTGTTTGAATTGTCTTGTTGGGGAAAGGGTGAGGGTACCTTACAGCACCGGTCCTTGCCCAAGAACTTGCAAGCCCCTGGAAACCTTTCACTCTACAAGCCCACTCGCTCGTAAACCTTGTGCCCGACTGCTATTCACACCATTGCTTGGAAGTCTGCGCAAGCATATAAATATGAAGAACGAGTCGCCCTTGCCAGGGCCTGGTCATGTCGAAGGTTGGGTCAAAACCAAGACGCTACCAAAGCTACACCCGAGAAGTAGCGAAGATGGGAGGAGCCCGGCGCAAGCAGAAGGGTGGGCATAAAGAAACCAGCAAGTCGTGACTGATCCCCCCTCCCCCCCACCCCCTGGGGTGCGTAGGCGTAGGGGCGACAATTTCCACATGGTAGTTCGAGCCGTTGCGCATAGGGGACATCAACCCTCTAGCCCTAAACCCTAAACCCTAAACCCTAAACCCTAAACCCTAAACCCTAAACCCTAAACCCTCAACCCTCAACCCTCAACCCTCAACCCTCAACCCTCAACCCAACCCTCGGTGACACCTGGACGTCGGAGTGGATCTCGGCCAGCTTGCCTGAGAGGCCCCCGGCTGCCAGAATCCCAGCACGGCTCTGCGCCTCGGAAAGCACCTCGCATGCTTAGGGTTTAGGGTTTAGGGTTTAGGGTTAGGGTTTAGGGTTTTTTAGGGTTTAGGGTTTAGGGTTTAGGGTTTAGGGTTTAGGGTTTAGGGTTTAGGGTTTAGGGTTTAGGGTTAAGGGTTAAGGGTTAAGGGTTAAGGGTTAAGGGTTAAGGGTTTAGGGTTTAGGGTTTAGGGTTTAGGGTTTAGGGTGTGTCAGGGGAGGGCGCGCGCTCGGGTGTGAAACACCCCGGGCCGCGCGCTCGCGTTGCCCGTCAACCCACCCCGGCCACCCAAACTATACTCTATTAGGGTCTAGGGTTTATGGAATTTACTTTCTTGTGCTCTGATGCTTGCTTTGATGTTTTTAAAGTTGCGCTGTTAGGGTTTAAGCTGGGGTTGGGGGTAGCCTCGGCCCTTTTCGGGCCTTCGGCGTGTCAGGGCCCGTAGAGGCCCTTATTTATTTGAAGGTCAGGGAAACCCTTTGTGTCTGCTTTTGGATTCCCCTTCTTTCAGGGCCTCAATTAAGCATCGATTTCACTACCAAAAAATCGCATTTTTCATTGCGGGTACGGGCATCCTGGGGTCCCCCTTCTTTTAGGGGGCCTTTTGAAGCCTTTTGAAGTATTTTGGTGGCTCTTGGGGTCTCTCGGGGCCTTGTTCGGACCTTCGGCGTGTCAGGGGCCGTAGAGGCTTTATTCATTTAAAGGTCAGGGAACCTATTAATGAGTTTTTCGCCAATGAGTCTTTCAATCGCTAGGGTTTAAGCTCGGGTTCGGGGTAGCCTCGGCCCTTTTCGGGCCTTCGGCAAGTTAGGGCCCGTAGAGGCCCTTATTTGCTTGAAGGCCTTCGTAGGGTTTTGCGGTGTTAGGGTTTAAGCTGGGGTTCGGGGTAGCCTCGGCCCTTTTCGGGCCTTCGGCACGTCAGGGCCCGTAGAGGCCCTAATATGCTTGAAGGCCGTCGTAGGGTTTTGCGGTGTCAGGGTTTAGGCTGGGGTTCGGGGTAGTTTCGGTCCTTTTCGGGCCTTCGGCACGTGGGCCCGTAGAGGTCCTTGCTGATTTAGGGGGAGCCATCGATTTCAAGACTAAAAGGCGGGCAGGGGCCTAAAAACAATGTTTTCAATATTCTCATTGTGGGCACGGACAAATCTTGTGGTCCCCCTTCTTTTAGTGGGCCTTTTGAAGCTTTTGAAGCTTTTGGTGGCTCTTGGCGCCTCTTGGGGGCTTCCTAGGCCCTTAGCCGAGCCGTGTTAGGCCCTTGGTCCGGCAAGGGGCCTTGGCCAAGGGGGTCTTGTTGGGGGTCCTTGACTCAGGGGTCTTGGCGGGTCCTTGGCTCCCTTGCGGGGGCCCTTGGCCTGGGCCCTTGGCTGACAGGCGGCCCTTGCCTTGGCGGAAACCTATTGGCCGGGAAGCCCTTGGCCCGGCAGGCCCTTGGCCCGGGCACCCTTGGCGGCTTGGGCCGGGTGCTTGGTCCTGGAAGGTTGGCCGGCTCAAGGGCCCTTGGCTCAAAGGGCCTTGGCGAGGGGCCGGGGGGCCCTTGGCCCGGGGGGCCCTTGGCCCGGGGGGCCCTTGGCCCGGGGGGCCCTTGGCCCGGGGGGCCCTTGGCCCCAACGGCTTTTGGTCAGGAGTTCGGGCACCCTTGGCCCGGGGCCTGGCCCGAGGGGGGGGGCCCTTGGCCCGGGGAGCCCTTGGCCCAAAAGGCCCTTGGCCCGGGGGGCCCTTGGCCCGGGGGGCCCTTGGCCGGGGGGCCTTGGCCCGGGGCCTGGAAATCCGTGAAAAAGCCCCCAAAATCACGAAATTGAGCAACCAGCCTGCCTGGACCCCTCGCCAGCCTCCTGGTCCAGGAATCCAGCTACCAGGGACCAGGGGGCCCCCGGGGGGGGGGGCCCGACAAACCCTGAACCCAAAACCCTGAACCGACCTCTAGAGGCAAGGGGTTACGATTTGGGGTTATACTTTAGCTACGCTAAAGGTGGTCTGGGTGCCGGCCATCCCTTAGCCGAGTACTGACGTTGTCGTAAAAAAGGCCGATGTCCGTTGGCCTGTCCAGGACAGACGGTGAGGCTTAACCCTCCCCTTTCCGTTTCTCTTTTCGCTTGGGCGCTCGGGCTGTAAGGCCCTCGGCCGAGCGTTCGGGGTCTGTCGCTCGACGGAAGCGACCCCTCACTTAGTTTAGGGTTTAGGGTTTAGGGTTTAGGGTTTAGGGTTTAGGGTTTAGGGTTTAGGGTTTAGGGTTCAGGGTCTGTAGGGTTTTAAGTTTAGGGTTTAGGGTCTAGGGTTCATTTGTGAAGGTTTGGGGTTTGGGGTTTGGGGTTTTGCTGGGGTTAAGTGTTCAAGCTTCGGGGTTGATTATCAGGATTTGAGGCTTTGGGTGTTAGTTCAGTGAGGATTGGATAGGGTTCTAGGCCTAAACCCTAAACCCTAAATCCCAAATCCCAAATCTCAAGCCCCCAAATCTCCACACCCGAAACCCTAAACCCTAAACCCTAAACCCTAAACCCGAAAAACTAAACCTCTCCTACCATATATATTTAAATGTTAAACCCCTTCGTGGATTTGGGCACAAACCTTCGTGGATTTGGGCACAAACCTTCGTGGATTTGGGCACAAACCTTCGTGGATTTGGGCACAAGCCGGCCTCGAAGGGCCAGGGTTCAGGTTTTTCAACGCTTTTCGCCGGCGTCGGGGGGCCAGGGTTCAGGTTTTTCACGGGATTTGTGCCCAAATCCACGAAGGTTTGTGCCCAAATCCACGAAGGTTTGTGCCCAAATCCACGAAGGTTTGTGCCCAAATCCACGAAGGCCATGAACATTATAAAGGTTCGAGGCTTCGTGGATTTGGGCACAAACCTTCGTGGATTTGGGCACAAACCTTCGTGGATTTGGGCACAAACCTTCGTGGATTTGGGCACAAACCTTCGTGGATTTGGGCACAAACCTTCGTGGATTTGGGCACAAACCTTCGTGGATTTGGGCACAAGCCGGCCTCGAAGGGCCAGGGTTCGGGTTTCTCAACGTTTTTCATCGACGTGTTTTTCATTGGTTTTTCAGGTTGTCCACTGGTTGTTTAGCTTTTCCGTAGGCGTGGGGGCTCCAGGGTTCAAGTTTTTCACTGTTTTTTTTTCACGGGCCGGAGGGGGCAGGGTTCAGGTTTTTCACTGGCCTCTCGAAGGGCCGGGGTTCAGGTTTTTCACTGGCTTTTCAAGTTTTCCACTGGTTGTTTAGCTTTTTCGTAGGCGTGGGGGCTCCAGGGTTCTCACTGTTTTTTTTTTTCACGGGCTGGAGGGGCCAGGGTTCAGGATTTTCACTGGCCTCTCGAAGGGCCAGGGTTCAGGTTTTTCACTGGTTTTCTATGTTTTCCACCGATGGTTCAGTTTCTTCGTAGGCTTGGGGGCTCCGGGGTTCAGGTTTTCGTGTTTTTCACGGGCTCGAGGGGCCAGGGTTCAGGATTTTCACTGGTTTTTTTTTTTTCACGGGCTCGAGGGACCAGGGTTCGGGTTTTTCACTGGCGTCGAGGGGCCAGGGTTCGGTTTTTCACTGGCTTGGGAGACCTAGTAAGGACCTGAATTTTCCCCAACCCGCCCTCGAACATCAAACTCAAGGTTTTCTCGGGCGTCGGGGCCCCAGGGTTCAGGTTTTTCACTGTTTTTTTTCACGGGCTCGAGGGGCCAGGGTTCAGGTTTTTCACTGGCGTCGGGGCCCTAGGGTTTAGGATTTTCACGGGCGGGGGCGTGCCTAAAACCACGAATGTGCTTAACATTTAATGTATTATAAGTAGGAGAGGGTTGAGGATCTTCAGGGGGTCGCGGCCCCAGGGTTTAGGATTTTCACGGGGTCGGGGCCCTAGGGTTTAGGATTTTCACGGGCGGGGGCGTGCCTAAAACCACGAATGTGCTTAACATTTAAATTATTATAAGTAGGAGAGGGTTGAGGATCTTCAGGGGGTCGGGGCCCCAGGGTTTAGGATTTTCACGGGGTCGGGGCCCTAGGGTTTAGGATTTTCACGGGCGGGCGCGTGCCTAAAACCACGAATGTGCTTAACATTTAAATTATTATAAGTAGGAGAGGGTTGAGGATCTTCAGGGGGTCGGGGCCCCAGGGTTTAGGATTTTCACGGGGTCGGGGCCCTAGGGTTTAGGATTTTCACGGGCGGGGGCGTGCCTAAAACCACGAATGTGCTTAACATTTAAATTATTATAAGTAGGAGAGGGTTGAGGATCTTCAGGGGGTCGGGGCCCCAGGGTTTAGGATTTTCACGGGGTCGGGGCCCTAGGGTTTAGGATTTTCACGGGCGGGGGCGTGCCTAAAACCACGAATGTGCTTAACATTTAAATTATTATAAGTAGGAGAGGGTTGAGGATCTTCAGGGGGTCGGGGCCCCAGGGTTTAGGATTTCACGGGGTCGGGGCCCTAGGGTTTAGAATTTTCACGGGCGGGGGCGTGCCTAAAACCACGAATGTGCTTAACATGTAAATTATTATAAGTAGGAGAGGGTTGAGGATCTTCAGGGGAGGGTTTAGGATTTTCACGGGGTCGGGGCCCTAGGGTTTAGGATTTTCACGGGCGGGGGCGTGCCTAAAACCACGAATGTGCTTAACATTTAAATTAGTATAAGTAGGAGAGGGTTTAGGATTTTCAGGGGGTCGGGGCCCCAGGGTTTAGGATTTTCACGGGGTCGGGTCCCTAGGGTCCCCAAATGAAGGGGAGGGATCCCAGGATCGGCCCGGGTCGCAGTTAAAAATGCGATTTTTTAGTACTGAAATCGACGGTTTTGGGTGGCCTCTCGTTTTCTGGATTTTTGGACCAAAACCAAACTTCACCGGTTTCAGGATTTCACGTTTTTTCAAGGTTTTTCAAGGTTTTTCAGAGTTTTTCAGTGTTTTTTAAGGTTTTTCAACGTTTCTCAGGGTGTTTCAGTGATTTTAACCCTCTTTTTTTTCACGGGCTCCAAGGCCCAGGGTTCAGGTTTTTCACTGGCGTCGGGGCCCCAGGGTTCAGGTTTTTCACTGGTTAAGGCCTCGAGGCACGAGGTTCACGGGCGTCGGGGCCCCAGGGATCAGGTTTTTCACTGTTTTTTTTCACGGGCTCGAGGGGCCAGGGTTCAGGTTTTCCACTGGGGGGTCCGATTTTGGTTCCACACTAAGGTTTAAATTATTATAAGTAGGAGCTGAAGGGTTTTCCCAAACCCTTCAGGGCCTGAAGGGTTTCCACGAACCCTTCAGGGCCTGAAGGGTTTCCCCAAACCCTTCAGGGCCTGAAGGGTTTCCCCGAACCCTTCAGGACCTGAAGGGTTTTCCCAAAGCCTGAAGGGTTTTCCCAAACCCTTCAGGGCCTGAAGGGTTTTCCCAAACCCTTCAGGGCCTGAAGGGTTTCCCCAAACCCTTCAGGGCCTGAAGGGTTTCCACGAACCGTTCAGGGGCTGAAGGGTTTCCCCAAACCCTTCAGGGCCTGAAGGGTTTCCCCGAACCCTTCAGGGCCTGAAGGGTTTTCCCAAACCCTTCAGGGCCTGAAGGGTTTCCCCAAACCCTTCAGGGCCTGAAGGGTTTCCACGAACCATTCAGGGCCTGAAGGGTTTCCCCAAACCCTTCAGGGCCTGAAGGGTTTCCCCGAACCCTTCAGGGCCTGAAGGGTTTGGGGGCCTGAAGGGTTTCCTCAAACCCTTCAGGGCCTGAAGGGTTTGCACGAATCCTTCAGGGCCTGAAGGGTTTCCCCAAACCCTTCAGGGCCTGAAGGGTTTCCCCGAACCCTTCAGGGCCTGAAGGGTTTTCCCAAACCCTTCAGGGCCTGAAGGGTTTCCCCAAATCCTTCAGGGCCTGAAGGGTTTCCACGAACCCTTCAGGGCCTGAAGGGTTTCCCGAAACCCTTCAGGGCCTGAAGGGTTTCCCCGAACCCTTCAGGGCCTGAAGGGTTTTTCCAAACCCTTCAGGGCCTGAAGGGTTTCCCCAAACCCTTCAGGGCCTGAAGGGTTTCCCCGAACCCTTCAGGGCCTGAAGGGTTTTTCCAAACCCTTCAGGGCCTGAAGGGTTTCCCCAAACCCTTCAGGGCCTGAAGGGTTTCCACGAACCGTTCAGGGCCTGAAGGGTTTCCCCAAACCCTTCAGGGCCTGAAGGTCGTGATCGAAATATGCAACGACTGCCAGCAGAAAACACTGACGGGCGGAGTCGAAGGGAGGGACTGGGAACGCGGCTGTCTAGAGGAGAAGAGGATTAAAAAAAATTTCTAATGGTGTGGGACCCAATGGGCGGGTGGGTATTCCCCTGTGGCCTTGAAAGCTGCTCAACTAGTGAATGCTTGGACCAGAGATGCTGAACCCTAAACCCTAAACCCTAAACCCTAAACCCTAAACCCTAAACCTAAACCCTAAACCCTAAACCCTAAACCCTAAACCCTAAACCCTAAACCCTAAACCCTAAACCCTAAACCCTAAACCCTAAACCCTAAACCCTGAACCCTAAACCACGAACCCCGGACCGGACGATGCGCATGAAAGCAACAACCGCACTGCCCTGCGCATGGAAGCGGCCCGGCGCCTCGTCCACCTGGGTCACAATGGGTTTGTGCTTTAGGTTTAGGGTTTAGGGTTTAGGGTTTGGGGTTTAGGGTTTAGGGTTTAGGGTTTAGGGTTTAGGGTTTAGGGTTTAGGGTTTAGGGTTTAGGGTTTAGGGTTTAGGGTTTAGGGTTTAGGGTTTAGGGTTTAAGGTGTAGGGTTTAGGGTTTAGGGTTTAGGGCTTAGGGCTTAGGGCTTAGGGCTTAGGGCTTAGGGTTTAGGGTTTAGGGTTTAGGACTCTTCGGGGGCTTCGGGGGTTTATCGGGCCGTTTGGTTTACAGGGCTTGGGTTTATGCGATTTAGGGCTTTTAGGGTTTAGGGTTCAGGGCTTTGAAGGGTGTAGGGTGCAGGCTCTGGGTTGGGCTTCCACTACCCCGCCTAAGAAAGCAAACCCCCTTCGGGTTGAGGGGGGCTTAGGGTTTATTAGGGTTTAGGGTTTAGGGTTTAGGGTTTAGGGTTTAGGGTTTAGGGTTTCGTGTTTAGTGTTTAGGGTGATTTATTTATGTTGACAGGGTTTGTAAGGGTTGAGGGCTTGGGGTTGGCAAGGCAAGGCTTGTCACATTGAGCACAACACCCACTAACGTCCCGAACACGCCTACCCAACCCAGGAGACCCCGATAGCCCACACGAAGACTTTCCCTTACGGAGGCAGTTCGGAACATTAGGGGTTTCTTACTTTTGGGCGATTCCTTTGATAAGGATTCTATAGCACTTGAGTACATTAAGGATACCCTGAGTTTGGGAAATACAAACCTTCTCCAAACGCTGAAGAAAAGACGCAGCTGGGTCACTAGCCCCCATCGCCCCCCAAAGCTCGAAAATCTTGCATCTCAGTTGAAACCAGGTGAGCACCAAAAACCAGCCCAATAGTCTGATTCCTGAACCTTATACAATCATTTGATAATCCCCACCAACTTAAGCCCCTGCAAATGCTTTAAGCACCTCCAATCCCGCTCAAAAAGTACGGCCTTCGGCCATAAGCCCCCCAAAACCCTAAACCCTGAACCCTGATTCCTAAACCCTAAACCCTAAACCCTGAACCCTAAACCCTAAACCCTAAACCCTGACCCCCAAACCCTGAACCCTGAACTGCTGAACTTCCCAGGGCCACCAAGAGGCTAAGGCTCCAAAGTGATCGCCCACCGCCGCCGCGCGCAGCGCTTCGGCCATCGCCAGGCGCCGGTGGGATCCCGTGCAGGGGCGAGTTGGGGCGCCTGAAGGGTTTAGGGTTTCGGGTTTGGGGTTTCGGGTTTGGGGTTTAGGGTTTAGGGTTGAGGGTTATAAGGTTGCAAAATTGTAAGGTTACAAGGTTTAGGGCTTAGGGTTTAGTGGTGAGAAGGTGTAGGATGGCCCTTCACTTGTGAGGCTTGTTGAGGGTTTAGGGTTCCTTGCTGCTCCGTAAACCCGAACCCACATCCTTCATCGGCCTGGTGCCAGTGAACCCCCCACTCACACAGTCGACAACAGGATTTACCGGGTTTGCAGCGTTTTACTAGGGCCTGGTAGGGTTTATTCGGCATGTGGGGCTTCTAGATTTTACGGGGCTTAGAGGGCGTGTAGGGATTCTGGTGCCTTTAGGGCTTCTGGGACTTACCAGGGGGCGCTGTTTCGGGCTGAGGGCTTCAAGGTCTTGAGGGTTAGCGACAACATCATCACAACACCAACGCCACTTCAAAATACTAACCCTAAACCCTAAACCCTAAACCCTAAACCCTAAACCCTAAACCCTAAATCCTAAACATCCCGAAGCCCTAAACCCTAGACGCCTTCAGGGTCAAGGCATGGGTTCAAGGTCAGGGTTGAGGGCCCAGCTTGCTGAATTTAGGGCGCCAGTGTCGAGGTTCTGAGGGCCAGACCCTCAACCCGAAACCCTAAGCCCATTCAGATTCAGGGGTTACGGTCAGGCTCAGGGTCTTTGAAACTGAAGCTTTGATTGGGGTTTAGGGTTTAGGGTTTCGGGTTTAGGGTGTAGGGTTTAGGGTTTAGGGTTTAGGGTTTAGGGTCTAGGGTCTAGGGTTTAGGGTTTAGGGTTTAGGGTTTAGGGTTTGGGGTTTAGGGTTTAGGGTTGAGGACTAGCCCCAAAGGCAGCGAGTCAGACATTTCGCCCAGGCGCGGAGTAACTCCAACGCCGCCCGAAGGAGGAACTCCCCCGCCTGCAAGACCTGAAACGTCCCTTAAGGGCCTAAAACCCTAAAACCGTGAATGAAGGGTTTAGGGTTTAGGGTTTAAGGTTTAGGGTTTAGGGTTTAGGGTTCAGGGTTTAGGACATATGCCGTAGACCCTAGTTACACCCTAAACCCCGAACAGAATTTCGGACCTGAAGAAAAAAGCACCGTATAGGGTGTGTGGTGTTGGGCCTTGAACTCCGTAGCCATAACCTTCGTAACTTGGGGTCGATTTCAGGGCTGAGCTTGGGGGCCTCTAGTCAACACCAAACCCTGAAGCCTGAACCCTGAACCCGATACCCTATAACCCTAAAGCCTAAACCCAGCCCAGCGCAGACAAAAAAAAGAGGACTCCGCAAACCTCTTCGCCCCTGGGCTCTCCAAATGCCAGGACCGCAAAAACCTTCAAACACTGCCCACGGGGCGTATTTCCTTCAGACTTGCGTTTTCCCAACTTGCCAACTTCTGGGTGTAACTTGTAGGGTTTCAGGGTTTGAGTGTTTCGGGGTTGAGGGTGAACCCCCGTTCCCGAAAAAAAAAGCAACGCCACCTTTGGGTTCTCATGGGTGACACGCTGCATCTCCTGGCCATGGAAGCTTATGGGGCAGAGATGAAGGGCGTTCCACGCTCTTTTTGTTGCTCGATCTTTTAGGGGTTTAGGGCTTAGGGCTTTTGAGGGCTCAGGGCTTTTGAATTAGGGAGTTTACTAAATCCTTTGCCCTAAGCCCTATTTGGGAGTTTACTAAATCCTTTGCCCTAAGCCCTCGAGCCGCTAAAGTACCGTCGCGTCCTGAGATGCCATGATCAAGCCGTTCTCATCCACGTGCTCTGCAAGCAGGAGCAGCGCCTCGCGCATGTCGCGTCGGTGGCTCGAGATTAGGGGTTAGGGACGTAGGGGTTTAGGGATTTTAGGGGCTTGTGGACTTAGGTGTTTAGGATTGTTGGGTTAAGTTTGGGAGTCAAGGGCCTAGGGGTGTAGGGATGTACGGGTTTAAGGGAGGTTTCGGCCCTGAAGCCACATCCCCAGACCGTATAAGTCTCCCTAAGCCCTGCACGCCCCTTTGGGTTGCGGGTTTCTGGTGTGGGCTTTGGGGTTTGGGGTTTAGGGTTCGGGTTTATAGGGTTTGGGGTCCCGAAAAAACCCTAACCCTAAACCCTAAACCCTAAACCCTAAACCCTAAACCCTAAACCCTAAACCCTAAACCCTAAACCCTAAACCCTAAACCCTAAACCCTAAACCCTAAACCCTAAACCCTAAAGCCCTAAGCAGCCGCAAAGCCGTGAGCCAGAGCGCCGGCAGGCGCGCTGCGGCTTCCAAGTCCACGTAATGGCCCGCCGCAGCCTGGCTGCTTTCACTCTTAGGGTTGGGGATTTGGGGGTTGGGGGTTTAGGGTTTAGGGTTTAGGGTTTAGGGTTTAGGGTTCAGCATCTCAAGTTCGAGCATTTACTAGGCCAGCAGTGTGTGTAGGCAACGGAAAAAACCCACCCGCCCAAAGAATCCCATAACATTAAGAAAATAAAAAGTTTTTCTTAATTTCTAGTCCGACGCACCCATGCCGTAACGTCTCACCCCTTCCAAGCACATCGCCCCCCGATAACCAAGACCTGGAATCATGCATTTTCACTGTCACTCGTAACGTCTCACCCCTTCCAAGCACATACCCCCCGACAAGCAAGACCTGGAATCATGCATTTTCACTCGTAACGCCTCACCCCTTCCAAGCACATCACCCCCCGATAAGCAAGACCTGGAATCATGCTTGGAAGGGGTGAGATGTTACGAGTGAAAGTGCATGATTCCAGGTCTTGCTTATCGGGGGGTGATGTGCTTGGATGATGTGCTTGGAAGGGATGAGACGTTACGAGTGAAAATACATGATTCCAGGTCTTGCTTATCGGGGGGTGATGTGCTTGGAAGGGGTGAGGCGTTACGACGGGCCGATCCTGGGGTCACCCAGGGGGGGGGGGGGGGGGGGGGTGGCGGGGGCCCTAAACCCTACGGTTTAAAAGCCCCTGTCGGTGAAGGCTCGGTTTTCGTCGAAAATCCGGAAAACGAGAGGCCACCCAGAACCGTCGATTTCAGTACTAAAAAATCGCAATTTTTAATAGGGACCCTGGCCGATCTGGGGTCACCTTCATTTTGGGGAGGGGGGGGGGGGGTGGGGGGGGGGGGGTGGGGTGGGGGGGGGGTGGGGGTGGGGAGGGGGTGGGGGGGGGGGGGTTGGGGGGGGGGGGGTGGTGGGGGTTGGGTGGGGGGGGGGGTGGGGTTGGGCGTGTGTGGGGTGTTAGGGGGGGGGGGGGTGGTGGGGGGGGTTGGCGACCTTGCCCAGTAAAACGGCGACCTTGCCCAAAAAACAGCCGTTTTACTGGGCAAGGTCGCCGTTTACTGGGCAAGGTCGCCGTTTTACTGGGCAAGGTCGATTTTGGTCAAAAAATCGACCTTGCCCAGTAAAAACGGCGACCTTGCCCAGTAAAACGGCGACCTTCGGTCACAAAATCGACCTTGCGGCGACCTTGCCCAGTAAAACGGCCGTTTTACTGGGCAAGGTCGCCGTTTTACTGGGCAAGGTCGCCGTTTTACTGGGCAAGGTCGATTTTGGTCAAAAAAACGACCTTGCCCAGCAAAACGGCGACCTTGCCCAGAAAAACGGCGACCTTCCGTCACAAAATCGACCTTGCCCAGTAAAACGGCGACCTTGCCCAGTAAAACGGCCGTTTTACTGGGCAAGGTCG